>JANIJR010000020.1:0-196265 GCA_030557995.1 Clavispora vitiphila
CTCTCTCTCTCTCTCTCTCTCTCTCTCTCTCTCTCTCTCTCTCTCTCTCTCTCTCTCTCTCTCTCTCTCTCCAGGATTGGCGGTAGTTGGCTGTAACTTGGATGGGATGTACAACACAAAAAGCAACTGTGAAAAGCCCACCCAAGTCGACGATACCGACCCTTTAGGGCTTACGGCGTTATACGAACTGAACGAAAGATAGAGCGCCGTTCACACGGGTTTAGAAAGGTTTCCCAAATGGGCTCCAACCAGCCTCTCTGTTGTAGCTTCGCCGAAGGAGAGTAAGATTAGTACGAGAAGTTGCGCCTCCCACCGGAAAAATGCAATTTACGCCCCGAAACGCATGAACTAAGGTGTTTCTCCGAGTGCATCAGATAATATCCCACACTTGCATCAAATAGTAGCTATCTCGCATATATCGACCAAAGTGTTCCAATCGACGCTGGAAGCGACACCAAAGCAAGCCACATGCGTCTGGTACTGTATATAGACGCGCGACATTTGGAAGGGCTCGTCCTGTTTAGTAGCAATAGTGTACATATTTGGAACAATTAGTACTCAATATGGCTCCATATCGTATATCAGATGTTATGTAATAGTCTATGGCGCCGGTAATACTTCTGACTTCACTCCGACTTATCGACTAATAGGCCGGCAAATTAGGATCAGAAGTTTTTTAACGGGTTTATTTCTTGAGCTGGCTGAGTTCCTCGTCAATCCTATCAGAATCAAATAAGTGAAATTCTCGCCAGTGTTCTCACTGTAGTTGGTTTAGAAGTTGCCAAGTGACGTGACAGACAGAATCTGCACTCGACCTCGCCGGTAATAGCGATGTGCGTCTTCGGTACTGCATGGTTGTGTCTCGAGATGTAGTTTGTTGTGCGCTCAGAACCAGCTTTGAAGAGTTGCAGACCGTTTTGCCCTCGGAAGTTTCTACACTTCACTGTTCACTAAAACATTAATCAGGAAATTATGTCTTGTGCCTTCACATGATTTCTAAAAGTAAAATACAAGCGATGACAAGAGTATGGAAGTAAATGACACCACATGCTTTTTACCCTGACTACAAGAGCTTTCAAGCTTGTATGTGAACGGCGTGCAATTTCCGTTTCATTTGGACGAAACACCCCTATATTCTACTTTGGGCAACTCCGCTTTCACGTATCCGTGCAACCAAATTCCGTAGTGTGGGTTCCTCGGCCATCACCATTTTCAAGCAAAATTAGCTCTTGCTGCCTAAACGCCTCAATCTTTCACTTTTGAGTTTTCGTGTCAGTAGAGACTTTTTAGGAGTGTTATAGTTATATTTGGTGTACCGACATAAATCAAAATATTTTGACTGACGCTAACACTTATATGTTATTTCCAGGAGTATATTATGCTTTCTCCTTGGCGCTAGTACCCCTAGGGACCCCTAGAATGCCATTACAAACCTTCATAATATTCGCGACTCGTTCGCGACATGTTCGCGACAATCGCAGGAGGTGTTTCACTCTGGTCTGAAGCTTGCACTTACCAAGGACTACTCGAAGAATGCTTACTGCGCACGCAGCGTTCATTTACGCTCTCTTGGAACGTAGTTGATCATAACAACTCTTAGATGAAGTGAAAGGTAGAGGCCGTTTCGCAGTTCCAGCGCCGGTCAGTTCCGAGGGTGTGTAATCTTGATATCCGAGGGATCTGTATTCTTCTGTTTTAACCGTTTCATTCAACGCGTTTTACCCCCTCAATCTCTTGTAGATTGTAACGTTGTTGTGATAAATACGTGCTGATCTCGTCAATTATTCCCACCGTTACGTATTGTTTGGAATCTCCTTATTTTATTGTTAATGAAGATGAACAATAAGGGCCCTAAACGCGCGAAAATTACAGTAAGGTTGAGGCGCGAAAAAAAAAAAAACATTGACGTGCCATTTAAGCACTCCTGCGTCTGAGATGGTTCCGTCAACCTGCAACTTTGCTGGCTCCATTCTCGAACGGATGCAAAAATCCCTGATTAGGCGTTCGTGTATTGTTCTTTGCAAACAAAAAATCTCCTTCGTGGGTACCGACACGGGCCTAACGGTCGAGTTTATTAGCGCTTCTATATAATAACCCGTTTCGCTCATACTAGAGCCCAAACCCCACACTTCTCATTTCTATACTTTTCTCGTCCAACTGAGTTCAGATCGTGCCATTCCTTTCACATCTGAACGTCGACCTTCTTTTCATATCTACTAGTCCGATGATGATTCCAGCGTCGGTTCTTCTACTCTGGGCAACACTTGCAGCCTCCATCAAGGCATTTTCTGCCTCAGCGAACAATAATGTGGCCGTCTACTGGGGCCAGAATTCTTACGGAAACCAAGAAAGATTGAGCTACTACTGTGACCTCGACTCTGTCGACATTGTCATTTTATCTTTTGTCACCGGCTTCCCAAGTTTGTCGTTGAATTTCGCAAACCAGTGCTCAGACTCCTTCAGCGATGGTTTGCTCCATTGTTCTACCATTGGAGAAGACATCACCACCTGCCAAGAAAAGGGCAAGTTGGTGTTGCTTTCCTTGGGAGGCTCTTCCGGATCTTACGGCTTCAGCAGTGACTCTGAAGCCGAGGAATTCGCCACTACGTTGTGGAACAAGTTCGGTGGAGGTTCTGACTCTGAGAGACCTTTTGACAGTGCCATTGTCGATGGTTTCGATTTCGACTTGGAGAACAACGACGATGTCGGAACGGTTGCGTTGGGTAACAAGTTGAGACTGATTTTCGACACAGATACTTCCAAGACGTACTACTTGTCTGCTGCCCCACAATGCCCATACCCAGACGCCTCTACTGGTGAGATGTTGGCTAATGTGGACATGGACTTTGCCTTCATCCAATTCTACAACAACTACTGTAACTTGGGAACGCAATTCAACTGGGACACTTGGAAAACTTACGCTGAGGAAACGTCTCCTAACAAGAACATCAAGATGTACGTTGGTTTGCCTGGTGCTTCCTCTTCTGCGGGAAGTGGCTTTGTCAGCTTGGATACTGTAGAAGAGTATGTGACGAGCGACATTTTGGACGACGCCAACTTCGGTGGCTTCATGTTGTGGGATGCTTCTTCTGGTGTGAGTAATGTTAACAGTGCAGGCGAGAGTTTTGTGGACCAACTTAAGGGCTACATGGATGGTAATGAGGCCGATACTACTTCCACTTCTACGAGTACCACTTCTACGAGTACCACTTCTACGACCTCTTCCACCAGCACCACTCCTACGACCTCCTCCACTAGCACCACCCCTACAACCTCTTCTACTAGCACCACCCCTACAACATCTTCTACCAGCACCACCTCCACTTCTTCCACTGCCTCCAGTACTATCGCTAGTACGACCTCTACTGCCACTTTAAGCTCGAGTACTTCTACTTCGAGCACAAGTACCAGTACTGAAATTGCTTCTACGACATCGTTAGCTAGCAGCACCACACCTTCTGCAACCAGCACCTCTGTCACTCCTTCGGCCGCTACCTCTTCTACTTCTGATGTCGTGCTTTCTTCTGCCTCTGACGCTGAGACTTCCCCTTCCACTTCCGAAGTTGAGATCTCCTCCGCTGAGACCTCCGCTGAGACGTCCGCTAAGACCTCCGTCATCGTCTCTTCGTCTTCTGCTACACAGTCCTCCGTTTCTCCAACTCAACTGAGTGTGCTGACTCTGCTTACGACCCTGGCGACTACTTCTTCGGACCCTGCCGTGGTCACAGATGTTCTGGCTGTCACCACTGTAACCGTGCAGGGAAGCGTCATCACCCATTGGGTTACTCAAACCCACACTGTGGCCACGCGGTATATCACAGTGACCTACTATGGTTCACCATAATTTCCGTTCCCTTTAATACCCTTTGTATAATGATTTTAATTGATATGACCCAGTACTATTGCCGTAGAGTGCTTGTGTATTAGAAGAGGAATTGGGTCATGGTTCGCTCTACATCTAGTCCCTGGAGTATTCGGCGGGCCTTTCTGTTGAGGTATGCCGAAACGATCTCGCCCCCACTCCACGCTTCAATGTCGTACACGTTTTGAGACCCTGGCTGCATTGCGCGCATGCGCATGTGCGCCATCGGTATGCTTGCAGTGTCAAGCTGCGTCTGCGCCTGTCGCGTCAATGGTTCCGGTGATACTAGAAACAAAAATGTGGAGCGGCGAGCGGCGGGGGTTCTGACGTGGAAGTCGTAAATGCCTCCAAGCTCGCGCACCACCGCAGCACCGATTTTGGTGGTGTGGTTTTTGCATTGCACCAAAACCGCCACGCCCGAACCCAAGTCATCATCGCTGCTTGATGCAAGAGAAGTTGCCCCTGCTTTTCCCAAGCGTGGATACTCTAGCAAGTTCCAGCGGCCGAAAATATCAACACCGTAATCGCCTGCACCACCGCTGCGCGTCAAGTTGAAGCAGTGAAAGCGAGTCGTTAGCATGTGCATTGCTGCAAGCTCGTACATGGTTCCGCGGAAGACTGCAGAGCTAAGACTCGCTTTGTTGGTCTTGCAGTATTCGAGGTATTCTCGGCATGACTGGACATCCCGAAGACTCAGCGCGCGACGCGTAACTTGGACATTGGCCCCTGATTTAGTAAGAAGGGAAACGCATTCCGCAAACGCATTTGAATGAAAGACGTATCGATGCTGGATATTCACCAGGTGCAGAAGGGCGCTTGTTCGTAGGTGTATCATGCGCCTGTGGCAGCCGGAGGTGGTTTGGGCGTCTGATCCGACATGGAGCGCGCATCCACAAGTGCGACATTCAACCTCCCACTCACTAGTTTGCATCATCCTCATGGTCCGTTTTTCGCTTCTAACACTCATTGGGGTTGTCCATGCGGCCTCGCTCGAAATATATGCAACCAATGTGGTTACAGGTGTGCGAACCGACCTTGGTGCTCTCTCTTATTCTGCAGAATCCGCCACATTCTCTCCACGTACGACATTGGCCGCAGGCGACTACTGTTTGGGGACGGATGTCGCTAAGTGCTTTTCCTATTCCGAGGTCAAAGAGGGCCTCTCCGGCGAGTTTGTCGTCTATATGGATGGACCGGAAATGGAAGACTTGGCATTTGTGGCCGGCACAAACGGACTTTCTCTGCGGGTGGAGCATGTGGCTGCAGCTCCGCTCCCTACCTTACAGGCTCCCAAACCAGAAGTGAAGCAGAACACGGTGAAGCAGAAAGTTGTGAGAAAGAAAATGGTCAAAGACGAGAATGGTGACATGGTGGAGGTGGAAGAGGTGGTGGAAGAGGAAGTTGAAGACAACCGTTCCTGGGTCCAGAGAAACTGGATGTACATTGTGCCTCCTTTGGTGTTGTTGCTTTTGATTCCAGATGGAGAGGAGAAGAAATAGATGGCTTTCTCCACTATACCTGTGCGAGTGATTGGGAAGGCAAGACCGAGATGGGCTGTACTTTACGACTGATAAGCACCAGAACGACGGTGTGCGGTGTGATGGATTGCTTATGGGTCGTGAATTCTCGAGAATTCCTATACCCTGTGGGAACAGAGGTCGAGCTACGTATCTCAACTTCCAAGCGAACTTCTTTCAGATCTTGGTAAAAAAATCGTTGAATGGTCGTCTGCCAACGAAGAAATGATTCTAATTTTTTAGAGAATTCTACAGTTTTTCGAACACAAGATGTTCGTGGGACATCGTGTTGAGAGGAATGCGACTTTCCCCGGTCCTCAACTCTCTAGTCTGGCATGGGCTTCTACTCGGAGTTCGCTGCAAAAGTACATCCTCTACCACTACTTGTAATACATAAGGTGCAGCAGCTCACTGAAACCAACAGTATATATCTTTCACCTGACGAGAGAAACATTTCTGTTCCCGTCCACAGGTTTCGTTAACCACCACCTGCATGGTTACTTCGTTTACATCTACAGTGTCGCATTCTCACTAATGGTCTCATGGTTGACACCTCTCACCTACCTCTCAAAATTTCTTGTAAACCTCCACGAAGACAGCTGATTCCAACTCTCTGCTTACTCTCTGACCCCTGCCAGCTTCTCCGTCGCTCTCCCTGAACGTGATACAACCGTCCCAGTACTTGTGTCAACCTCTATGCCTGTACTATATCGCATTCGCAAACTCACCACTAAAACAACCACCCTACAAACCCTCGACAAAACCACCACCGTCCCTTCCCGTACTACGTCCGCGTTACTCCATCACCCATCCCCTGTCTCTCGCACCAGCCTCTCCCATCCGCTTGTTCCCTCCAAACCCCGGTTTTCCGTGTTCGTGCTACCTGCAGGCAGCCTATCAGAGGGCTATTATTCGCATTTACTCACCAGTACCCTCACAAATTTTCCTTTCACACACCAAACCGCCTTCTTTTCACTGCGGCACCATATATTCCCCTTGCAATTGCAATGTTGTCCAGATCATTGCGAGCATCCAGATACTTTTCCGCCTCCGCCAAACGTTTGGCCGAAGTGCAAGTTACCGTTGATGGCACTACAGTTCTGATTGAAGCCGGTTCCTCCATCATCCAGGCGGCTGAAAAGGCCGGCGTGGTTATTCCCCGCTACTGCTACCACGAGAAGTTGGCCATTGCGGGTAACTGCAGAATGTGCCTTGTCGACGTCGAGAGAATGCCCAAGTTGATTGCATCGTGTGCCATGCCCGTGCAAAACGGCATGGTGGTGCACACCGACTCCGAGCGGGTGCACAAGGCGCGCGAGGGCGTCACCGAACTCCTCTTGGAAAACCATCCGTTGGACTGTCCTGTGTGTGACCAGGGTGGTGAGTGTGACTTGCAGGAGCAGCTGCAGCGCTACGGCAGCGACCGCGGCCGCTTTTCCGAGGTGATGGGCAAGCGTGCGGTGGAGAACAAGGCCATTGGCCCATTGGTGAAGACGCTGATGAACCGTTGTATCCACTGTACTCGTTGTGTGCGCTTCATGAACGACGTGGCGGGCGCTCCCGAGTTCGGTACTTCCGGAAGAGGTAACGACATGCAAATCGGCACCTACGTCGAGCGCAACATCAACACCGAAATGTCGGGTAACATCATCGACTTGTGTCCTGTGGGTGCGTTGACGCTGAAGCCTTACGCCTTCAAGGCCAGACCATGGGAGTTGAAGCGTACTGAGACCATCGACGTCATGGACGCCGTGGGCTCCAACGTGCGCGTGGACGCGCGTGGTATCGAGGTGATGCGTGTGATGCCACGCTTGAACGACGAGGTCAACGAGGAGTGGATCTCTGACAAGTCGCGTTTTGCGTGCGATGGTTTGAAGACGCAGCGTTTGACCACGCCGTTGGTCCGTAACGGTGACCGCTTCGAGCCTGCCACCTGGGAGGATGCTTTGGCCACCATTGCCGGTGCTTACAGCAAGATTGCTCCACAAGCCAACGAGTTCAAGGCTGTTGCCGGTGCTTTGGCCGATGCCGAGGCCATGGTGGCGCTCAAGGACTTGACCAACAGATTGGGCTCTGAGAACACCACCACCGATGTTGCCCAGGCTTCTGACGTTCACGGCGTGGACGTCCGTGCCAACTACATGTTCAACTCTGCCATCGACGGCATTGAGGACGCGGACCACATCTTGCTTGTGGGCACCAACCCTAGACACGAGGCCGCGGTGTTGAACTCGCGTATCAGAAAGGTGTGGTTGCGCCTGGACTTGGAGATTGCGCACGTGGGCCAGGAGTTCGAGTCTACCTTCAACATGACGCCTTTGGGTGTGTCGGCTGCCGACTTGGAGAAGGCGTTGGCCGGCGAGTACGGTAAGAAGTTGGCCGGTGCCAAGAACCCATTGATCATTGTGGGCTCTGGTGTGGCTGCTTCCCCCGACGCGGCCTCTGTCTACAAGACCGTTGCAGAGTTTGCGTCCAAGAACGCCAACTTCAACACCGACTCCTGGAACGGTGTCAATGTGTTGCACCGCGAGGCTTCGCGTGTGGCGGCGTTGGACCTTGGGTTCCAGAACTTCGGTGACGCCACGCCCGCCAAGTTCGTCTACCTTCTCGGCGCCGACGAGGTGTCGGGTGCCGACATCCCTAAGGACGCGTTTGTCGTGTACCAGGGCCACCACGGTGACGTGGGCGCGTCGTTCGCTGACGTGATCTTGCCCGGTTCCGCTTACACGGAAAAGTCTGCCACATACGTCAACACAGAGGGCAGAACACAGGTGACCAGAGCCGCCACCAACGCCCCTGGTGCTGCGCGCGAGGACTGGAAGATCATCAGAGCCTTGTCCGAGTACTTGGGCGCTCCATTGCCCTATGACGACTTGCACGCTGTCAGAGAGAGATTGGGCGAGATCGCGCCTCACTTTGTCAGACACGACGTGATCGAGCCTGTGTCGCAAGACATTGTTTCTGTCGGTCTCAAGGACATTCTCAGCAGACACCACACCGTGCGCGCGGGCACGGCCGCGTTGAAGAACCCAATCGACAACTTCTACTTCACCGACGTGATCTCGCGCTCCTCGCCCACCATGGCCAAGTGTGTGGCGTCTTTCGGGGCCAAGATCGACAAGATCACCGACCCCAAGCCCGACATCAACTTTTAGGTTGATTCTGTTTTGCATTGGGATAGTCCCACCGGGCCCACGAGGTCGATAATTATTGTTGCTAGCATATAAAAGTTATATTTACCAGGCGTAGAACAAGCGCGCCAGTTGTTAAGTTTTTGGCAAGTGAATCTAGATTGCAGACGCAAGTTTTGGAGACACAGGTGAAGTGATGGCAAATGGATGAGATGACGTAAGCAGGAACCTTTGTGTTTGCGCTGGATCTTTTTTCTCGTGTGTCGGTCAGCTTTTCCTCTATATTCCACCAAATGTTTATTTAAGATTATTTGAGACAAGGTAGGCGGCATCTAGAATTTGATGGGGTGCAACGCGAGGAGATTTTGGATTGTAGGAGAAATTGGGTTGAGAGCTTGACCGAAGAGATGACGCGATTGAATAGGCGATTAAGCGATGAGCAATTGAATAAGTGATTGAATAAGCAATTGAATAGGCAATTGAATAGGCAATTGAATAAGCAATTGAATTAGTGATTGAATAGGCAATTGAATAGGCAATAGAATAAGTGATTGAATAGGCAATAGAATAAGCAATAGAATAGGCAATTGAATAGGCAATTGAATAGGCAATAGAATAAGCAATAGAATAAGCAATAGAATAAGCAATAGAATAAGCAATTGAATAGGCAATTGAATAGACAATAGAATTAGTGATTAAATAGGCAATTGAATAGACAATAGAATTAGTGATTGAATAGGCAATTGAATAGGCAATAGAATAAGTGATTGAATAGGCGGTAGAATAAGTGAAGCGATGAATAGGCAATTGACCAGATTATAGCCTAGGCGCGACCGGAGTGTGGAGCGCGACCGGAGAGTAAAGGCGCACTTGACCAGTCTGCAAGTGGAACCAGGCTGGAAACGGCTGGTTCGGTCGGGCCTCCTATCTGGCACATTGTCTGGCACATCGTCTGGCACTTCGTCTGGCACATTGTCTGGCACATCGTCTGGCACTTCGTCTGGCACATCGACTGGCACATTGTCTGGCACTTCGTCCATCTGCGGGCGTGTGACGATCAGGACAAGACGTGCTGGTGCCGGTCTGCGCGCCCACAGAAAATACGAGCCCAAAAGGTCGGTCGCGGCTTATCGCTATCGCGCCGCATGCACCATCGCGTATCCATCGGCCGTGGCCCTTGCGTAGAACCCACCGTAGAAGCTCCCGCCAGCCCGCTCCAGCCAGATATTCCCGCCCGCTCCGATATTCCCGCCCGCTCCGATATTCCCGCCCGCTCCAGCGCGGTCCCACCCCAACGCCGCACGCTCCCCTGCAAACTCGCGCCCCGAATCCGGCCCAGTTCCCACTCCCCCATCACCACCTCGGGGTTTTCCGGGCTCTGTACACACCCACCACTTCTTCCCTCCCGATGGCCGACTTCGTGTCCAAGTACAAGGTGGCCAAGGCGTGTGCGCGGTGCCACCGGCTCAAGAGCAAGTGCATCTACGAGGACCCCACCTACACCTCGTGCAAGCGGTGCTTTGAGATGGGGATCACCTGCTCTCCCCACGAGGACCCCACGGCGGAACACGCCCGGCGGCGGACGCTCCCGCGCACCGCGACGCGGGTGGCGGCCAAGATCGAGCGGTTGTTGCAGGCGCTCGAGAAGGAGGTGGCGGCGGCGCCGGTGGAGCAGGTGGAGCCGGGTGTTTTGGCACAGCAGGGCGTGCGGATGCGGCGAGTGGCCCAGGGGTTGGAGGCCGCCGCGGACCCCGCGGCGCAGGCCGTGTCCAGCGCCACCAGCAGTGGCGGCAACTTGGCCCGCCGCCTCATCTCCCTGGGGGTTCTCTCCGAGGCCGACGCGCGCCGCCGCCACGCCTACTTCTGCTCCCACATGCTCGCGTGCTACCCCATCAACTTCCCCCGCTCGTTCGACGAGCTCTTCCACTCGGCGCCCGTGCTTCTCCTCACCTGTGTCTACGTCACCACCATCGGCGACAGCCCGCGCTCCGCGCTCCACGCCGCGCTCGAACACCACATCTACACCGAGCTCAACACCGCGCTCTACGTCAACGCCCGCGGCTTCTCGCTCGGCTTGATCTACACCTGCATTGTGCTAGCGCTCTGGCGTGAGCCGCCCGGCGACGTCGACCACTTCAAGGCCCAGATCGACTTGGTGGCGTCCTTGAGCCTCTCGCTCTGCATGGACGTGGGCAGTGGGGCGCTGCTAGGGGCCGACCGCGCCCAGCCGCTCTCCCCGCAGTCGGCCCAGAGCCTCCGCGCCTTCTTGAGCGTCTACTGCTCGTGCGGCCTGCTCGGCTTCCTGCTCCCGCGCTTCCGCTTGGTGTCGTGGTCGTGGCGCCACAAGTTGGCGGCGCTGCGGCTCCTGCTGCTGCTGCCCGACGACGCTGACGACCTCTTTCTCTGCCGCTACTCGCGCTTCATCAGCGTGTCGCAGCACCTCCACTCGCACCTCCTCGACCACGGCGTGCACACCCAGATCCTCCGCTCGGTAGACCCGGCGGAGCGCGCGGCGTACTTGCGCAAGCTCGCGCCGGACATGCTGATCCACACTGCGATTGCGACAGTGGGGGCGGTCCTCCACGACCACGAGACAACGCTAGCTGCGGCGCTACACGAGGCGGGCTGCTCGGACAACACGCTCGAGCCGGTGGCGGAGGCGCCAAAGGGAAAGTACGTGTTGCTCATCACATACTACCAGGTGTTGATGGTGGCGCACGACAACCTTGTGAGCTGGGGCTTTGCGCTATTGAAGGGCTCCCTGGCCGCACCGCCCTCTCCGTCGGGCCCGTCCTCCCTCCACATCCTCACGCCCTACATCAACCGCTTCGGCGTGCTCGCACAGAAGCTCTTGCGGCTCTTTGTGGCCCTCAACGCCTCTGACTCCGTCGACTACCCCACCTTCTTCATGTACCGCGCCCTCCACGCCCTTGTGTGTCTCATTCGGCTCCAGATCCTCCTCAAGTCTGACTTCTTCGCCGCAGACAACGTGGTGCCTGTCCACGGCCTGTTGCAGCTGTTGCATGCGCAGGTGGTGGAAATTGTGCAGCGAAAACATCTGCTGGTGGTGTGTCAGCGGGTGGCGCCTGTGTTGGAGCGCATCAGCCGCTGGGTCACCATTGTTTGCGACCACCGCAAGTTCAGAGACATCAACATCGACTTCATCGGCTTCACCGACATGAGCAAGGGCCTTGAGATCGAGAAGTTGGCCGAGCCCCAGAAAAAGCGCGCCCGGCTCGAAGTGGAAGAGCTGCCGCTTCCGGAGCAGAAATTCGACTTGCTAGACATGTTTGGCCACACCGACTTCTCGCTCCAGGAGATCTTCAAGGAGTTGGACGACGACGTGGTGCGGTACTTGAATCCGTTTGACACGAACGATGGGAACGCCTTCTCGTTGTTTGGGTAGCTGCGCTGTAGCGGTCGCTTTATGGACTCTTGCCTGGATGAAAATACTTGGTAACGCTAATGGAGCCTTCGTGCTCTGCTAGTAATGTCTGTTGGCTCCACCATTGCAATATCGTTGATCCAGATGGAAAGCAATCTGATAGAAACCAGTCTTGCTCGATGTATCAACAAGACGAGATTGCAGTATCTTGTTGATTCTTGGACAGCTCGATAGCCATACATTTACACCCGTCCTCCCGATTCACTCTGGGGTCTGGTCATTCATTTCTCTCCCACATTGTGGCATTAGACTATTTATCCTATGTATTATTAAAACTTGAAGTCTTGTTCAACCGCACGCAGTGCTTTCTCCTTTGGGTTTGTCTCCTCCTTTTCTTTCTCTTGTCCGAGCTCGTATGATTGTGAAAGCGTTGCGCCACTTTCTGTTTTCTCCTTCAAAACGGTGTAGAGTGTACCGGTGGACGAAATAGGACGGGCCTCACTGGTTTTAATTCGGCTATATTCGGTGATGTCCACTTTTTCCGGCTCGTCCTCCAGTCCAGCTTCCCCTCTTTCTTCTCCTTCTTCTTCTTCTTTGCCGTTTTCTTCGCCGTTTTCTTTCTTTGCCTCCACTTCCTCCCGCTCCCCTTCATCATCATCATCCTCCTCTACCTCTTCTTCATCTTCTTCTTCTTCTTCCTCCTCCTCTTCCTCGCCCTCTTCTAGTGCTCCCCACACGGAACCTATTTCATACTTTGTTTCTCCAGGCAACATGTACCCCACGTTCTTATACTCCACATCCACTCCCGGGATGATACAGTCCTCATACGCCGGTGGCTTTCCTAATTCGTTCATCAATGTGATCCAAGGAGGCACGCTCTTTTCGTCTTCGGGAATCCCCACCGCGGCCCGAAGTGCTCGCGAAATCTTTCCGGGCTTCACATGTGCTACCAGCTCGCGGTTCTGGTCGTTCTTCTCGCGGCCCTCGTAGTATACTTCGCCAAAACCCGACAACCGCGGCTTGGTCTGAAACCGAAAGAACGCATCGTGGAGTTTTTGGTAGTCGATGTCTAGCTTGCCCATTTTCGGCTGTACCCGGTCCCGCTGCAGCTTCTTGAGCGACTCAAGATCGTGGCTGCGCATCTCGGCAATACCCGTGTCCTCAATAAACTTGGGAAGTTTAAACGGAGCACGCTCCACTCCTCGTTTTGACGAAAGATAGTCTTTTTTCTGCTGCCAGTGAGCGGGTACATCCACCACGTTGGGCATTGTCTTGAGCGCAACGGCCATGTAAGGATCTGGGGCGTCCACGTCATACCATTCCACCATCTGAGGCCGGCTGGTAGATGCCTTGAGCTCTGCGATCGGAATGCGATGGAGTTTTCGGAGTTGTCTTTTGGAGAGTTGCGGTTTGGTGCTTTCGCCGTCGGAGTCAGAGTCCGAGTCCGACTCGGGCGAGTCTGATTTTTCCACCGTGACAACAGTGCGGGTGGGGGACGTTTGCTCGCCAGAAAACCTGTGGAAAACAGACGCAAATTGGTCCATGAGAGATGGGTCGTCTTTTGGCTCTGACTCGGCATCAGCCTTAACGCCAGCAGTCTCGACTGGTTCTTCGGTCACGTCCGTCTGGTCTTCAGGTTCGGTTTCCGTTTGAGTTTTGGTTTCCGTTTGAGTTTTGGTCTCAGCCGTGGTCTCGGCCTTGGTCTCGGCCTTGGTCTCAGCCTCCAACTTAGGTTCAGCCATGGTCTCAGTCTCCAACTTAGGTTCAGCCATATTGTCAGCCTCCAACTTAGGTTCAGCCTTAGGCAGACCTGTATGGCCCTTCAAGCCCGACTCTAGCGTTCGTAGCTTGGCCTTTTCTCTTCTTATTTGATTTTTGCTTCGTTTCGGCGCCATGGAGTTGAGATGACTTTCGCGAAATGATTAATGAGAACATGAGTATTTACGCACAGTGGGCTAGGAACAGCGGATGGCGTTTTCTACGGGCCTGGCTATCTCCTGCTTGTATGTTGTACTGTTTCAGCTCTCTTTTTGTTTTTATTTTTTTTTTTGTTTTGTTTTGTTTTGTTTCTTGGTTATTTTGTTTGTTCTCTATTTTGGTTGTTTTCACCACTTTCCCCGAATCTCACAAACTGTCACCTATATTTTGTCATCATCGGGCCGCACTCCAGCTACACAAAACGCCAAACAGGCGTGAAAAATCCAAAACAGCCGCAAACAAATTCAGATTTACCTATACACATTACAGTCAGCAAGGCGTCCCGCAACTCCCAATACACATATTTACAACCACCACGATTACAGGCGAAGTCCAAAACAAGCAATCCGGTGACAGCGCCTGCACAGTGCCATCACAACAGATCACGGATCCGCTGGAGCTTTGCCGCCAACGACTCGAGCTTCGAGTCAATCTCGGTGTCGTCCGATTGCAACTGCTCCACGAGAGCCTTGATTTTGTGTTCGATTCCCGCGGCAATGTCGAGCGACGATCTGTCTGCTGGCTTGGGCAATTCCGCCAGCGCATCGTAGAAGCCGTCTTTGAGTGCGGGCGTCGAGAGCCCGTTGATGTTGGAGTCGGCCATGAGACGGAGTTGAGGAGTAGAGCAGCGCAGACTGGGGTAATGCCAGCGTAGTACAAGGTGGTGCCCGAGTGGTGCTGGAGTGGTGCTAGAGTGGTGCTAGAGCAGGATCTGCGTAGTGCCCGAGTAGATTAGTGCGGAGTGTGGGTGCAGGTGCGCACTGGTGGCACTTCTGGAGCAGGCGAGGAAGACGTTCGCGTAGACTTTCGCGCAGATGCTAGATGCGAACAGATGCTAGATGCGAACAGACGCTAGATGCGAACAGACGCTAGATGCGAACAGACGCTAGATGCGAACAGACACCGCAGTAACGCGAGCAGATCCGAGCAGACGGATGTTCGGTATCGCAGCTAGGGGAAGTTATCTACTACAGGACTGCGCACTAGCTCGCTCGACACCGAGTGATCAAGGACTTTCGGCAGGGTAATGCGACGTCTGCTACAGTAGCTGCGCCAGTGGGCACGGTGCCACACAAGTAGTAGTGCCGGCACTAGCACCGGCACAAATGTACCCCGGCACCTCAAGTAAAAGTCCCAGTGTGGTACACTCTGTCGCGCATTCTCCGTACTGTTTCGCTACAGGCGGGGCGCGCGCTTACACCCGACACCACCATTTCTCTCCACACCATGCGCCTACTACCTCTCATTCTACTAGCCGCCGCCGCCGCCGCGGCTCTCGCCAACGGCCAGAGCCACGTCAAGCTCCACCAGTCGTTCATCCCGCGCCGCGTCGCCGAGTCGCTTCTCTCGACCCCCGACCCAGGCTTGGCGTACGACCGGCTCTACATCCAACGCCCCAACTCCACCGGCGAGTATCTCTGTGCCGTTCCCGCGGGAAAAGACCGCCCCGAGGAAAACCAATTGCCGCAGCAAAATGACGCCGAGCTCTTGGCACGCGCCGCGGCGTTGATCCAGGCCGATCTTGTTGCCTCCTCGTGTATCTGGGCCTACGACTTTCGCGGCTCGTACTGGACGTATGCGTTCTGCGGCGGAGACAAGATCATCCAGTACCACGAAGGCGCGGCGATGGAAGAACGCCCCCAGGTGCACAAGCCGGAAAACCCCAGCGCTGTGTTTGTGCTAGGCCGGTTTGGGCCTGCGTCGGCGTCAAAAGTGCTGTTTGGCAACCAGGCGTCCGCGGCGCAGTTGAAGCGGTACTTTCGCGCCGCGCCGCGGTCGTACCGGCTCGTGCAGCTTAAGGACTCGCCATTCAGCCACGAGCCAGTGCAGAACGTGGTGGTGCAGACGGTCACGGACGGATCCGTGTGCGACATGACGCTCCAGCCGCGCACGGTGGAGGTGATGTACAAGTGCCACGCGGGCGCGCTGCCAACGGCGCAAATCGTGCTAGCCGAGGAGGTGCGTACGTGCCACTACCTCTTGCAGGTGCACATGCCCAGTCTCTGTGGCGACGAGGCGTTTGTCCCGAACAAGAGCGCGCACGACTCGCTGGTGGAGGTGAAGTGCCAGAGAATAGGCGACAGCGATGACGGAGAAGGAGAGGAGGAAGACTCTGGAGAAACCCTCTTTGACCACTACTTGTCCCGCATTGCGTTGCGTTCTGGTGGCAGATTCCCCGTTCCCGCAGACAACGTCATCTCTCTTTCCGACTACAACATCGAGCCGGTGCTGCACGGTCTCTACTACGGCACACGCCCTCCTCTCCAGTCTACCAGCTCCTATGTCAACCTCCGCGATATTCTCGTGATCAGTGGCCCCTACGAAATGGAATCGCTTGGAGAGCGGGTGCGCACAGTATTTTCTCGCCAACTTCTCGCACCAGATTATGGCAAGAGCATTCTTGCGCCCGGCAGAGGCGTGGTTTCCACAAAACACACGTTTGTGCTTTGGTACGAGATCTACGATGCCAGCGGCCACTTGGTGGCGATTGTGAGAGTGGAGAACGAGGCGGCCCCAGTTGCTGAGCTGCTTGGGGTGGAGGTTTTTGATCCACAGACGCTTCAAAGCAGTTCTGGAAGAGTCATACGGTCATCGTTCCAGAGGCCAGAGTACCACGCACCGGACGAGCGGTGGAACTTCGAGTACTTTGCTGCGGGCGGAGGAAAGTTTCCCAACTACATTGGAGATGAGGAGACAGAGAGTACGCTGTTGAAGAAGACCACGGTGATTTTCATCAACGAGGGCGAGTTGCCGGACGGGAAGATGCGGTTGAAGGTGATGGACGAGGCCGGCAACGAGGTGCAGGGGCACTACAACACGGAGGGACAGTATGAGTTTGAGATGGAGTTGGTTCCGGGCGAGCGCACCACGTATGTGGCGAATGTGATTGGGGGGTTAGATTACTGGGGGTACCCGATCTATTACTACGGGAAGGAGGCCCAAGAGGTGCCAGAGGTGCCAGAGGGCCACGCCGGCCAAGACAGCCACGCCGGCCAAGACAGCCACGCCGGCCAAGACAGCCACGCCGGCCAAGACAGCCACACCGGCCAAGACAGCCACGAGGTCGAAAGCTTGCAGATAGAGTCTGAAAGTGAGAACGAAACAGAGGAGAGAGGATCGCAAGAGCTTCCACAGACAGAGACACGTGCGACAGAACGGGCTACGGAGGGAGAGACAGCCCACTCCCATGACGAATTATAAATGCATCTGTAGTCCCAGTTTTTTATGTAAGTCTACTAATGCCAGGTGTATCAATCGAAAATAAAACCACTTCGCACACTACGAAGAGGATATAATGGTGCCACGCGAGTGCGCAAGGTGCGACTCCAAACGGAGACCACCCACCACGACCACAAAAATATAGCCCAATCTAACTCCAAATCAACACCCAAGCCAGCCCCACAAACCCCAAACCAAAACCCAAGCACAGCCTTCTCTTTCTTTGTCTCGTCTCCTCCAACACGCCACCAGTCCGCGATCGCCCGGTAGTCTGCAGCACGAAAAAAACTTTGCCCTACCACTCCATCACCACACCATGGCCGTCACCCGTCTCGCACAGTTGGCGCCCCGCAATGCGTTCCAGACCCGCAATATCTCGTTCCTCAAGAAATTACTTCTGTTGGACACGGCCGAGAAGAACGACGCCGAGCGCCCGCTCTACAACTGGGACGAGTCTCCCTACGAAGACATCCGCACGCGGGCGGCGTACATCCGCACCAAGGCCAAGTGCCCGGTGACGAAAAAACCGGTGCAGTTTGTGTGTCCGTACTCCGGTATCCCCACCCACCACGACCAGCAGGCGTGGCAGAACGACGAGGAGTACCACGCCAAGAAGAAGTATGAGCAGTTGCGCAAGGTCAACCTCTACGAGCACGACTTGCGGTCCGGGCGCAAGTTCGACGAGTTTGTGTTCCCGGGCGCGCTGGAGCTCGACTTCACCACGTCCATGCTGTCGTGGGACCTGTTCTTCTACACCAGGGACTTCAACCCCATGAACACAGAGTTCAACTTGGCTGCGGCCACCAAGGTGTTGACCTACCCCATCACCATTGCATCGCTCCTCCACCGCTTCAGTCCTTACGGCTTGGAGCCCAACGGGCCGCTCACGATCGAGGGCTTGCGCTCGTTGTCTGCGTTGAAGTACACGTTGAACTCGCAGTCGGGCAAGGCCAAGGACGCGGAGGTGACGTTCAAAGACCGCGCGATGCGGCTATTCATTGTGGGGGCCAAGATCGAGGCCATGCTCCCGGGCTACGTGTGGAAGCAGTTCGGCTACCTTTTCCCCGACACAAAGTTCGAGATCCACTTCATCGGGCCCCACCTGTACTTTGACCCGGAGTCCAAGACGTTTATGCCCACCGACAGACCACACGGAAGACCCATCGTCACGCGCTACGACGAGCAGATCACGCTCCACCACCACACAAAGTATTTCTCCGAAGTCTACGACATGGGCGACTTGTTCCCGTTCGACCCATACTTGGACGTGTTTTTCCTCTTCCACCCAGGCTTCAAGACCGCGGACGAGATCCACTGGAACAAGTCGTTGAAGGGGCTCTTGGACTCCAAGTGCGGAGTGTTTGTCACCGCGTACCACGAGAAGGACGCCCAGCGCGAGATGGACTGGGTCACCAACCATCCGTTGGCGGACGAGATGGACATTCTCATGAACCAGGGGAAGAACATCTTCGGCTCCACCAAGTTGGACTTGGTGGACTCGAACCCAACCGAGACGTTCCAGGCCAACAGCGAGATTTTTGGTTTCCGGGGAAAGAGATACCACGCCATCCGTAAATAGCTTGTACATAGTAATTGACATGTGTAATACCCTTGTGCTGTGGTGCTACAACCGGGACATGTCCCTGCACACAACGTCCCCGTGCCAGGCCCCAGCAGTTGCTTCAGGACCGCCACCGGGATCGACAATTTCCTAGGCGCCGTGGTTTCCACCGCAGTTGAGGCGCACCTGGTGCCGCGCAACTCGTGCGCTTCCGCACCTGGCGCCGGCGTTCTGCGCCCAAGCTCTGGTGTACGGGTGCGCGCTATATATCCCCCACACTTCGACTGTGCCACCGCACCATGGATACGCCGTTTGCCCTCAGTGTGGCGGTGCGCCAGATCAACGTACTCGACGGCGTAGAGCCGCTCGACAACATGACGTTCCATGTGACCCTACACCACAACTTTGGCGACCTCAAGTGGGCCACGTGGTACAAAAGCAAGGACCACTCTCTCAAGCCGCTCTTTGTGCATTTTCTCGTCCGGGGCGAGCGAATCGGCGACTCCACCACAATTGGAGAAGCGCTTGGCGCACAGAATCCCGCAGAGGCGTGCGCGGAAAACGACATTGTGCTCGTGGTGGACTATACGCTCTTCCGCATGCGAGTGCCGCAGCGGGAGCCGGAGGAGGCATTGTTCGACTTGGAGGTGACTGCGCGCGGGCGGGTTTTTGTTTCGCGCGAAATTCTTCTGACGCCGGTGCAGCGGGTGAAGGACCGGGTGCAGCCGGAGATGGACGGCGACTTTGACCTTGTGTGGGGGAGCACGGTGTTGGATGGCGACACACATCATAATGCGGACGCAGACAAACAACCAACGGTGCAGCCGGTGGTGGTGGTGGTGAAGCCGCCAGCGCCGGACAGCCCCAGTCTCACCTTGGGGCGCGCGCTTGGGCTCGACGTGGCGCCGGTCGCAAAAGTGTGCCTCGAGGCGCGCGCGCGCCCGAAAACACGGGTGTTGCGCACGCGCCATGTGCATACCGGCGCCCGGGTGGACTTGGCCACCACCCACGACGCCACGTTTGCCGAGGTGAAGGCGGCGCTCGCGCAGCACACAGGCGCGGTTGCGGAGACCATGAGCTTGTATGTGGGCTCACATCTTATCGCGGGCCCCGGACAGCGGGGGTATGTGAGAGAGGTGGTGGGAATGAACGACGACACCGAGGTGGGGTTTGATGGCGAGGGGGACAACGAGGAGCACGGGGGCGAAGAACTGGAGCCAGACCTCATCGATGGCCCCGAGAAGGATCTAGAGCCCGCACAAGCGGCCGCAGATGCCGCAGTAGCCGCAGAAGCCGCAGAAGCCGCAGAAGCCGCAGAAGGAGAGTCCAGAGAGCCAGAGGAGCACAGAGAGGATCCCCTCTCCGGGTGGACGCCCACAGGAAGCACATATGTCACGGTGCAGCGCGATGGCGTGGTGCGGCTCGTGCCGGTCGAGGCGCTCTCGCTGCAGATCTACACCGTCACCGTGGGCGAAACCAGCGTGGACTTGTCCCCCGCCGAGTGTGTGTTGCGCAACGGCCAGCTCATGATAAGTCCCGCGGCCGCCGCACGGTTGCGGCAGCACTGGGTGGTGGAGAGTCAGCCCGGCCGTGTGTCTCGAGTGGCCAGGGTGGCTCCGACACCCACCGTGCCCGTGGCAGACACAGCACAAACACCTACAGGAACAGGAACAGAGACGGCGGCCCACCCAGCACCTGCCGCAGTGCCGGAGCCTCTACAATCTCAACCTGGAGCTCAAGCTGACGCCCAGCCGGAAACGCGACCAGAAGCCATAGAAACAGAGGCAGCCGAAGCTGCAGAGGTTGCCGAAGCTTTGCAAGCGGCACCAGCAGCGGCACCAGCAGCGGCACCAGCAGCGGCACCAGCAGCCGAAGCAGACAGAAACCTCCCACCTCAGTTTCTTCTCCGGCTCAGGCTCGCTGTGGGCCCCCACGTCGTCGCCCTCCGCAGGTTCGCGTTCCAGATCCTTTTGACCCTCGTCATGGTTGGCTTCGACGTGTTGTACTTTCTCACCCAGCCGCCGGTGTTGTCTGCGTTGGTGGCGCTTGTGCTCTACCTCGCGCTCTTTGTGTGGGGCGGGGACGCGGTCGCATGGCTTGACGCCAATCTCCTCCGGGGCGCGCCCGACCACTGGGAGTACCGCGTGTTGCGCGCTGTGCGCACAGTGCTCAGTGTGTGCCACGGCTCGGGCGCGCGCGCAGAACACTCCGCATACGCCGCAGTGGACGCCGCGCTTTCGCGCCTCGCCACGCCCCACCACCGCCACTTGGCTACCGTGGTGGCGCGGCGCGACTCTGCCGCCTACTATGCGGGAAAAACAGCCAAGGAGTTTGCATGCGCCGTGATACTTCTCGTGGCCACCGCGTGGCCGTCGCTTCTGCGGCATCTCTACTTGCGGATCTCGGCCGCGAAGCAATCCGAGCGGGAGTGGATGGTGAAGGAAGTGGAGGCCGCGGTGGACTCCATGAGTGCGCCTGCACGTGCGCGGCTCCTCCAGTACGTGGAGCAGGGAACTGGTGCGACCGTGGAGGCGGCGCTCGAGGGCTCGTTTGAGCAGGTGGTGCGGTGCTACGGCTCGTTTCTCCAGATACAGGAGTTGATGATAAGAGAGAGAATAACAGAGGATAAAATGGAGGTGAGAGAGGGTGAAGCGAGCGAGCCCCGGGAGGAAATTGCGACAGAGACTGCGACAGAGACTGCGACAGAGACCGCGACAGAGACCGCAACAGAGACCGCGACAGAGGAAATCGCCACAGAAGAAACACAGTCAGACGTTCACCCAGGGAGTCCCATACCGTCGAATAGTTAGATACATACCGGGCACAGGAAGTCGTACCGACGTAGAAACAACCACACCAATTCCTACACCGTCACATACCGCTTCAAAACGGCGGGACAGAAAGTGCAACTGGTGTCGCATACCACAGCACTTGCTCGGATCAAATGCGCGGCTCCGACAAAACACCGCGATCACAATAAACACAGAAGGTGCAGTAAAAGCCGTTTGCGCGGAAAAGTTCGGTTAGACATTCCGCGTTCACGGTGCGGGAATTCTCGCTTCGCGTTCTCCCACCCGTAGCCGCTTCGCAGCTATCCAACAGAGCAAACACCGGCGCCGTGATTGCCATGTCTGCTGTCCGACCGCACCGGCATACACCGAAGAGAGCGGTGCCGCATCTGCGAGAGGAAGTAACAGTCCGCTATTTGGACCCTGCACAACTCTATCAAGCCCGCAGTGCATGCAGGCCAAGCAGGTCTAGACTGTAGTGAAAACTGGGTCTGTACTGCTACAGCAAAAGTGCCACGAGCAGTCGAGCATGCCGCGGCGGAACCACAGTGTCACCAAGCAGCACCGAGCCAAAGTACGAGCCGTATTTTCCAAACAATGAGATCTGCGCACACGAGAACAACAAACAAACGATACGCCGGCGTCAGTTAGGCGCGCCGCGTAGTATTTGGCACCTTCCAAATCAAGTAACACACATACCGCATCAGGGTGCACCCACGGTGGGAAGCGCAGACACAGGGCAAATCCAGCGAGCGGAAAACTTTTTCGGTCGCCAGCGCCGTATATAAGAGGCACCTGCGCCGCCGTGTTTCTATTTTTTCTCATCATCCAACACTTGTCTTTCGCTATGCAATTCTCTACCGTCGCTATCATCGCTGCCTCTGCCGCTGCCGCTTCCGCTTCCGCCGTCACCGTCACTGACCTCTCTTCTGAGATTGTCACTGTCACCTCTTGTGGCCCAGAGGTCAGCGAGTGCCCATACAAGCACTCCTCTTCCGCCTCCAACTGGACCACCACCGCCGTCTCCTCTTACGAGGGTGCCGGTAACAAGCAATACGCTGCTGGTGCCGTTGCCTTGGCTGCCGGTGCTTTGTTGGCTTTGTAAGAAGGTTAACTTAATTATACCCTCGGAGATGGAGTGATCCTGGGGATCACTGGTCGCACATAATTTGAATAAAATACTTTAATATTCCTGTTGTAGCCTGGCGCTTTCGCGCATGTGCTCGTGTCCGCAGCCTGTGGTAGAGGCACTGGTCATGGTGAGGTTTTCGCTTATCGCGGCGTGCACCTGACGTTGTTGGCCATGAATCTCACCGACAAGAGCAAAGCGTTCCATGTTGCAGTGTATTCTGCGGTCCAAAAAATCCCCCCAGGCAGAGTGTGCACTTATGGCCACATTGCGCATCTCATCTTGTGTCCTCAGAATGCTCGGCTTGTGGGGTACTCGCTCAAACACTCTAGTGCAATCATTGCGCAGTTGAACGCGGAAGATGTCACAATCGACCATTTGCCGTGGTGGAGAGTGGTGCAAAGCCTGGGGAACATTGCTCTACGAACAGGCGACACCCGTCAGGCAAGCCTTTTGAAAACTGAGGGAGTCACAGTTACTGGAATGAAGGTGGATTTGGCCGAGTTCGGCTGGTTTCCCGATGAGATCGACATGGAGTAGCTGCTGCCGTGCATCAGGCACTAGTACCTACGTCAGTAGCATACCTTTTAGGTCCACTGAATAACCCAATACACCGTGGATGCTGGGCCTCTGCGACAGAGTCTACTAAAGCACGAAATGTCACTTCTTGTAAGCCGATGTATGTATTCTGTGACCCAGCTTCTACTGAGAGAAACTGCTCTTTTTTCGCCCCCGCCCCTTCTTTGCCTTTGCCCGGGGCGGCTCTAACTCGAGTTGAACCCGCTTCGACTCTTCTTCCCACCATTTGGCAAACTCCTGCTCCTGCTGGATCTCCTGCAATGTGCGCCGCTGGCTCTCTTGGTACCGCTGTTCCTCGAGCCGCGTAGACTCCTGTAGCATCACTGCTGCGAGTGAGCTAGGCTCCGGTTCCTTGGTTGCACCAAGAACAGGAAGGTCGCTCAATTTGTCCGTGACAGAGGAAGAGCTGCTTTCATTTGCCACAGCCCATGGATTGCGGAGCTGCACCGAGCTTCCTTCTTGAGGTGCATCAGTTGCCTGCGTTTGGTTCATCTTGCGTCTCTGCTTCTGCGAAAGTTTCATCGACGGCGCAAACTTGATTTTCGTTCCTTTCCGTCCTCCATCCGCCGATCCCAATATAGGCGTAGAAACGCTCGCATAGGAGCCCACAGACGACAGCCGCGATCCCCATGGGGATGGGCCACTGGCAGTGTTACTGGCTTCCAGGCTCTGCGAGCCCGTTGGCGCTGGATCTTTTGCTTCGGCCTGTCGCTCGGTTTTACCCCGCACAACGGTTTCCATGACTGGAGACGCCTCAGACTGTACTGGTCTGACACCTTCACTCTTATCGAAACTTTCTCTTTGCTTCAGTTTACGGCGCCTGCCAACAACTTCAAAATCATCTATGACACTTTCGCTAACTTTTCTTGTGTTAAGAGAGAGTTTGCGCAACTCAATAACCGCATCCACGCTATTCTTTCGAGACATTCGCCGGGAAGACAGCTTCCGTTTGCTCTCCTCTGGTTCTATTTTGATATCCAATAGAGGCTCAAACGTACTGCCATTCATAAAGATTTTGTTGAATTCCGCCAGATCAGTCAAAAATTGGTTCACCATTGTATCTGAGTAAGCATTCCGCAACTTTGACTTGTTGATCTCACCGTGGTCCCCGATAACGAAATCCAATTGTTTACAACTTTGGAAAAAGAGCATTTGCTTCTCCAACTTGGATACAAGCTCTTCTGGTAAGCTCTGCAAGTTACTGTCGAATAAAATAATCTCTAGATTATTGTAAACATACCAGTAACACAGCATGAGTAGATGTTGTGCTCCCAAATAATCCGCGTGCGCCAACAATACCAAAACATTATCAGTGTCGATAAATTCTTGTATCGCCAACTCACAGAGATGTTTGAGCTGAAGTAATAACATCTCGTCTGCCACTTCAATCAATTCTAACAAAATATTCACAAAGTCGTCAGAATCATGTGTTTCTTCTACCCTTTCGCGCAAAGCATCAAACACACGCAAATCATTGCATCCGTGTAAATGCTTCATGATAATCTCAAACTGGAGCGGGTCAACATTTTCAAAGTTCACAACTTTTGTTTCATCTTCTGAAGGCTCATCTGAATTCTCCCAGCGACTAGACAAAATGGTTTCAAGAAAAGCAGATCTTGCAACAAAAATTGATCCTTGATATAACTTCTTCCAATCCTTCAATTCTATGAGGATATCTCCATCTTTGCGGTCTTCCATCATATGAAGCATCAGCTTCAAAAAATCGCTATCCTTTCCATAAAAACTATCCATGCGGAATAAATCTTTAAGCATTCTAAAATCGTTTTTGGTCTTTCTTATAGGCTCGGGGCACTTTGAACCCCCAGGAAAATCCTCCCAAAAGCTCAAAACCTTGTTTGTGTATATGAAATGTAACAAGACTATGACGGCCCTCAAATCAATATCTGTTTTGAAAATAAGTTCCTTTGAAACCGGATCATAGAACCCCTCCAATTTTTCATGGACGAAATATTCTCCCTCATTTTTTGGATGGAAAAGTTCTGAGCAAAAACTCGACCTATGCTCGAGCAATTTGGTATGAAACCCAATCGTTATACTAGGGTCATTAGCAAATTTAATGCGTCCATCATAGAACTTGAGGTGTGAGTCTTTCGATTCGCGATTTAAATGATCCCGCAATGCCGCTTCATCCTTAAGTAGTGCTATGAAATCAGGAGAATCATCCAATTTCTGATAAATATCTGTCATCTTCGTCTCTGGATTAGCCGAAAAGTTGAATTTTTCGCTATGTGCCTTGAAAAGCAAATCCTCAACGTTTTCGAGCTTAGGCAAATTGTCATCAATGGAAAGGTTTTCAACTCGACTCACTAGCAGATCATCTTCATCAGCTGGTTCTAGATCCTTGGACGGAAAAATATAGTCCGATATGTAGCAATTGGCTTCGTGGTCGGTGTCCAATAGCTGATCCTGCTTTCGAAATCCATCTGCTTCGGATAAAACACTGAGGTATTCCATGTCTTTGAAAAAATCATTTTTTTGTAGCTTATATGGGAGGGTGTCGACATCGTCTCTTTCGAAAGCGAAAGATGCAAACGAGTCATCGGTGGAGACTCGAACCACCCGATTAACATTTTCCACTTTTCTAAATTTGGATCCAGCTATG
Source organism: Clavispora vitiphila (assembly GCA_030557995.1). Lineage (NCBI taxonomy): Eukaryota > Fungi > Ascomycota > Pichiomycetes > Serinales > Metschnikowiaceae > Clavispora > Clavispora vitiphila. The sequence goes on from JANIJR010000020.1 coordinate 25,773, forward strand.
GGGGCTGTTGAAGTTGACATAGAGTTTCGGCGTTGCGAGGCTCCGCTTTGATCGGTCTTCATAAATACATATCCATTCTTGGTACAAAGAACCAAAGAGCCATCGCTTGCGCCATCCATGTCAACGGCACGCATGTCGGAGTCATAAGCCTTCCAGATATAGTTATACTTGACGGTTTTAGATGACTTCAAAATGTCGGAACCTGGGACGGAAAATGACAAGATGTCACCACAAGTAAGAAGAATATGCACGTGTGTGTGAGAACAAGCAACAATCTTCTTGATATCAGGTGTGCTTGTGAGGCGCGAGGGCTTGAAGCAGTCGAAAGTGGCTTCCGAAAAACCACGCGCAGGAAGTTTCGGGAGCTTCACCCGCTGTTCTCCATAGTATAGGTAAATATCGTTGGCAGTGGTCACCACACAAGTGCAAGTCTCGCAAGTAGCCACAGCTTTGATCTCATCACGAACAGCAACCTCACGCGGGTTGGTGATCACCTGCCCCTTGTAAGTCGAACCACCCACTCGGAACTCTTCTGCGCGAGTCCCAGAAGAATGGGACATAGGACCCATTTGACCAACGTCCAAGCCCCAGAAGTAAAGCAGATGGCTGGTGTAGGCGATGGAATGGATGCTGGATGCAGCCAAGCCGCGAAAGCGGGCAGAAACCCGGCGCAAATCACCCGCAGTGACAGCCTTTGGAGAGTTTTCGTAAATGTCTCCGGTAGAACTTTTGAACGAGTAGGAGCGATCAGACGTGAATCCAAGCTGGTTGAGCGAGTTGACTCCCCACGCGTAAAGCTGGTTATTGTTCGTCAACACCAACGTGTGCGAGTTTGTCACCACCGCGAGGGCCGCTCCGAATTCTTCAAAAAGTGGCACGCTCTGGTACAGGTACAAGTTGGCGGTGCTGCCGTGGCCCAAGCGTCCTCTAGCGCCCATTCCACACGTGAGCAAGCGGCCGTCTCGCATCACCACCACCGAGTGGTATTTGGCAAGTCCCACGCCACAGACGCGAGGCCGACGCAAAAGGTCGCGGACATCAGTCGAGCTGCTCTGCTGTTGCAAATCGGTCGGCAGAACACGCGACGGAATCGAGCGGTCGCGCGAATCGCCCAAACCCAAGTGGTGGTTGCTGTTGGAGCCGTACATGTACACATCCAGGCATCCACGCAGTAGCGACCACCAGTCGTGAGGAATCCACCGCGGCACCTTGGCGAACCGCCGCACTAAGTGCGCGTCGCCCTTTTCGTTGATGTAGCCAGGGATCCACATCAAGTCTTTCGAGTCGTTCTGTAGAAGCGCAAGCGGAGGCAACCGCGCGCGGTCTTTCCGCTTCAAAAGCTCTGCTAGTAGAGACGCATGCGACGCTCTGTCGAGGTGATTGCGAAGCGCGGTCCAGCATCGGAGCCGCTTGTGGTAGAAAATCAGATGCAACACGTTCCAGCCGTTCTCGTAGTCCGTCAAGAGAAGCGCGTGGTGAATGTCGGGATGGGCAAGCAAGTCGCGGAGCGCTGCGGGGTTGTCTGTGAGAACAGCGATATGTAGCGCCGTTCGGCCAAAAACATCGCGCCGCACAAGGTCCGCTCTTGTGAGTTTCGGAAGAGTGGTGGCAGAAGAATTGCGATTACTCATGTTGGAGCAACGTGCCGATTGGTACAGACTTTGGCGCGAGGCGTGGGTGTAGGGTGGTGCAGCGGAGGAAAAGTAGATGGGGGCGCGGTGGCGCAGTGGAACAGTGGAGATCTTCAGGGATTGTGTTTGCCCTGGATATTGGTACCTGGCAAAGGTGGATTCGCCTGCCGTGGTGGTGGTGGAAATGTCGCGCGCGACATCGCACGAGGTGCACTAATTATCAACTGGAAGTAGGCTAGAACGCCACACGCGGCGTGATTTGCCGAATCTGCGACACTCGCCTCATTTGTGGTTTGGACAAGCCAGCACATCTCTGTAAACAAGCCTACTACGCAAATTCGCAAAGCTCGCAGAACCGCTAAAAAGTAATTATTCGTTCATTATGATGAGCGATCACTGCAACGCTATCGATACACTACACCAGAATCTCGCTGGCCATGATTTCTGACTTGAACTCAGGTTGATCTAGACCAAAGTCGTCAAGTCCGTCCAGCCTCTCCTCCTCCGGCAACACATATGCATTCAGCACCAATCTCTTCTTGACTGCGGTGATCTTGCCCGTCGGAGGAAGACGGGGACGAATGTTTCTCTGCTTCTGCGGCAAGTCTTCGTCTTCCAACAACGGCAACTTGTGCGGCGGAGGCAACTCTATGCTCTCGCCATTGCGCTTCTGCTGCTTGATGTAGTGGGCCTCGGTGCGTTTAACCAAGTCATTGTAGAATGGCTGCAACAAGCCGATTTGGGATTTGACGTCGGCCGCAGTCAACTTTGGCGTCTTGTAATCACGCAAGTCCTCGTACTTTGTGGTTTTGGCGGCGGAGTCGGAGTTTGTGAGCGAGCTCTGGAGCCGCGAGTGCAACAAGTTGATGGGGATCGATGACGTAAGCATGTTGAACTCCTTGTCGAGTCCCAATTCCTTGAAGCCAAAGAAGTCGTCGCCGAGATCGCCGGTGAAGTCGCCGGTGGTGAACTGCTCACTATTATCCTCGAAGCTCTTCTCGTTGAAGCTCTCCAACGACGGCCGGAGCAAGTCCTTCAAAAACCCGGAGAGCTTGCCCCGGAGATCCTGGAGCTTTTTCTGGTGCTTCAACGCCCGCTCCTGGACAAACGTGAAAAGGTCGTCCGGTTTGTCCACTCCGTTTTCTAGCAACGACGTTAAAAGAATCTCCTTGTCGTCGAGCCTGTTGCTGCTGTTGGACTCGCAGTGGGTCTTGATGGTTCGGGCCAAGTTCAGAATGTACTTCTCCGCCACTTGCGTGAGGGTATTGATGGCAAACGGCTCCGTGGTTTCAAAGCCCGTGTGCATCACTACCTTGGCCACACTCCGCCGGAGCGCGGCATACTGGGTCTTACCGGAGTAGATGTCGTGGTTGGGCAACTTGGAAACGGGGTCCACGTCCACCTCACGGATGTACTCGATCTCCGGCTGCCGCATCTGCGTGCGGTGCATGTATGCCTGGGTTTGCATCTGGCGGATCAACGAGATCTTGAAGCAGATCTTGCGGATTTCCTGGATCTCGGTAATGTTGTCGCGGTAGAGCTTGTTGAGGCCCGAGTCTTCTGGAAGCACGAGCGACGACTTTTGCACGAGCTGGCTGTCAGGGTTCTGCAAAATGGCCTCGGCCATGTCGTTTTCAAACTTTTCCTGGGAGGCGTCATCCTCTCCAGAATACGAGAGCCCCGGTACGCCGCCGACAATGTCGTACTCTAGCAAATACGGCTCATCGGTGTCGAGCAACCGGTTTCCCTTCGAAACCACCTCCTTGAACTCCAAAAACTGGTTGAAGTTCTTCATTTTCACCGACTCGCGCATAAGTGCCTCGGCGTCCATTCTCAACCGGTACTCGTCGTCAAACAACGCCGCACGACTGGCGCAGTAGTTGGCCCGAGAAGTTGCTGTGAGGTTTTTCCACGCAATCAACTCCGGATCCTGATCCTCGTCCTCCTCGTCTCCATCTCGCATTTCTGCATCCTCATCACCGTCTTCCTCTTCTTCTTCAGGGTTTTCTTCGGGCTGAATAGAAACTTTTTCTTCCTCGGCACTCTCTACCGGCGCCGGGGTTTCTTGAGCTTCGTCTGCCACGCTGTCGTCGCCCTCTTTTTTCACTTCTTCCTCGGTCCGCCGCATTCGGCCCTTTTTCGACACCTTTTTGCCGGCTCCTGGAGTGGCAGTCTTGTCGTCCGCTTCTTCCTCGTGCTCAATATCTGCTCTGTTTTTGATGACGATGTTGGGAATGGTCGGCACAAGCTTCTGGGTGCGTTTCTGCATTGCCAACGCATGGGCTCGCAAATAGTGCTTGGGGTTGGAATTGTACGCTAGACAGTTGTTCCATATGAGCATCAAATCATCCACAAACTCCTGCTTGGAGTTGTACACCAATCCTTTCAAGTTCTTCATCACCGTATTCAAGTCCATCGGTTTTTTGATGATGAGCCCATAGTTTGGCGCCTCACGCTTGGACACCTTGTTGAGGAACGGCGTCAGGTGTTCGGTGTATCCGCGGAGATCCAAAAGAACCTTTTCGCATGCGTCGTACAACTCTTCTTGGCCCACACGCTCGTCGTTGGCCCACTTGCCTCGGTTTTTCCGCACATCCATAAACAACGTGCGCAACTCCAAGTCGTTCAACGAAATGTCTTCACGGCGTTCTTGAATGGTGTGAAGCAAGTGCTTGAGCGAATGCGACACCACACCCAAGTTGATTGGCACGTCGGCGGCATTCTCCGGAGCTTTCTGGTTCTCGAATTGCATGTCGGACTTATCGAGTTTCCGTTTTTTTATGAGCGTGTCGCGGTCATACTCAAAGTTGTGGTAGACCTTGTTGAAACTTTTAATGGTGGCCTCCTGCTCTTCCAACACCTCCGCGGTGTTTTCTTGGTTTTCCGGGTTTTCGTCTTGAGTTTCGGCTTCGGGTTTGGAGAACTCGGAGCGTGGGATCTCCAACACGACACAGCCCTCGTTGTTGTACACGAGAGTGCTGTCCTCTCCATTTTCTGCCAGTTTTTCCGTTTTCGTATCGTCACCATCGTCATCTTCATCATCATAATCGTCCTCTTCGTCTCTCACGGGATTTTCGGGGTTTGGCTCATGCTTTGCAGCTTCCGGTAGCTGGTCCAACATCTCGATCATCTCATGCTCTTTGGCAATCTCTTCGATTGCCGCATCCGCCTTGGTTCCTGCAGTTTTGTCGTAGTAGAAGTTGATGGCTTTTTCCCAGAGCAAGTACCGAATTTGAAGCGCCAACAGCGTCACCGGCGCCGTTCCTTCCGCTAGAACTTCGCCGTTTTCTTCTTCAGCCCCATTTTCCCGGGTGATGGATAATGTACAGTTTCCGTCAAGAAACTGATGCCAAAGCTCAAAGTTATCTCGCTCGAGAATCGCATGGATGATATGGCGCTGTTCGGCGGTGAGATATTGGTCGAAGAACTTCTTTTTTTCAAGCTGCTTGGCCATTTCGAAGAGTCGACGCGCGTCGTTTAGCTGGAACGTGGTTAACTGGTCCATGATAAGTGAAAAAAAAAAAAAACCCTAAAGAAGTCCAGATTTGGAGTAGAATTGACGGTAGCAGCAGCGAGTGTAGCAAACACTGCAATAAACGAGCGTGCTAGGAAAGGGAAAAATCGGAATTTTCACAGAAATGACTGTGATTACTAGTGGTTTGTTCCGTGGTAGAAGTCGAGGTGATTGAGTATGTAAACGGTGATATCCACGAGAATAGACTGTCTGCAGTACCACAATATAGATACGGAACCACAATCATGTCCAGGGAAGAGGCGGCAGATATGTAAGCAGACAACATAAATAGCAGATGGGAAGAGAAATTGTCCACCGTGATGTCTTTGGATTTCAAAGGAATTGGCGTGGGAAGTGGATGCGAAACAATGCGGTGACTAATGTGTCGCCACATGACAAAGAAGACAGAAATAGAGACGAAAAAGACTACAGAGACTGGGTTAACGACAAGCGGGAGAGCGGAAAAAACACCGTTTGCTCCCAATATGGCTACACCGACTAATGCAATTGTACATTAAGCTATGTATACGCAGGAAGGCCTTAGACAGCGTACTTCTTGGTCCATTCTCTGGCTGTAGCCTCGTACTTTGGTCTATCCAGCTTGTAGACGTGGGCAATCTCAGGCACCAAAGGATCATCAGGGTTGGCGTCCGTCAACAAAGAGCAGATAGACAAAAGCACCTTGGAGATGGTGAGGGCAGGAGACCATTGGTCCTTCAAGATATCTAGACAGATCGAACCAGTGCCATTGATATTGGGGTGGTAGATCTTGGTGGTGAAGTTAATCTTAGGAGGTTTGAACGGGTAGTCAGTTGGGAAGTGGATGGAAAGGAAAAACACACCTCCGGCGTATGGCGAGTCTGGAGGACCCATAATGGAAGCTTGCCAGTGGTACAAGTCGTCGCCCACAGGGCCAGCGGAACAGGACGAGGGTGGATCTCTGGAGGTTAGTACAGCACGGGAGAACACGGAGGCAAAACGGACCAAAAAAAAAAAAAAAAACCAGAAAAAGGGGGGCACAACGGGGCAGTACAGGGAACAAGGAGCATATGGGACGCCATGGCAGCCAGACGGCGGCACCGGGCAGCCGGTTTTCCTCCTTGCGAAAAGTGGTGGATTTGCTGCAGTGAGGGCGTTTAACCGTTTGCTGGCGTGTAACAAAAACTGGCGGGATAAACGAAACAAAACCTGTGAAGGAGGGGAGGAGGACCGTTTAGTGAGCCGGATTGGCAAACAAAAAAAGCACATACCTTCCCAAGTCGAGCAATTCTTTATTGATACGCTTTAAGGACATGATTTGATTTGTTAGTAGTAAAAAGAGCCGGGTGAGGAGCGAAAAAAACCGCTTGTCGTCGTGAGATTCTGGTGCGGGCGAGCGTCCTGCACACACTCGTTCCAGTGGCTTCCACCGCACATGACCTAAATGTCGCTGCGGCCGGGCGTCGGCGCCAACTCCAGCGGGCCACGGCGGGCGAGGCGAGGCCCCGGGCGAATGCGGCGACACCACGGGAACGGCCGCGCTGGCCGGCGGAGGCGCGGCGGGTCCTCTCGCTTGGCGTGGTGCGACATTTGCCCGTGACGACATTGCGCACCGGCGATTTCCTTATCTGGGTTGCGGGTGACCAATAGCACACTAAGCCACGCTAGGGAGAGGAGAGAGCACAGTAGAAGCACAGTAGAGAGCACAGCAGAGACCACAGCAGAGACCACAGCAGAGACCACAGCAGAGAGAAATATGGGATTTCAGCCGATGTTCTGAGCCTAGAGCCGCTCGAGCGTTACTAGCCGTTTCTGGTGCGTCCGGTTCCGGCCCTGGCCACTAATCAAAAAAAAGCCATACTAGCCAAACACAATGTCGCGCCAAAGTGTCGTGTGACCCTGGCTTGCCTACTGGTGCAGCCCGCAGTGGGATCAGCAAGCTCGCCCTCCGGACCTAACGACATTTCCGCTGGTCCGCACTCACAGGGTCCGAGCCAGGAGCACCAGCACCATCAATACCCGCCAGTGGCGCTGTAGCCACGCCCACCGCCCGACGGGCCCTCTCCACAGACACAACGTTCTTGACCCGATGGTGTTCGTGGGCAGAGGCTACTCAAAGCCATCAGCACCTGCATACACCGCGCCTTGGATCTCCCCACAGACGGCTCCACTTCTTCCTTCCAGTGCCATGTTCTCCACGCTCCGGGTCCTGAACATGGAGCCAAGCGCTCCCCACCCCAGCAAAACCGCCAAAGAGGGCAAGCCCGAGGCGCCCGGATCCGACCCGAAACCGCCGGTGGTGGTGCCTCCCAGATACGGGCAGAAGTCCAAGCTGGGGTGTCTCACCTGCAAAGCCAGAAAGAAAAAGTGTGACGAGACGAGGCCAGTGTGCAAAGACTGTCTGAGGTTCAAGAAAGAATGCGTTTGGGCCGACCACACGATGTCGCGGCCCGAGATCCGCAAGCTCCGGGACCAGGTGAATGCCCAGGTGAACCAGACGAAAATGCGGTCGAGGCGCTTGGTGAAGAAGGCCGCCGCAGAGAAGAAGACGGCTCCAGCGGAACGTGTTTACGCAGACAGCGCCTCGGGCCCACATACGCCGCACATAACCGCGCCGAAACCGCCACGTCAAAGCCCACCACTGGATCCACTAACCATCGCACAAACGGACCCACTAAAACAGGAGCGAGTGCCGGCCCACCACCTCGAGCCACTCCCCGTATCTCCCCCGTCCGCATACTACGCTACCGGCTACTCTGAGGACCAGATGCCTTTGCTCAAGTTTTTGAAGGATCTCAATCTGTATCACCACGACAGAGACCACATTGACGAACTACCCGACGACGATGTCGAAGGCGCCCACCCAATGCATATCGAGCCGCTTGACGAGGAGAATTGCGTTGCTCTTCCGCTGGCAGTCTCACCCAACTTTAATGTCCCGCATTTCATGGAAAACATCCATTTGCTCAAACAAGGCTCGCCCCGGAGTCTAAATGACCTTGCCTTCAGCTTCAACGCGGTGTTTTCGCCTCGGCCACAGGTCCACTTATCGTTTTTGCCCGATTTGGACGAGTCGGGCCAGTTTCTCTACAACTACTACGTCAACACGCTTGCACCCAAAGTGTGCATTGCCCCAACCAGCCAGGATGAGTCCAACTCGTACCAAAAAGTATTTCTTCCGCTAGCACAAAAAGACAACGGAGTTCTTTACGGGATCTTGGCCTGGGCTGGCTTCCATTTGGGCGGAAAATGGCTTTTGGAAGGTTCCAAGTACGCGGAGCTGGCAGTTAAGCTTCTCACGAAAGATGTTGATTTCTTGAACAACTCGCACATCGAAAACGACCGCCGCAGCATTCTCAACAAGTTGGCCACGATTTTGATCCTCTGTGGAGCAGAGATATGTCGCGGAGACGTCAAGTACTGGTCAGTGTACTTGAACTGGGGCTGGAAGCTTCTCAAGGACAATGGCGGGATTTTGAATTTCGACAACAACAAGGAGGAACACTGGCTCATCTCCAACTTTGCATATCACGATCTCATGGCCAGCTCCACACTGGAAAGAGGAACTTATTTCCCTCTAGACACTTACGATACCATTTTCGCCGATGCGGAAGGGGTTTCTCGCGGTCTTTTAGACCCGTTGCTTGGCGTGTCCAAGGGCTTGTTCAAGGTGATCGGAGACATTAACTCGTTGGCGTACGAGAGCAAAATCACTCTCGAAGAATACTACAATCGCACGCACGAGAGGTTTTCTCACGATTTGGGGGCGAACGTGTCGGCAAAGAACGTCGCGCAGTCGCCTGATGGTCCAATGACCTCGTTCACGAGCGGTTCGGAAACCAGCGAGCACGGCCAAAACAGCAGGTTGCTATTTTCCATTCTTCACCAGGCACAAAAGCTTCAGCGCACGATCGACTCTGCCAAGCCAAAAATGACCGATCTCATGGACATGTCCGATGCAGATTTGGAGCTCCAGCTCACGTGCTTCGAAGCGTTCCAGTTGAGTTGCAGCCTCTATTTGCGCCAGTCGATCATGAAATGCAACCCGTCAACATTGGAGTCGCAGATCATAGTCAACGATCTCGTCAAGTGTCTCGACATCTTGTTGGACTCGCCCATGGAGGCCACACTAGTGTTCCCCATTTTCATGGCGGGAATCCATCTGGTGACCGAAGCAGACCGCGATGCAATGCGAAGCAGAATGGAGAAGATGATCGCCACTTATGGGCCGTGGAATGTGGTACGGGTCAAGTACTTAGTGGAAAGGGTGTGGGAGGAGAACCCAGATGGAGACCGGGTGGTGGACTGGCACGCCATTCTCAAGACGCTTGATTGGGACTTGAATTTCGCATAGCTGAGCTAAACCGATGTTCCGGTTTGTCGTCGTACATTTGGCTGAACGGTAGAACCATAAAGGCGGCGACCAAGGGCCAGCAAACCTCTACCTACATCCGACCGGTGAGATGGGAGAGAAAAATCGATCGCAGAACGAATCGCACCCATTTTGTGCGATATGCGGGTGCAACTAATATGCGGGTGCGACTGAGATTGTGTTTCTCGATCGCTTTGTGAACACCCTCTCTTTCCACATGGCTACCCCTATCGTTGCTACCCCCGAAAAAGTGCCTGTTTTGCGCAAAGTCGAAGTCAAACACAAGACCGGCGACCATCTTTTGGAGTACCCGTTGGTTAAAGATTGCCATGATGCCGTGATCTTATCTACGCTCGTAAGACCCGCCAAGGACGCTGTGTCCCACCTCTACACAAAGACGAAAAACGTGCAGCCGTTCAAGTTTTTTTACGACCAGAGCGACAAATCGTGCGAGGCGTGCTTGAATCGTGTGGACGCCTGGGCGCCGTCGCTCAAGTCGATGGAGTGCCATGACTTGACCGACCCGATAATCAGGCCGATCGAGGCTACCCACTTGGCGTTTGTCACATCCGTGGTGCAACCGGTGCTGCAAAAAACCAACGAGGTGCGGTTGGCGGTGAACTCGTACTTGGAAGACAAGGACAAGCAGTCATTTGTTGCGTCGGTGGCGCTGCCGGTGTTGAAGCCGTGCACCACGGTGTTGAACTCGGTCAACACCAAGGTCAAGCAGATTCACAGCTCCAAGACCAACAAGACGGCGGATTTTTCCAAAGTGGGCAATAAGTTCCGCAATTTGCTCAAGACGAAGAAGAAGACTGGTGCGGGCGCAGGCGCCCCATCTGGACCCGTGCCGGAGGAGCAGGAAACACTGGCGGCACAAGAGGCGCAAGAAGTGCAACCAGCAGTTGCGGAATCGGTTCCACACGCGGCGGAATCAGCTACCATCTGAGGACGCCCCCAGTGCTTTTGTATAGGAAATAGACGACTACAGAGTAGGTAGAGCTGGGCTGTAGCAAAGGAAAGAAGATTCATTTAAGAGGGGCCAGATGACAGAAACAGACACAAACATCTCTGCACTGTACTACGCTTATCTCAACTTTTTATCTGATAACATGCTATACAATATGTGACGATTGCAGGTGTATTACATTGCCACACCAATCTAATCCTTGGACTTCTTCTTCTTCTTCTTTGGGGCCTCGTCGTCGTCCGCCTTTCTCTTCTTCTCCTTCTTCTCCTTTTTGTCCTTCTTTTCCTTCTTTTCCTCCTTCTCCTCCTTCTTGTCCTCCTTGACCTTCTTCTCCTTCTTCTCCTTTTTGTCCTTCTTGTCCTTCTTCTCCTTCTTGTCCTTCTTCTCAACCTTGTCCTCAACAATGTCGTCAGCCAAGTCGCCAGCCAAAGCCAACGCCTCCTTGATGGCATCGGAGTTCTTCATAGGAGCAGCACCGGTGTCGTAGAACTTCAATCTGTCCTCAACCTGCTTCTTCAACACTTGACCGAAAGCAGTGGAAGGCTCGTCGGAGTAGTTGTCGATTCTGGAGGCAATAGAACACTTGTTGGCCAAGTATCTGGAGATTCTACCCTTGTTCTTGGTGGAGGCCTTACCAATGAAAGAAGAGTGGTAGATCAAACCGTACTTAGGGGTGTTACCCTTGGTCTTCAACGCTCTGAACAACGCCTTCTCCGCACCCAAAATCTGGACGGTGGACGCGGCTTGCTTGGACAAGTTGGTCAAGGAACCAGCGTGAGAGATCAATCTGGCACCAACAACCTCACCGATCAAAGTGGACAAGTTAGGAGCCACGGTGTTCATCTTGTCGGTCAAGTACTGGTACAACTGCTGTCTGTACTCGGAGATGGACACAACTCTCTCGGCAAAGGTGGACACGTTCTGCATATCTAGTTCGGAAATGTCCTGGCCCATGGAGATCTTGGCGTTGTCAATGACTCTCTGGGCAACACCGGAGTCGTCGTTGACCAACGCGGCAATGTCGTGGAGCGACTCGTCCGTCAACGACGCCTTGTCCTTGATGAACAACGACAACTTGGCGAAGGTGTAGTTGTCAGGAACAATCTTGGCCAACTCGGGGAAGTGCCAGCCGTACCACTCCTTGACTCTCATGGAGAAGGTGTTGATGTCCTTGTCCAACTGGTCCAAAAGCGCAATCGCCTGGATGATGTGGTTGTCGTTTTTCTGCACCGAGAACTTGACCTTGGCTCTGGAGAAAGCGTGGCCCAAACCCAATTGCGCTCTTTCAATGTCGCCGTCCTGCAACTCCTTCAACAACTTGAAGCCGTGCACACGGATGCCTCTCAAGAAGTCTTGCACCACCTCGTTGGCCAAGCAGTCGATGTATGGGAACGCCTCCTTGATGGAAGGGCCCAAGTTCTTATCACTGACACCCAAGGTGATCTTCTCCTTCTTGCCCGGCTTGGGCAAGTTCAATTCCAAAACGGACTTGAGGTAGTCGGAAACCAAACCCTCGGAGATGTCGTTGGCGTTTTCCAACGCCTGGGCGGCTCCCTTGAATGGAGCAAACGACACAAGTTCGATCATCTTGGAAAACTTGCCCAAGTCGTTGGACGCCTCCTGCACCTCCTTCATTCTGGCAGCAATGTCGTCCTGCTGCATGACAACCTTGAAAATGGCATAGCCGGTAGCCTCTTCGAAGAGGAGGAAGTCGATGGCAGCCATGGTGATAATGAAGATGGAGAAAAGAGAGCAGAAAAAATCTTTGAGGGCATCGCCGTAGGTGCAGAGCGGTGCGCACACGACCACCGGGGCGAGATGTCCCTTCCCGGAGAGAACACGGGGCGGCGTGGTGGCGGGGGCCGAAGGAGACGTGGAGATTGCGGGACGTAGAAGGCTACGTGCTTTTGCATTCCCTGGACTGGGGCGGTGCTGTGGCCGTGGTGCTGGGGCCGTGGTGCACGGGTGTTTGTCCCAGGGCTGGTGGGGCGGTTTCTGGCACGGTTTCTGAAACGGTTACAGGGCGATTACGGGGCGAGTGGGCTACTGGACTGTGGATGGGCACTTTTGATTTTTTGGAGAGCAAGGATTTGCCGGACTACAATGCAGAGGTTACTATGGTGGGTTGTGAGGCGACGTGCGAATAACGTAGTGTGCATGGTGAAGGAAGTACAGGGTAGAGGGTAGAGGGAAATCGAGAGATAGGGAGTAGAAAAAGAGAGTAGAAAGGGGGGTAGAAAAAGGGAGCAGAAAAAGGGAGCAGAAAAAGGGAGCAGAAAAAGGGAGCAGAAATAGGGAGCAGAAAAAGGAAGCAGAAAAAAAAAGCAGAGCCAACGAAGCAACGTAAACCCTTTCCATGGTGCTGGGGTGACCCTCTAGTGTGCGCCGCACCCGTGCACCGCGCGCATCACCACTGGCTCCAACTCCTCCACTTCCCAACTCCTCCACCCTTCCACACCCCTACCTCCAAATGCTCTCCCGGGCGTCTCTCCTTGGCCCGCGGCCCAGTGTGCTCTTCCGCGCGCGCCCCGTGCGCCAGCTCGTCCCCCGGCGCCACGTCAAAACCCCCACCATCGACTGGAAACCAATCAAATCCTCCGTCACCAACTTGGCTCGTGCAGAGAACCAGTCCAAGTCGCCGGTGTTCCGCCGTTTCATCTTGGGCCTTATGGTCGCCATGCCCGTGATCAGCTTCTTTTTGGGCTGCTGGCAGGTCAAGCGGCTCCGGTGGAAGGTGGACTTGATCAAACGCAGCGAGCATCTTCTTGCCGAACCGCCGTTGGACGGATTGCCGGCGCAAATCGACCCGGACGTGATTGGCGACTTTGAGTTCCGCCGCTTCAAGGTGCGCGGCCACTTTGACTACAGCCAGGAGCTCTTCCTCGGGCCCCGCATGCGCAATGGCGAGGTGGGCTATTTGCTCGTGACTCCGTTTGTGCGCGCGGAGGGAAAACCCATTTTGGTGGAGCGGGGCTGGATCCGCAAGGACCGCGTGATCCCCGCCACACGTGACAAGTCGTACTTGGCGCATTTGGCGTTGCCCCAGGGCGAAATCGAGATCGAGGCCATGTTCCGCGTCATGCCGACCAAATCGGCGTTGCAGTACGAGCACGAGCCGGGCACCCGCTTGTTCCACACCCCCGACGTGCCGGCGATGGCGCGCGAGACCGGAGCGTTGCCCGTGTATGCGCAGATGATCTACCTGTTGCGCGACCACCCGGACTGGGTCGGGCCGGGCGAACAAAGCGCCGGATGGAGTTTTTTCGGGAAAAAACTGCTGCTGCGCGCAGACACCTATCTCCCCGAGGCGGGCAGCGACAGCACCGTGGCGTGGCAGGAGTTCGAGTTCGTCAACCAAGGAGTGCCTGTGGCTGCGGTGCCCAAGGTCACCTTCACCAACAACCACATGCAATATCTCATCACGTGGTTTGGGGTGTCGTTGGCCAGCACCGTGCTTTTGATGTGGAGCGTTTACAAAAAGCGCGGTCTGCTGAGCGCCGACAAGGTGATTGCGGCCAAGCGCAAGCAGATGCAGATGTAGCCACCGCCAAACAGTCCGATTTCTTTGTACATAGTCTATGGATCAGCCGAGCACGCTCACAATACCAAAGTAGAACACCGCGAGCATGAGGTCGCCCAAGAATATGCTCACCCCGCTCCAGTACACGAGCGCTGTGTCCACCAACAGCTGGTACCGCGTCACCGCCGGCACAAACGCCGACACCATCGACAAGCCCTTGGAGATGATGTGGTCGCGCGAAAACGCCCGAAGCAACTTTTGCTGCGACAAAACCATGAAGTAGCTGCCAATGATCACCACCTCCAACGTGATGAAGGTGCGGAAAAATTTCTGCGCCTCGCTCGACACCGCCTGTTTGCGCACGTACGCGTACGACGCCGCCGCCATCCCGCCGTTGCTTGCAACGTAGTGGTACACAAAGTTCACCGTGTGCAAAAGCATCCGCACCACCAAGAAACGCATTTTCCACCTCTTCTGCTCGTATGCATGGTACTGTTCCAATTGCGCCTGGTACAGCATGTGCTCCGGCGAGACGCCCCCCACGCCCGTCTGGCCGTCCGCCATCGACTTCATCATCTCTTGGAACATCCCCATTCCGGCCGCACCGTCTGCACCGCCAGCACCAGCAGCGCCACTGAACATCTGCTGAAAAATATCCGCTCCTTGCCCAGCCCCGGCTCCGGCACCAGCTCCAGTGTTGGCACCGCCGAGAATCTGCTGGAGCATGGCATCGATATCCGGCGCACCACCCTCATTCTCCAGCAAAAGAGTGGAGATGTCTGGAACCTCGGGGTCGTCGTGGAGAGGAGTGCCCGAATCCGTAGCTCTGGGAATAGCAGCTCCGGTGGTGGTGGCTTCAGGTTCATCAAGTACAGAAACCACTTTGGCGGCCGGCACGGACGAGCCCTGCGTCAAGATGGTGTTGAGGCGCTCAGTAGCATTTCCCTGGGCCATCTTGGCCTGTCTTCTTTCGCGGAGAAGACGTCTTTTTTCTTCGGCAGAAATAGTAGACATAGTTATGGTAGGCTAGTTGGAGACGTGGGATCCAACAATCAGAACATTTCGGACCCAAGTCACGTGAAGATTCGGCGCGCAGCACGTGCATTTCTCCAGCGGCCCCGTTGTATACGGGTGCGAGCGTACGCTTGCTTCAAGGGTTTCTTGGCGCCTCCATGTCATCCTTGTGCTACCAGGAGCAGCTCCGGCGGCAGAAAATCATCAATCTGATTGAAAGTGAGGATTATTTGTTAGTAATGGCTAGCCAGCAGCAGAAATCGGTCCAGCAGGTAAAGTACGAACTTCTCCAGCAGCTCGCCCAAGGATATAGGAACGCCAACAACATACGTCAATAAACTAGAATATGCAAGTGTTTATTGTAAAGAAAGAGGGCGAAATGGAAGGTTTGTCTAGCGGAAAGGCGGCCGCAGTGCTAAACGGCTCGCTTTGGGGGCGGGTCGTGGACGCTTAGTTTCAGTCCTGCGGATGTTGGCCAGATTAGTCTTGTCAAATAGCCCGCGCATATATCTCGGGGGCTGATTAAGGTTGGGTCCTCCGCCGCCCAGCCTTAGGTTGCTGGAGTCGACAGGTCCACGCGCAGCACGAGGTAACGGGGGTTTCCGGGGTTGGCCCGCGGGGGTTTCTATAAACGAGTCTGTGGTGGAGAATGTATCATCTTGCGCAACTTGAACTTTTCGCTGTCTATTGGCGGAGACGGAGGAGGCACCAAGCGGAACCCGCGGCCGGCGCACGGGGGTTTTGCGCGCAAATGCCTCGTTGCGTAGCGCCATGGTCTTGTGTTCGAGTGTCTTGGCAGCTACCTCCTCCTGTAGGGCTTTATTAGTAGCACGAGCAGCAGAAATCTGCTTCTGGAGGTCCCGAACGCGGTCCTGTGCTCGCTGGACTTTGTCGATGCTCTCAAATGCCGCCTGCGTGGGGCATCCGGGGAAGTTGTTGCAGAACATGGTCATCAACAATCCGTATAAAAACGCGGCAAACGGCTCGTTGAAGCGCTGGTTCACCGCCGTGTGCATATCCGCCAAATTGGTCATGTTTGTCTCTAGCTGGCCCACTGCCTCAGCCATGGCTTCGAGCCGTTCCACATTTTCTTCTGATTCAAGCGGTAGACTGTCTTCGGGATAGTGCACTTGTGGAGATTGGGGCAACAGATTAAAAATCCCGGACGAACGGTGCAGCTTACGCCTCGAGTCCTGCCGGCTCAGGTAGGCGTTCGACATGGCGTGAAAAGAAGGGTGTTTTTGTGGTTTTCGTGATTTCCTGTATTCACCACAAGAAGTAAACAAGCCATCAACGCGCGAAAACCGGTCGCTTTATATGTGCACACTAGTTCTGAGGCTGTAAAAATATTGGCAGCCACTGACAGATATATAGCTGTCCATTTTCCTCAACAAAAACGGAAATTGAAGCACATGATGTGCAAAAAGAGAAATAAAATAGAAATGTTAGTAAGAACGAAGAAAAAAAAACCAAGCTTCCTTGAAATCGAGAAAAAAAAAAAAAAAAAAAAAAAAACTGCTTCGATATTACCTGGGTTACACAGGATGGTTTGAAAAGAAAAAGTTGGTGAATACCTAAAATTAAAAAGTCGGCGAGTACCATCACTTATACCGGACACTCATATTACATTCCGAGAGGAAAAAAAAAAATAGAATAAAAAAAACTGACAGTTTTATTTCTGATTAATTTTGATGAAGCTTACTTGTCATCTTCGCCAATGATTTGCTTCCAGGTCTTGCCCTCTTTTTGCAACAATTCCGCCAACTCATCTCTAATTTTAGCAGGCAATCCAGGTCCCTTGTAGGCAAAAGCAGTGTATAACTCCACAAAAGTTGCACCGGCTTTACCAAACTCCAAGGCATCCTTACCGGAGGAAATTCCACCGCAGCCAACCAAAACCAAGTTGGAGTCCTTAGTGTACTTTCTCAAGTAACGCAATGCCTGCAAAGATAATGGCTTCAATGGCTTACCAGACAAACCTCCAGTTTGCGAGACGAGTTCTTGGTCAGTGGTCAACAAACCCTTTGGTCGTTGGATCGTGGTGTTGGAAATGATGATACCATCGACCTTGGCTTGCTTCGCCGAGTTCGCAATAGACTCAATCTCAGGCTCAGTCAAATCTGGTGCAACTTTGACCATCACAGGTGGCTTCTTACCAAGCTTATTAGCACCCAACTTCTCTCTTTCGCCAACAACAGCACTCAACAAGTTGGTGAGTTTCAGCTCACTCTGCAAGTCGCGCAAACCTGGAGTATTAGGAGAGGACACATTGACCACCAAGACATCGGCATAGGGGCCAAGACGCTGAACACCTTTAAGGTAGTCCTCGACTTCGTCTCCGGTCTTGTTCTTTCCAAGGTTAATAGCCAAAAGCTTACCATCGCGGAAAGAGTTGGCCTTTGGTTCTCCTTGGCCATGAATATAGGCAGTGAGCCTCTTGGCCAAAGTAGCCACCACGCTGAAGTGGCCAGTTGAGTTGAAACCGTATCTGTTGATCACCGCATCGTCACGGGGCAAACGGAAAAAGCGGGGTTGTGGATTTCCCGGCTGAGGCTCTGGAGTAATGGATCCGATCTCCACATAAGAGAATCCAGTATTGAACAATGAGTCAATTGCCTCACCGTCCTTATCCAAACCTGCAGCAAGACCGATTGGGTGGTTCAAGTGCGTACCGAAAACGTCCACTCCAAGAAGAGGGGAAAGTTCCGTCTCGATGCGAAGATCCTTGGCACTCAAGCTTGGAGCAACTCCATACTTCATGAGCTTAATACCCAAGATATGGCCAGTCTCGGCATCAGTGAATGTTCTAATGAGTGGACAAAGAACGTACTCGTGAAAACCAGCTCTAGCGTCGAATGCATAATAAGTGAAGGCAGAAGCAGCAATCGCACCTGTGGCAAAAATCACAGGTCTAGGTAAAATGCTAGACTTGAGTACTCTTGGTGAGCTGCCAGAACGAAAGAACGATTTCATTTTGTGGAGAAAAAGCGAACGAACAAAATCTCACTTCATGTGGAACCTCTTCTATACAAGAGCATCAGTGCAGGTGATGCAATGCGTTAATGCAAGCTGCAAATACGGCTTTAAACGAAAGATCTTGCCTGACCAATTTTTCCTCAGCCCATTACGAAAGAAAAAACGGCATGCGTCGTACCTATTGTGGTACACTGTGAACGTGGTTGAAAACTTCATGACAGAAACTATAATTACTGCGCGGCACAGCATGTCGCTGCATTTCTACCCACGCAAAAGCTTATCGTTGTGAAGCGATGGCCTGTTTTTCAATATTATTCAAATAAAGGGCAATAGAAATCCGACAAAATCTGGATGTTAACATCATTGCATATTCAGCCGCACCATATCACCAGTTACAAGTTGCATTCACTGTTTCCAACCTATACAGGCAATTTTTAAAGATTTTTAAAGCGAACAATGATTTTAAAGTGAACAAAGATTCTTAAAGCGAACAAAATTTTTCAAAGCGAACATTTGACTCATTAAGGATTACCTTAACACAGGAGCATCTCTCAACAAGAGAGAGTCTTCTTGCAGGCCGGTTGGTGACTGCTTTTCAAGATATCAAAAGCTAAGAGCAGAATATTAAGAATTTTAGACAGAGCATCGTCTAAAGAGTAAAGAGTAAAAGGCAGTCGCTCAACCGAAGAGCATTCAAGTCACTCGCTTTAAGATCAAGCTAGTGCCAAAGTAAGAAGGTTCACAGCGGAAGTGAGTGCGATCGCGCGAAATCGCACCTACTCCATCAATACGGCACAAAGCATCTCATCGCAAATTTTCTACACCACCTCTTTCAGCTAAACCACAATGTCAAAGTACGAGAGGGAAAGAGAGAGATTTTCCGGCAAGCCGAGCAAGGGCAAGGGCGGCCGTGGCCGTGACAGCACTAAAAAAGTGGACCAGGAATACAAGAAATTCGTGGAGGAAGCCGAAGCTACGGATATGTTGCTTCAAGAGGAGACAGGTTTCTTGGAGGCCGAGGGGCCAATGGAGAAGACATATAAATTCAGACAAGACGAAATTGCCGAGGCTGTGGATTACTCTACTGCCAACAAGAAGATTGACTTGAAACTCACAGAGCTTGGGCCATATAACTTGGATTTTTCGCGGAATGGACGTAAGATGTTGATTGCGGGCCGCAAAGGGCACGTTGCATCAATGGACTGGCGCTTGGGCAAGCTAGACTGCGAATTGTTTCTCAACGAGACGGTTCACGCCGCCAAGTACTTCCACAGCGACCAGTACTTTGCTGTTGCTCAGAAAAGCTATGTGTTCGTTTACGATAAGTCGGGTATGGAACTCCATCGGTTGAGCCAGCACCCCGATGTAACCAAGCTTGATTTCTTGCCATATCACTTCCTCCTTGTTACTGCGGGTAACACCAGCATGGTGAAATGGCACGATGTATCCACGGGTGTCTTGGTGAGTGAGCAAAAAACCAAGCTCGGTCCTACTCAGGCCATGAAAGCGAACCCCTGGAACGCTGTGGTGAACTTGGGACACACAAATGGTACAGTGACCATGTGGAGTCCGACCATGGCCCAGCCGTTGGTGAAGTTGCAGTCTAACCGTGGTCCAGTCCGTGACTTGGCCATTGACAGAGAGGGTAAATACATGGCCGTGAGTGGTAGCGATAAGTCGCTCAAAATCTGGGACTTGCGCATGCTCAAAGAGTTGCAGACTTACAAAACCCCCACACCTGCCCACTCGTTAGATATTTCCGACACTGGCCTTCTCTCGGTCGGCTGGGGTCCTCACGTCACGGTGTGGAAGGACGCCTTCCTCACCCACCAAAGAGAGCCATACATGACACATTTACTCCCCAGCACCAAAGTGGAGCGCACGCGATTCGTGCCGCTTGAGGATGTGTTGGGTGTGGGCCATGGTAAAGGTGTGTCGACGCTCATCATTCCTGGTGCTGGTGAGGCCAACTACGATGCGTTGGAGATCAACCCTTACGAGTCCGGCAAACAGAGACAAGAGGGCGAAGTGCGCGCGTTGCTCAACAAGTTGGCGCCCGACACCATTGCATTGGATCCTACGTTCATTGGTACAGTGGACAAGAACGCACGTAGTGTCCGTTTGACACGCGCCGAGTTACAAGAGGTGGAGGCGAAGGAGGCCAAGGAAAGAGAGGCCAGAGACGATGCGCGCCCCGATCTTCCGGGCAAGCAGTCCAAGTTGAAGCGGTACTTGGCCAAGAGCAAGAAGAATGTGATTGACGCGCGTAAGATGCGGGCGGAGCGCAACTTGAAGTTGGAGCGCGAGCGCAGAAAGCGGATGCGGGCACGGGAGAGGGGCGAGCCCGACGAAAAGGACAAGTTGGGCCCTGCGTTGGGCCGGTTTGCCTAGTGTGTACATATAGAATGAGCATGGATATTCCACGGTAAAGCCTTCCTTGTATTTCCTATACATATTCCGTCGGCAGATGCCGGATGCAAACATTGGGTAGATGGTGTGGGCGACATGCGCCTTCCCGCTGACAGCGCCACGCTAGACGCCGCCAAGCAGTCTCACAGCCATCCCGAGCACCGCTGAAACGCTCGCAGGGCTGGTTCCTGGCCCTCGCCCCGGCGGGTCAGTGCGTCGTCCGCGCGAGCAGGTAGCCAGTGTAGTCTACCGTGATCAAGTCGCCAAACACCGAGGTCTGGTCCGAGCCGAGCGCCTTGACCACCTCCAACGCCGGAGCAAATTTGCCGCCCGCAATGTCGTCGTGCTTTTGCAACCGGCTCTGCAAGTCTAGTTCGGCCGCCGCCCGCGCCGCCGCTACCCGGTCTCCGTCCAACACCATGACCCACAGGCTGGCGAGCTGCTCGTACGCCACCGCGCGCGTGTACTGGAACTCCGCGTTGGCGAAATCCGGGAGGCCGTGGATCATGTCTGTGATGGCGTCGAGCATGGTGCACGCCGCCACCATCTCCACCTCGATCGGCGGAAGCATATCCAAAATGAAGTCGGAGAGGGTTGCCAAAAACTCGGTCAAGTACGGCTTGACGCGCGTGTACGAGTAGTCGGACCCGGCGTCCACCTTATACGGCACGTTGTCGGCGACGGCGGCGCACTTGGCCCGCATCAACGCAAGGGCGTCTTTGGGCGACGGCTTGGGCGCCAACTTGGCGACGGTTTGCGCCACCACGGGGTTGTTTGCCACCGCGTGCTGCAAAAGCTCCTGCAACGCCTTGTGGTCCAACGTCTCGATGATTCGGTGGACGGGCAAGCTCTGGCCCACTATTCTGGTGGTTCGGGACCGCTTCTGGCGCAGCGGCGACTCGGGCTTCTCCACGGGCCGCGGCTTGGCCCTGGCATCGGATAGGAGCTTGCGTTTTCGTCCGAGCGGTTTGGCGAGCGTCTCGGGTTTTCTCCACAGAAACGCTGGCGTCGACATGGAAAAAGAGTGGTCTGTAAGGAGTGCGAAGAAGCAATTTCAGGTGCGACTGCACTGCGACCGTGCGACTAACTGGTGCGACCGTCTACACTGCTACATGCCACCAAGCTCGCGGCGACTGTCCGTTTTGCGACTGTATTGCCGCTGGCGGCGACTTGTGCGACGGCATTGGGTGTGTGGAGCGGCTTTCTGCCCGGAGCATACGGACTTGCATGCGCTATAGTAAAGCCATGCTGCGGCTTGGCCACTACAGCATTGGAAACGACAGAGCAACCCACGCCAATAGAGACTTTACCGAGTCGGTCTGCCAACGTGGCGGCAGCCAGTTTGTATGTGGCACTTGAGCCGGTGGTATCTCCACCACTACATGGTGTCGCGGTGTCCGCCTTTTATTAAATAGTCGAATAACTTGCTCTCCGTCTCGGAACGATCCACATTCCAGCCACAGAGGGTCATCAATGACAAGCCAGCCCACGGGGTTTGCTGCGCCCAAACATCTCGTTCCAGTCGCACCACCCTAGTAGTAGTCGTTGCTCTCAAACTCGGAGTCGGAAAGACTCGACAAGTCGTCGTCCTCGCTATCCATGTCGTAGTCGGCCTCGTTGAAGCCCATGTAGCGGTTCCGCTTTAACTCCACCTCGTCGTCTGAGCCCTTGTCTTCCTCGTCGGTGATGCCGCCATTGTCGTCGTCACCAGAGTCCTCCTCGTTCTCCTCCTTTTCCTCCAACTCAATCTTCAACTCGTGGATGATGTCAAAGCACTCGGCCAAGAGCGCGTTTAACGTGCCCTGACCCTCCGGCACCTGCCCATTGACTATGAACTTGCCATCTTTCCTTAGATTGTCCAACAGCGCAAGTTTGAACTGAAACGGATACAACTCACGCAAGTTGTTCAAGCCGTTCACACGCTTGATTTCCAACAAACACCGGCGCACAGTGGACAACTGGTTGTGGATCGGCTGCAACGACTCCAGCACCGGCTCCAGACTCTCCAAGAGCTTGTAGATGAGGGAGTAGCACCGGCGCAAGAGGTACAACAGAAGAAGCTGCACCCGGCGGATCTTTTTGGCCGCGGCCGTGCTACAGTCGCCAAGCTGGCTATTGTATTCGAGCCGCCGCGCGTCTAGCTGCTTCAACAGCTTCTGGTACGTGTACAAGTCTGTTTCGCGCATGGTCCAGCGCCGGGTCACGAGGAGGTTCTCCAAGGTGCGCTTCAAGGCGAGCAACTCCTCGTACACCGCGCGGAAGCCGCCAAACACCGCGGACTCGGTGTCCAGCATGTCCACCGTAAGTTCTGCAAGCGCTGCGGTCACGTCGCCGTGTTGGATGTTCAAGTCGTTGAGAAGATTGTTGCAGTCGTCAAGAAGGCCGTCGAGCACCATCTGCGCCCGCTCGCGCTCCTTGTCGGATGCCTCCGACCGGAACTTGCCCGACTCGTCTCTGTGGGCGCCAATGTTTTTCAACTGCGCCTTGAGCTCGCCAATTCTGGCGGTTCCGGCACCAGCGCCGTCCTGCAACGTCACATAGTTGAGCAAAGCCTTGCGCATCTGAATGAGCTGGGAGTACAACGGCTCCAAGTCACGTGGGATCTGGTCAAACGTGTCCTGCAACTCCTGGTACACCGCCTGGCACCGGCTCCACTTTGTGCGCAACAACATGCTCTCCTCGGCCTTGTGGTTTTTTGCCACGTCGCCCTCTGTGTCCTCTTCGTCGCCCGCGTCGATGATGGCGCGGATTTCCTTCAACCGCTGCCCAATTGGCCGCAAGTCATCCACCAGGTACACCTGGCACTCCTTGAGGTGGGTCAACAACTTGTACACGGTGGAAAGCGACAGGTATGTGGCGGGGGCAAACTTGGTGAGGCCGCAGGTGACAAAACTGAGCAGGAGAAGCTGCCAAACGTCGTCAATCACCAAGTCGGTGGGCGTGGGCAAGGCGAGAGTCATGCCTTTGAGCTCTTCGTCTTTGCGCAAAATCAGCAACTCGTGCACTTGTTCCAAAAACTGTTCGTAGAGCGCATACACCTGCTTCGAGCTCAAGTACTTGGCCCTGTTGTTCTTCAACTCCGAGAGGGTATTGTAGAGATCCACCAAGGCGGCGTGGACCTGTTTCTCGAGGGCGGGTACGGTCTTCATGGACTGTGGTGTGTGGGTGTGGTATCGGGGTGTGGTGTTTGGGTTTTTTTTTGGGGAACAGACGTGCTTTTCCGCTGTGTGTGGGAGTATGGAGTGGGCGAGGCGGAAGAAGCGGTTATGGGTGTAGCGGTTCGCGGGTGTGGGGATGGGTTGATTTTGTCGCCGGGGACGGCCGGACACCCGTACCTCCCGGGCCGCTCCCACTGGAGAAAACGGGTATGGTGTGGGGTGCCTGGATAATGTTAAGGCTTGGTCTTATCTAAGTTTTAGCTCAGTTTCGTCTTTGTTTCATCGCCGTTTCGTTTTCGTTTATTTTCGTTTCTCCTGGTTGTGGTGGGGGATGCGGCAGAATTGGGTGCGAATATGTAAGCATGAATATACAGAGAATACTACAGTAGTAACGTCCAGTAGTCTGCTGCTGCAGTATGGCGACAGGTTTCTGCCATTGTGGAGTGGTGAAGAAGGGAGGTGCTTTAGAGAGGTCATGCCGGTTGTAGGTTACTCCACAGACCCAGCACTTGGTGAGGTTCACCTGGCGGAACCGAAACTCGTTCATGACTTGAGACCACACATGAGCAATTGGGTTCCCGTCAGTGATGGACTTTCTTTGGAGCTGCTTGGATTTGCCCAAGAATGTCTAGTTTGCTTAAGCTGGTGGCATGTAGTTTGACCCGGAACGCTCATCACATCGCAAACAACCAGACCTGATAGCCAGCCATGCCCAAATATGTAGATGTTGGTTTCCGGGTGTTTTTGGAACTACGAGTTACGTCTTGTAAGAATACCACTTGAGAGGAGTCACTTGAGAGGAGTTAGGTGTTGCGGTTTCCAGCTGGAACGGCTCGGATCGGCTGGAAGGTTCGAGTTCTAGCCGCAGATGGAAATGGACCAGGTTGTCCGAGTCTGTGCAGCCGTGAGTATTCCATACGGGGGTGAAATACGCACCTCTGCGTGGTCTACTGATCCTTCCCACTGTGGTGGGATACTGGCGCTCGCAAACGTCGGTTCTACCACAGAGCCCGACTCTCCCCACGCCCTACATCTCCCTCATATCCGGATTCATTCCATATATACCCAATGTGGCTACGGGTTGGCCACTGCCAAGATCTTGCGCGAGTAATCTGTCTCGTCGGCTAACAGACCCTCCAGGAGCCGCCGCCGGCCCATCATCGCCGGATTGAGCCGCGGATCCGAGAGCGGCGCGGTCGTCATGTTGCTGGCGCGTTTGTCGGCAAAATGGTCCGAGAACGGGTTGGCCATGGGCATGTCGAACGCCGGGTTGGGCCGCGCGCCCTTGGCCGTGCCGCCGCGGCTCACGCCCGCGCTTTTCTCGTACAACTCCTCCTCGTGGTCATCGTCCGAGCCGCGGCGACGCATGAAAAAGAAGATAGCCGCTGCCACGAGTGCGAGTCCTGCGACGCCGCCCACAACACCACCGGCAATAGCGCCAGTGTTTGTCTTTTTCGACTCGGTTTTGGCGGAAGAGGCGGACGAGGACGAGGACGAGGTTGGCGTCGCAGAAGTCGTTTTCGTCACGGTGGTTAAGGAGGAGGACGTTGCTGACAGCGTTGACAGCGGGGCCGAGGTCGTCAGGTCGGCCGCAGCCAGTGCCACAGACGACGACAGAGAGGAGGTGCTGGAAGACAGCAGTGGTCCGGCGCTCGAGGAGGCCGCCAGCGACGACAGCAACGCCAGCGACGCCAGCGACGCCAGCGACGCCAGTGCCGATTTGGACGCCGAGGAGTCTGTTCCCTGGCCCTCAAAGACGGTGTAGGCGCTGGAGCCACCACACATTGCTTGACCGTAACCGTTACACTTGACGTTGCAGTTGGAAGAGTCGGTTTCGTTCGTTGGCATCAGCAGGAGGCAGTAGCAGTAGCCGCCGTCGCGGATGGCCACGTAGGGATAGCTGTCGCCACAGGAGGACGCGCAGGTGGACTCCGTCTGGTACTGGCCGTAGCCTTTGTACACCGACGTGTCGATGGAGGAGAAGCAGCCGAGGTCGGCGGACGCAGCGCCTGCAAGCACAAAAACGGCTGTAAGAAGGTTTCCGTAAAACATGCGGGCTCGCTTTGGGTATGGTTTTGAGATTCTAGATTTGACGCCTGGTGGAGTCGACAGTGTCACTAGGACGGCCAGAACGTTTGGAGTGTTTCAGCGGGATTACAGGAAAGCTAGAGGGTCCGCTGGGCAGTTCCTTGGGACTTGATACTCGGTGGATTTCGCTTCAACGCGTGAGTGAGGGGGCGTCTAGGTCACAGATAAACGACTGAATATGTGGAAGGAGCGGGAGCCGCTGGGGCAGCAGTGGGGTATCAAACTGGATGAGCAGTTGTAGCGGCAAGAACGAACGGGTAAGCGAGAGGACCGCCTGGTCGATAAGGAGAAATCGAGAGGGAAAAAAAAAAGCCAACCGACTATCGCTCACGCCCGAAAAAGAAACTGCGCTGTGCCTCGCTTAATGAAACTAAAACGCCACGGGCCGCGATCACCCTGTACCCGCCCCCCGTGGTGTGCAGGACAGTGCCTGGCACATTCCGTGTTTTTCAGTCTAGACTCCACCCCGGCAGGGAACCGTCGAGGGTCTTGTTCCTTCGAGCGAAGCGGGAAAAGTACGGTTCGCGCTTCATCTGACGCTTTGCTATGCGCTTGCGCCGCCGCCGCGCGAGGTCCGAGTAGCCTGGCCCGTGCTGTTTTGCACCGCACTGTATATCGCGGACGGCGCTATTTGGGATTGGGCGACACTTTGCGGTTCCGCGCATGTGGAGGGCCCGCCGGCCTTGCATTGGTGGCGTGTATATGTTTTTTTCTTTGGATAAGCACCACTTCCCTCCACAGCCTTCCGCTGGGGAGTAGGGTCATCACAAGAAGCACACTTTGTGGGCGCGGCAGTGGAGGTTTTTCTTCCAAGTCTGGTCCGTTGCGTAGGAGTGAGACATTTTGTAGACAGCTGGCGGGACTGGGCTGCGGAGGTGTTGTACAGAGTGCTGCGCCTATAGAGGAGAAATGCAGTCAACGGCTGGGCAATCCCCGGTGTACCAGTTTGCTGTTGCAGACACTGTCGCGAGAGACTTTTTGGTGCAATTTCAACTGACAGATAGAACCGGGGGGAGCTGGAAAGTCGTTACTGGTGTTGGCACAAGAGGTGCCACGAATATTGTGCACGCAGAACTACGATGGATTTGGCCGATGCTCCGAGAGGATTCAAAGCTGGAGATATGTACGCTCGAGGAGAGCCTCGTCCATGGGGTAGCGGGAGCAGATAGGATTAGTGTGGAATAGAATCAAGTTCGCGGATATAAGATCGCGGATATAAGATCGCGGATAGATCAAGATTGAATAGATCAAGATTGAATAGATCAAGTCGAAAAGATCAAGATTGAATAGATCAAGTCGAAAAGATCAAGATTGAATAGATCAAGATTGAATAGATCAAGATCGCAAATGGAAATTCCAACAGATCAGATCTTATAGACCAAGATCGCAAATAGAAATTCCAACAGATCAGATCTTATAGACCAAGATCGCAAATAGAAATTCCAACAGATCAAATTCAAATACATCAATTTAAAATAGTTCAAGTTCAAATAGTTCAAGATTCCCATCATCAATTCGATCGCGCATGAAGTTTGAGATTTGAAGCTGTGGATGCTCGTGTATAAAGCTTTGTACTTTCGAGCTCAACATGGCGTGAATCCTAAGCTGCACAATCGTAGGATAAGTCGCCGATTCAAGCTCTTATTTAGAATTTCTTAGCTAGAGTGCTGGCGTAGTTACCACAGGAGCAAAATAAAACCTTGAGGCTCAGGTATCTCTGTCGTTCACTGCTTGGTCTGGATTTTTGTGATCTGCTACCAAGCAAACAGCTGCTGTGGCGGCATGGGATCATCAGTACGCTACATCTGAGCAGAGCTCCTGCGAGCCATGATTCCTGTTCTCATTCTTGCTTCCACTCGCCAATCTTGCCACCACTCGCCAATCTTGCCTCCACTCGCCAATCTTGCCTCCACTCGCCAATCTTGCCTCCACTCGCCAATCCGCCAACACAGCTGCAGCAGCCAAGAACGACTACGCCTCTCAATTTGCATTATACATTATCGCACGCTAGGATTATATGTTACAACGGGCTACTTGCCCACGGTTTTCCACCCGTCCTCCACCGACAAGCTGGCCACCTCCTTCTCAAGAGCCTCCACTGGAGCGTCAGCCTTCTTCTCCTGGGCCTCCTCCGCTTCGTCCTCAGAAGCGTCTAGCGACAACACGTCGTACAACGACTTCTGCGGCTTTGGAGCGTCATCTGCCTTGGGCGCAGCCACCACCTTCTTGGCTCTAGGGGCCAAGGTCTGGCCACGCTTCCAGTCGAACTCCTTGTCCGCAGGCTTCTTGGCGCCTCTGGAGCTCCACTCACCATCGGTTCTTCTCTCTCTCGCAGGCAATGGCGCGCCGCTTCTGGCCGAACCCCAGTCCAACTGTGGCTCCTCTCTTTTGGGTTTGTATTCGCGTGGAGGCAATGGGCCGTTGGACGCCGCAGCGTTCCAGTCCAACTCCGCCTCCTCTCTTCTGGGTCTTCTCTCTCTCGCGGGCAACGGAGCACCGCTTCTGGCCGAGCCCCAGTCCAAGTCCACCTCCTCTCTTCTGGGTCTTCTCTCTCTGTCTCTGCCAGAAGGACCGGCGGATCTGGCCGCACCCCAGTCCAAGTCCGGCTGCTCGTCTCTTCTGGGAGCGCCCACAGGCCCGGTTCTGGATCCACGCCAGTCCAAATCAAACGGATCGGTTTTCTGCGGAGCGGCGACGTTGACGTAGATCTTTCTGCCGCTGAACTCCGACATGGTCAACTGCAACGCCTCCTCCAACGCGGCCTTTTCGGTGAAGGTCACAAACGCGAAACCCTTGGGTCTGCCGCTCATCTGGTCCATGGGCAACTTGACGTCCTCCACAATGTCTCTGGCTTGCAATCTGTCCTCGAAGAAACGCGACAATGCCTCCTCGCTCACCTCGTAGGGCAAGTTGGCCACACGGGCCTTGAATGGGGGAGCATCCGGCACAGGGAACTCTTGTCTTTCTCTTCTGGGATATTCCTCTTGCTGCTCGCTGCGGGAGTACGACGACACTGGCGCGGCGGTGGAGTTGACGGAAACGCCGATGGACGACATGTCGACCTCCTCGTCGGCCCACGAGCCTCCGATGGAGTCGTCGGCCAAAAAGGCGCCCAAGTCCATTTTCTTAACGTTCTTCTTAGGTGCTGGAGGTTAGTAGGGGCAATGGGGCGAATGGGGCAAAAGTGGCACCGTTGGAATCTCCGGCGCCGGCAGAGGGGGAAACGGCCGCAGTCGGCCGGTGGAGGCGTGCGTGGCCGCGATGTACATACGCATGGTTAGTGTCTGGTTGTTGGGAAAAAAAGTCTTGATATAAAATTTTTTAAGTTCGCGCGGTGATGCCGTGCACCTACGACAGTGCGCAAAGACCACGGACTACAAAGACCACGGACCGAGTTCAGCAGTGACGAACAGAGCCTTGTTGCCCGAGAGCTGGCGTAGCGCAGAACTGGCGCAGAGCAGAACCGAGTCCGGGATTCAGAAGTGGTTTCACTAACTCAAAGAATAGGACTAGACCCGAGGTGGCCAGCGCGAGAACTGCACTCGGAGCCCACTACAGATCCGGTAACAGAGCACAGGGAGCCACACGGCCCGTCAATTACACTGTCGCAGATTACATATCCTAGACCAAAGTTCATATTAGTAGGCTAGACCGAGCGCTCGACAATGTCCCTGCGGGTGGCTTCGGAAACGTCGATTTCGGGCGTGCGCAGAGTGGCGGTGACGGACGGCGTAGCAGCGGCCCCCTCCGTTGCAGGCTCCGTAGCAGGCTCCAGGGCGTCTGCGGTGGTGGCGTCTGCGGTGGTGGCGTCTGCGGTGGTGGCGGCAGCCAGCGCCGTCTGGTGCCGCTGGAAGATCAGCACCACTGCCCAGTTGTAAAGGTCCGTCTTGGAAATGCCCATGATCCGCCAAAACACCTTGCGCCACGGCAGACGGTACTTCTCCGCCGCCAACTCGCGGGCCTGGGCGTCGAGGTCGAGGTCGGTGTGCTCCTGGAGCAACACGCGCACGCGCTCCGAGAGCGGAATGAGCTCGTTGAGGAGCGACTGGAGGTTGGGGTCGCTGCGGAGCGCTTCGTAGTTGAAGCCGTCGTTGTCCACGGGTGCCGAGTTGTCGGCGGTGGCCTCCACCACCCGCGCAGCGGGTCCTGTAGTGCCTGTGGTTTCCGCTGAGCTCTCCCCAGTGGTTTCCGTTGCGGTTCCTGTTCCCGTTCCCGCATCTGGTGTAGCTCCCAGTTCCGTTCCCGGTGTTTCTCCAGATGGCCCTTCAGCCGCGACCGCGGCTTCAGCTTCTCCTGCGGCCGCCGCCTCTCCGTGCACCTCCTTATAATAGTCCCGCTTACAAATCGGACAGCACGCGCGGCGCTGGATCAACCACGGGTCCACACACTCTGCGTGGAAGACGTGCCCGCACACCAACCCCCGCACCACGTCGTCGCTCTCGTACGCCTCGAGGCAGATGGCGCACGTGCCCAGGTCAAAGTGGAGCTCGCCCTCCAAGTGGAACGGCGGCTGCAGCATTTCGCGCATCTCCACGTCGCCCATGTCCATGTCGGCCGACTCCTCGGCCAGCAAGGTATCGGTTTTGCCCACGGGGATGGAGTTTGGGGCGTTTGAAGCTTTGGCCAAATTCGCGGAATCGGCGGAGTCGGTGTCGGCGTCGGTGTGGTTTGCGCCGGGGTCTATGCCCTGCCGCATCCAGTCGTCATACCTCTGCGGCGGAAAGAGCGACTCCACCTCTGCGGGAGTCAACTTTTTCATCCGCGCAAAACGGCCGCGGTGGCGCCGGCGGTTTCTCCGTCCTAGAAACTGCCGCTCCACAAACTCGTCGCGGAGGAAGTGGTGCGTTCGGAGGTAGTCCAAGTGCTCGTGGATCTCGCGGTTGGACGGAGTGTAGGTGAATACTCCAGGATCGGCAAACGCCAGAGTGAACATCATCCCGCGCCCCGAAACCGGGTACACGTGAAGCCCGTAGCGCAGGCGCACAAAGTACCGCACGGTGAAGAACACAAAGAGAGCAGCAATCACGACGGCCACGGCCATGGCAAGGAAAAACAAGACGGTGGACGGCGTGTTCCCCACAAAAGACGACGCATTGTCGAATTCGCTGGCGGCGGACAGAACACCCGACAGAGACGCCAGCACCGTTTGCAGCACCGTCTGGGTCATGATCTGGGTCATGGTCTGGGACATGATCTGGGTTGTGGGGTGGTGGAGTCCCGGTTACAGAGTAGAGAGACAGAAAATCGACTGATTAGGGTGGGCCGGTCGTCCTCAGCCTAAAAGACACAGGCGATATCGTAGGGCGAGTTCCGTGCCGTGGTCAGTCTGAACCAAAGTGATCGCACTGGCCGTATCTGTGGGGCCGCGGGTGTGTTGTATGAGCTGCTGATCTGCTGAGCGTCGGCACAAATAATGCACGATCCCCCAAACTGTTTAGTGTTCCAGCCTTGAGTATGTAGTGGCAGATCCGACACTTTCTATCAAACGCCGGTATTCCGCAACTCAGCTCGGGTAGGTATCAATATCCGCTGGCGTAGCACAAGTGTGAAGTCGAGTTGGGAAAAGCTGCCAGCTTGTCGAATCTGAATATATATTATCGCAAGCAGCGGCGGTGGGGAGTAAAGTAGTTGAGGCGGCTCGACTAAAATTAGATGGGGTGTTCTGCAGTCTGGGGATCGTGCGCCCTAGTCATCCGCCCCGAGTGGCGCACGACGCTTTAGACGAAAAACCGACTGGAAGCCGGGGGAAAATTTTTCTGTGGTCCACAAACCGGCGCGTGGTCTCCGGCGCTCCATTTTCGCCAACTTCTGTATTTTTTCGAGCTGAAGGTGGTGTTCTTTGTGGGACTGTTCGTTTGTGGTCGGCGATGGAACCATCACACACCCGTACACCGGCGGAGTTTGGCCTCGGCCGTAATCGTCATCCAGTGCGAGAGGCGCGCATGCAATACGAGGCTCACTGTATGTACCCGCAGTGTAGCTGCGCTGCGAGTTTGCTAGAGTTTGCTAGAGTTTGCTAGAGTTTGCTAGAGTTTGCTCAAGTTTGCTAGAGTTTGCTCGAGTTTGCCCGAGTTTGCTCGAGTTTGCTGTAGTTTGCTAAAATTTGCTACAGTTTGCTCGAGTTTGGAGCTGAGTGTTTGCGCGGGTCTCGTCACTCAATAGCTCCGACCGACGGCTCGCTGGCAGTAAGCACCAATGTACTAGGCTCTGGGTTTTCTTCTGACTGCGAAGACCCGCGATGTTCGAACTGGCTTCAGTAGAGATTCCCACTCCACCCTTACGAAGCGACAAACTGGGCCATCATCAACGTCACAGTCGACCCACCTGAGTAGATAACCCAACTCCTCCGCTGAAATTCGCTACCTCTACTTCTTTGCAAATCAGGTGTAGCTATCAGGTGTAGCTAAATCCACGCACACGTTCGATTACATCGGAATTAGTGGGCGTTTCTGACTCCAGTTGCTACGCAACCAGTACGACCAAGAATGGCCCCTCGGTAACAATCGTACCAAACCTACATTGAAGTATTCAAACTTGTATATTGGACAACGTACAGCTATGTCTGCAGCACCCAAATCATTACAAGGTCGCTTAGGACTTTGGAGCTTCCTTGTGGGAGATGGCAGCCTCCTCACCCATGGCAGAGATGACAGAGATGATCAAGTCCTTTCCGTCGTCAAAGTCGTTTTGGATCTTGTCACCCAACTCACCGTCTGGGATCTTGACATCATCCTTGGTGTCACCGTCGTTGGTCATCAAGGACAAGAAACCGTCATCAATGTCCAACAATTGGTATTCAGCTCTGGTGACGTTTGGAACCTCCATGTTGTGGGTGGATGGAGACAAGTCCTCCAACTTCTTACCAGTGAAAATGTCGGTGGCAACCAAGTGGACCTTGGCGTGACCGTGCTTACCGGTCTTAGAGGTGGACATGTCAATAATCTTACATGGTCTACCCTTGATGACAACGTGACCGTTCTTTCTCAAAGCAGAACATTGCATTGGGAAGGTCAAAGCGGCACCGGCATCAGCGGTCTCAAAGGTGTGCTGCAAAAGTTAGTACACTGTTTCGTGTCTGGTGAAAAGCCGCTGAACTGCAGTGTTCATGATTCGGTCAATCCTGGAATGTCACGGGGAAAAATGCCACCGTACCCAAAAAGAATCAGCAAAGAAGCTTCCATTGAGCGCGAGATGATTTAACTGGTGTGATTATGTTTGGAGGAGGGAGCACATACGTCTTCGTCAGCCATTTTTAATGAATATGATAGAGTCTGGAGGAGAAAAAAAAAAAAAAGAAGAGAAAATTTCAAAGTCCTTTTTTCCTTCGCAGAGTCGTTGGTTTCCAAAAAAAAAAAAGGCGCGAAGAATAGTCGCCTCCATTTTCAGCCCTAACCTTCGCAGTTTGACGCCCTTCGCATAATGCTTCCGAAATTCTGATTACGTAGCTATTCTCAAATCCTCTCCTTGACCCTGGCCCTTTTTTTTCCCGTCATCAGCACCTCTGTAGCGCCCACAATCGGCTCTGACACTCTGAGAGCATAAGGGTTACCCGGCCCCGTGTTTCCACAAGAACGGAGTGCGGCCACCGTAATATCCTGCACATTCTCTTCGGCGTAGCCAGTCTCATCCACTGTTCTCCACCGCGTCTGTCATCGATTCGTCCTGCAGGCGGTGGTGGAGACATTGCTGTTCACTCCATTGGCTTGAGATGTACCTGGGTGTGATTTGCTGTAGGTGGTGTATTCCCCGAAGTATCGGATTTGCTCCTTGACTGCGTATGAGCGAGGCTTTTGTTCTTTTTCCTCTTCTGTTTAATTTTTCTGCATAATGTGTTTTGCCATTTTGTGCGGCATTGCCCCACACAATGTAAATGGGCCCAGAGAACTGTAGCCAAAGACCCACAACACAAACTCGTATGAAAGAGAAAAGAAATCATGGAAATATTATACACACATCCGTAGCTCCAGAACGCTGATCACGGCATGAGGTCATACAGAAGCAAAGCAGTCTGCAGCGATACCAATAACGTTATTCATTTAGTATAGTACATACAATTAATAAGAACACAACGGTCTAAGAAGTGAAGGGGAAGTATTAGTGACTTCTCTCAAAGTTGGAGGCTTTTCAGATACCGGTGTCACGAGGCATATGAACATGGTGCACGAGGTAATCATGTAATTCTAAGCAATGATGGGGACATGAGGTCGAACAGACCCACAGACGTTGATGTTGATGGCAAAGATGTTACTGGATGTCCGACAGCAACCGCGACTCTTCAGGAACCTGGCTGCTTAACCTCGACTCGAGCTTGGCCTGCTTTTCTTGTTTGAGGCTCTCGATCAACGTCTTCCACTTTTGTAGCAACTCCTCGCACTTTTCGTGTAACCGGAAACTGTCGGGATACTCCAAGTCCTCGTCTTTCAAGATGCACTTAAGCACCTTGTGAATTTTAGTTTCGCGCAAGAGCTCCACCGTCACCGGAAAGTCGGCCAACCGATGTAAAATGATACGTGCCACCAGCAACTCGTCCACTGTGGGCGCCGGGTACTGCCGCGGGTCCTTTGGGGTCACGGGTTGATTGCGCTGAATCAAAGACCGCTGTAGTTTGATTCGGCAAAGCCAGAGCTGGTGCTGTCGGTCCTTTTCGGACGCAGGCTTCAGCGTGCCGTTTTTTCCGCCGTTGGCGTGTTTTTCTTTGCTATCGTGGGCTGTTTTCGCCTCCTTGCGGGCGCCCCCGCCGTTGCGGGCTCGCTTTCGGCCCGGCCCCTCTTTCTCGTCGTCTGTGCTGGGCCGGGTGCCGTTTTTGTCGTCCGAGGACTCTTCTATGTGGTCGTCGGCAATTTCTGAGGGCTCGTCACCGGAAGGAGAGCCTCCCACAGCGGCTTCCACATCAGCGCCAGCTTCTGCTTCTTCAGGGTCCTCCTCATCGTCTTCAGCCTCGTCAGGTTCAGCGTCGTCATCCTCGAC
Organism: Clavispora vitiphila; assembly: GCA_030557995.1. NCBI lineage: Eukaryota > Fungi > Ascomycota > Pichiomycetes > Serinales > Metschnikowiaceae > Clavispora > Clavispora vitiphila. Next base: position 60,371 of record JANIJR010000020.1, read on the forward strand.
TTCATCCTCCACTTCTTCGTCGACTTCTTCTTCAGCGTCATCTTCCTCGGCATCATCATCTTCATCATCGATCTTGTTTTGGCGCGTCAAGTCCTCCATAAAATTATCGAAATCCAAGCCATTGGCGGCCACGAGCGCGTCGGCAACATTAGTGGTGCGCCCCGACTTCTTCTTAGCCCTGGGCTTGAGCTTGTCCTTGGACAACTTGGCCAATCGCGTCTGCAACTTCTCGGGCGACAATGGCTCGAGAGATTTTTCGTTCATCCAATTGTAGTCGCCATCAGGAATGAAAATCACACACACGTTTGTTGTTTTTTTCTTGGCCTTCAATATCGCCCGGGGAATCATGTCGGAGGGCATCACAAACAGCGGCCAGGCAGGGAAACCCGTCATCTTGGACAAGACCATTTCCTTGGGCTGAATGCCCGTCTTGCGCTCCTTCTTGAGCGGCATTGGGTCGCTAGAGACGTGTCAAGCGTAGGATTCCAGTAACTTCGGCAGCAGCAGCCCGTTTGGACCGGAAGAAGGCAAATTCAGGGGTCACAGAGAGAGAGTCCACGCGCTGGCAGCGGGAGAGAGCGGGATCTGAGCGGCTCGAGCGATAGACAGCGGCACGGTGTTTCACCGGCGGGTAAGTGGAAAGGGGTTGGTGGAAGAGAGGAGAATGGGCCCAATTGCGCCAATGAGCAGTGGAAAATAGACAAGGAGCGCGATTCGAAACCCAACACACAAACACCGATGCGTGTTTAGCCGGATTTACGGGAAGAAGGATAAGTGGGAGAAAAAGAAAACAGAGCGTGTTGAGGTTCGGTTGTTTGTGCACTAGTTAGGACATGGGCCGCGCACGCCCGCATACGGTGGCGCTGGGCGGGACCAGGAACGACTGCGAGCGACTGAAAGAAGGTAGAGCGTTTGGGGCGAGCAGAGCTACAGGAGGTGGATGTTAATAGTATTGGGAGAAGGTGGAGGCGTGGGTATGGAGACGATAGATTGGAGCACAGGCGGCGTTTCTGCAGGACACGAGTGGTTGTTGCTGGACAGTGCGGACAGAAGGCGGGAGCACATGGAGGAGGAAAATACTTTAGTTTCAGGATTCGTGGTGGTGGTATTAGTAATTGTAGTTTTGTTACTATTAGTAATATGAATGGGGGTAGAGACAGTGAGAGTAGTAGTGAGAGTAGTAGTGAGAGTAGTAGTGAGAGTAGTAGTGAGAGTAGTAGTGAGAGTAGTAGTGAGAGTAGTAGTGAGAGTAGTAGTGAGAGTAGTAGTGAGAGTAGTAATAGTAGTAATAGCATCAATAGCATCAATTGCAGTGATATAAATTATACTATAGCTCTCTAATAGCCGTATAGTAATTATACTATAGCTCTCTAATAGCCGTATAGTAATTATACTATAGCTCTCTAATAGCAGTAATAGTAATTATACTATAGCTCTCTAATAGCCGTATAGTAATTATACTATAGCTCTCTAATAACCGTATAGTAATTATACTATAGCTCTCTAATAGCCGTATAGTAATTATACTATAGCTCTCTAATAGCCGTATAGTAATTATACTATAGCTCTCCAATAGCAGTAATATAAATCATACTATAGCTTTTTACTTGTATCAACAGTAATAGCATCAATAGTAATTGCACCAACAGTAATAGAACAGTAATAGCACTACCCTTAACAGTGGCATCAACAATAGTAAGTGCGCATAGGAGTCAGAACAGTAGCACCGGAAGCAAAAAAAGAAAGCGACAGAAACCAATCACAAAACACACTTGACAAATGCAACCTCGCCCCATCTTCCCATCTTCCGTCTCCCACCTGGCCGTCTCCTATTTCGCCGTCTCCCATCTCGCCGTCTCCTATTTCGCCGTCTCGCCGTCTCTTCTCTCCCTCCTCCATCCTCCGTCTGCACACTGTGCTCATTTTTTCCCGACATTTTGCACCCACCTACCACTTTCCTCCGCCATGAGCGCCGTGTTCCAGTTGAAACGACCTGCGGCCGCCGACTTGCCGACTCCGCAACAGTTGGCGGCGGCGTTCAAAAAACCCCGCACCTCTCCCGGCTTCGAGCCGGCTCCAGCCAAAACCACCGCTACCGCATCCACCGGCTCCACTAAAACCACCACCACCACCGCTCCGCCGCCAATTGCCCTGGGCCTTTTGCACCACAGCATCCCGCGCGGACTGTACCCCTTGGTGTACCCGCCGTACCGCGCCTCCGACTTCTTTTCCGACTGGCCGCTGCCCCCGGCGGAGGTGGAAGCGCAGATGCGCCGGGCGACCCAGGCGTTCCCGCCGCCGTTGCCGCCAATGGTGCCGCCAGGTGCGGACACCGGCGCGGCCGCCGCCAGCAGCGACTCTGCCGACGCCGCCGCCGCCCCCGGAATCATGGTTCCGTTTGTGTACCCGCCGTTGCCAGTGCTACGGCCTGACGAGTACCTGTCGCCCCAACCGCTGGAAACGTACCCCGTGATGGCGCCGCTCCCGTTCCCGCCTCCCGGCTACATGCCATACCCGCTCATCAGCCACCACGCGCCGCTCACGCCGCACGAGGTGTTCGGCGACTGGCTCGAGGCGCTGCAGCAGTTGCCGCGCGTGGACATGGTGTTGGCGAGCGCCGCAGGGTCGATTTTCGATCTCCGCGCCCTGGCGCAGGCTGAGGGCTGGACCGTGGCGCAGTTGGACCGCCAAGTGCACCAGTCTCTGGAGGTGCGCAGCGAGAGCGAGGACGCGGACTACAGAGCGTACGCCGACTACGCCGAACAGGTGGACACCACCGACGCAGTGGACCCAAACGAGCCACGCGCGCCGCGCACCCCACAGCATCCTGCTCTGGTGGTGGTGGACTCGGCAGAAAAATGGCGCTACCTCCAGGTGCAGCCGGTGGAGTGTATCCAGGGCCGGACCTTGGACCAGAGTCCCTCGAACACCTGCGAGTACACCGACGGCGATATCGGCAACCCCCAACAGTCGTCGCCGTTGCCCCCGCCGGAGGTGACCAAGAAACGCACTCGCGCGGAGCAACTCTCAGAGCAGCTTGATGCCCTCGCTGCACACGAGCGCAGCCACCGCGCCCAAGCCTATGCCGCCCGCAAAACCGAGCTCTTGGCCCGGCTCAAGCAGCTTCAGAATACCCGCGTCAGCTACAGCGACAGCACCATCACCGACGGCGAGCTCAGCGCCTACGCCACACGGCGCCTGGTGCAGCGCGACCACGAGTTGATGCGGCTCAAACAGAGCGCCAACTACGAGAAGCTCAAGGCCGCGCTCGCCTTCTACCAGACCTCCAACCGCGCCTACCGCAACATGAGCTTGGTGGTGACGAACCGGCTCCAGAAGTTGAAGAACTTTCTCGAGTATCAGCAGCAGGTGTTTGCTGCCGCACCCGACTCCGATATCTTCAACCTCCGCACCAAGGAGAGCGCCAAGTTGTACAACCTGTTTGTGACGCACGACTACGGCGGCGAAATCAAAAACGTGTTCCGCGCCGCGGCCGCCAACGAGGACAACGGGCTCCCGGGCGACTCACACCCGGACTTTGACGCCGCGTGGTTCGACAAGGTGTTTGTCGACCAGCCGGTGCCAGCCATCGTGCACGACTTCATGCCGTTGGTGACAGACGCAGAGTTCAACTTGATCACGGGCGACGCGCCGCAAAAGGCCACTGCCAAGGAGCCCAACAGCAAGCTCAAGGTGGCCAAGCACCCGATCTTCCAGAGCCCGCTCTACGACGTGGCATTGTCCGGGTCCGAGACCACCATGACCGATAGCGGAACGCTAGTGGTGAAGAAACGGCCAGGACGGCGCGCGGCACCCAAGTCCACCAATCCGGAGGAGGCCAGCAAGCAGCAGACGGAGGCGGCGTTGGTGGCGAAGATCATGAAGCTGTTCGTGGGGCCCGCCGCGGCCAATGCAGATGAACTCACACTGGATCTAGATCAGATTGGAATCAAGACCAAGTGGCCGGTGAAGTGAGACAATGGACGTCTACACAGCAGATCAACAGTGTCTATTACACAGCTATATAACACAACGTTAGGGAATGGTACAAAAGGGAACATAAAATAAACATAAGCGCTCTACACAGAACACACACGAAATGAAACAAGCGTCTCAGTAGTCCTCAAACTGCGAGTAGAGTCCCACCGCCACGTTGGCCACGCCCACCACAAGCGGGAAGCTGCCCAAAGTGGAAACAAACAGGTGGTAGAGGCCCAAGTGGATGAAGAAGTAGTTCTTGACCAAGTTGACCACGCCGTGGAAGCTGTCGACCGCGGTGAGCGCGCCGTGCGCCGCCACAAAGTAGAATACCAACAACTTGGCCACGGCAAACACAAACGGATCGTACTTGTAGAGTCTCACCACAAACGACTCGTCCTCCTCGTCCTCGTCTTCAATGACAACCACTCTTCTGGAGAAGTTCACGTAGTACGACACCAACAAGGGGAGGGCCACGGCATAGAACACCCAGTTGACGGCAATCAGAGCCACCGAAACGTCCAACAACGCCGTCACGTCGGGGACGGCGACGGTGGTCCGCAGCAACTGCGGAATGTTGTCCTTGAACACCTGGTGCACAGACTTGTTGTCCTTGACCGCCACCAACGGCACGTGCAAGTACAAAAAGTAGGCGAACTCGACCGCAAGCTCCAAGTAGTTCAAGGCCACGGTGCGCGACAACGACTCTCTCAACTCGTCGTTCGCTTCCAACACCGAGATTCCCACAGCGTCAGTGAAGCGCAACACCGCGTCGTGCGCACGCTCAAACACGTCAATGGCCGGGTCCACCACCCATTCCTTCAAGTTGATCGGAGGGGGAGCGTTGTAGTCCTTGTCGTCCGCATCGTCCTCGTCCGCGGCAGTGTCGTCCTCGTCCGCTTCGTCCACCTCCACCACCTCCTCTTCGTCATCCTCGTCCTCGGTGGCGTCGTTCTCGACCAAAGTGACGGTGTCGATTTCGTCTGCGAGGTCCATCAACGCCTTGGCCTTTTCGGGGTTCTCCTCGATGAAAAGCTCAATCTTCTCAACCAAAGATTGCTTGGTGTCCTTGGACCGCACCTGGATGCCGATTTTCTTGGCCACTTGGGCCAAGTCGGCTTTTTTGTAGCTTTTGTATTCCGACATGGGCTGGGAGAAAGTGTACGAGATGTTTGTGTCCGCGTTTGTTTGTGCACTGGAAGAACTGGTGTTGGGGGATGTTTACAATCTTCCGCTTTGGGCGTGGGACGCGCATGCCACAACATTGCTAACCATCCTCGCAATCCGCACTCACAATCCGCACCAACAGTCTGCACCAACAATTTGCACAAATTGCACAAATTGCACTTAAAATTTGCACTCACAATTTGCACTTACAAATTGCACAAATTGCACTCACAATCCGTACTCACAAATTACACTCACAAATTACACTCACAAATTACACTCACAAATTACACTCACAAATTACACTCACAAATTGCACTCACAACCCGTACTCATAATTCGCACTCACAGTCCGTACTCATAATTCGCACTCACAGTCCGTACTCATAATTCGCACTCACAATCCGTACTCACAATTCGAACTCACAACTCGAACTCACTATTCGCACCCACAAATAGCACACACCACATATGGAAACCCTCACCACCCGCTGAAATCACACGCTCAACTCAATCCACACACACTCCTCTCCGCCTGTCGCTGCCGCCTCACCCTCCCCACGTGACCCGCACGTGACCCATTATTTACCTTTCCCAAACCGTCCCATCTTCACCACTCCCCACACTCATCCCATCTCTACCCTCCACACAACCCTGGGTGAATTCCACATCCACAAAGAAAAATGCATCTTCTGCGACTACATCTCCCCTCGTTGTCCCTCGGTCGCCCGCGGGGCTCTCCCACAAAATCGTTTCTGTGCTATTTTGCCGCCACCCGGCTCCCTGCAGCCCCAAAAACCCACCTACGACCCCTTTCTCTGGCCCAGAAAGAAGAGCCGCGGATAAACCCGCTTGGAATCCAATACCTATCACATGACCTCCATCGTAAGGTCTTCCCGCAAACCTCCTCTTCCCAGTATCTAGAAACCCAGAACCCAGGGCTTCTTCTGCTCACACGGAGCCACCTCGAGCACAATGGGCTTCTCGGCAAGAAAACGCAGCTCGGAGAGCCGCTCACGATTCAGAACATGCCCGAGTTGGTGGGAAACTCCTCGTTGGATGAACATTTCACTCGCATCGCACTCCGCTACGCCCAGCCATACCTCACCATGGCAGAAGCGCTTTTCGCCTCGCCCCTTCCCGCCAAACCGGTCAAGTGGTTGCAAAACTCAGGCTGGACCCGGTATGCCCCCGGTATGGCCCCAGAATCGGTGCCGTGGCCATTGGAACCCGAGCTCGTGTTTGATGTTGAAGTGATGTACAAACGGTCTCCCTACGCCGTCATGTGCACTGCCGTCACCCCCAAAGCATGGTACGGGTGGGTATCGCCGATTTTGACCGAGCATGCACAAAACCCAAACTATGACGACTGGGAGCACCTCATTCCGTTCGACACTCATAGTACCGCCAAGCTCATGGTCGGCTTCAACGTTAGCTACGATCGCGCGCGGATCTTGGAAGAATACTCCATCAAACAGTCGAAGGCGTTTTTTCTCGACGCCATGGCGCTCCACATTTCTCTCAGTGGCTTTTGCTCCCAACAGCGTCCAACATGGAACAAGCACCGCAAAAACATAAAGGCAGTGGAGAGTGGGCTTGCCACTGCCGAAGAGGAAAGCGAGTATATTTCGCCTGACGATATTTCTGCATCAGATGTGGCCCAGGAGCTCCTAGACGACCCATGGCTCTCCAAAGGAGCTCCTAACTCACTCGCAAACGTGGCGGACTTCCATTGCGGCATACAGTTGGAAAAAGATTTGCGCGATACATTCAGCTCGGAAAACATCGAGGATGTGACCTCCAACTTCCAGCAGTTGATGGAATACTGCGCTCTGGATGTGGAGGCTACCTTCTATGTGGGTCAGAAGTTGTATCCCCAATTCCGAGCGAAAACGCCCCACCCGGTTTCTTTCGCTGCACTTAAGCCATTGGGATCGCTCTTTTTGCCTACCACAAAGAAGTGGAATGCCTACATCGACAGTGCCGAGAAAGTGTACAATGAAAACAGAAACGCTGTCTCCACGATCTTAAAGGAGCGCGCCAACGAGCTCATACAGTATCTCGAAAAGGGAAACGAACTGCTTAAACCTGACTGTGAAAACGATCCGTGGCTCAAACAGCTTGACTGGACTATCAAGTCTCCACGGGTCAAGAAGGACGGTACTCCATGGGCAAAACAGGCATACCTCACCGGATATCCCCAGTGGTACCGTGACATTTACAAGACAAACTCTGATACAGGCCAGAAGGAGATCAATCTCACAGTGCGTTCGCGGATTACACCGTTGCTCTTACGGCTTAAATGGGAGGGAAATCCACTCATCTGGACCGAGTCCGCCGGCTGGTGTTTCAAAGTGCCGTACACTGACGAAGCGGTGGATGAAATGCTCGGAAAGAATTACACAAAGGCTCAACTCAGTGACGAGGACTTTGATGCGCTTCTTCCCGAACTTCGTGATGGCGACCAACCTTATGAGCTTTTTAAGGTTCCCCACCCCGACGGACCGAAGAAGCGATGCACCCTCATAATGTCCAAAAGTTACTTGCGCTATTTCGAAAGCGGCGTGTTGACTTCGGAATACGATTATGCCAAAGAGATCTTGAATTTGAATGCTACAGCATCGTATTGGATGGGTAACCGCAGCCGGATTCTTGATCAGTTTGTGGTCTTTGCTGATCCCAAGGGAGAGAAGAATAAGTTCTTCGACACGAAAAAACAACTGAAAGAACACAAGGACATGGGAATTATTATCCCCAAGCTTTGTACCATGGGAACGGTAACCAGAAGGGCAACAGAGAACACGTGGCTTACAGCTTCCAACAGTAAGGCTAATAGAATTGGATCCGAGCTAAAAGCTATGATCAGAGCACCCGAAGGATATGCATTTGTCGGTGCTGATGTTGACTCTGAAGAACTTTGGATCGCATCTCTTATCGGTGATTCAATGTTTAAGATTCACGGCGGTACAGCGCTCGGGTGGATGACACTCGAGGGCGATAAGAACGAAAAGACAGACTTGCACTCGAAAACGGCAGAAATAATGGGTATTCTGCGAAATGACGCAAAAGTCTTCAATTATGGCCGCATCTACGGTGCTGGTGTCAAATTTGCTACTCGTCTATTGAAACAGTGCAATGCAAGTCTCAGTGATGGGGACGCAGAAAAAATTGCGCGGGAGTTGTATGACAAGACCAAGGGCCTTGCAGCACATTCGAAGGTGTACAACAGAAGGATTTATCACGGCGGCACCGAGTCAGTGATGTTTAATGCGCTCGAATCTGTGGCCTACCAGGAAGATCCAAAAACCCCAGTGCTTGGAGCCTCAATCACCGATGCATTGACACAGCGGTACTTGAACAAGAATAATTATTTGACGTCGAGAATCAATTGGACAATTCAAAGTAGTGGTGTTGATTATCTTCATCTTGTGATTGTGTCCATGGAGTACTTGACGGAAAAGTTCAAAATAGACGCGCGACTTATGATCACAGTTCACGATGAATTGAGGTATATTGTCAAGGAAGAAGATAAATTAATGTGTGCCTTGATTCTTCAAATAAGCAATTTGTGGACAAGAGCGATGTTTTGTGAACAACTAGGAATCAAGGAGCTCCCGCAGTCCTGTGCGTTCTTCTCGGAGGTGGATATTGATTTCGTTCTAAGGAAGGAGGTGGGTATGGAGTGTATCACTCCCTCGCACCCAGAACCTATCGGGCCGGGCGAATCGTACGATATCTCAAAGTTACTCAACAGTTTTGATTACGCCAGTGCCCTTGAAAAGAGAAAAAAATCTTTACTGCACCTCAAGAACTTCAAGTATGTTCCCCGAACACCCGTGATTGAAAGTTTGGACGATGAGCCTAACCCAGAGGTGAAGATTGCAAAATTACGTTTGCAAAACTCAACCACAAAAGACGAATGGAAAGAAAATGCAGGGAGAATTACCCGACAGTCAAGATTATACTTGGAAACCGCATGGGACCGACCTCCTGTAAAAGAAGCAGCCTCTAAAGATAGAACGAAAACAGCGACTACGCAGAGAAAGCCAAAAGTCAGCAAGGGACTGAGGGAGCCTCGTGCTATAAAGCGACAATTCCAAGAAGAAGAGTATTCTATTGGACGCGATGGTGATGAGCTTTTACTTGAAGAAATTCAAAAAGCGTTGCCGAAGCGGAAAGCACGGGAACTTAAAAAGGAGTCAACTTCGTCGGTGTCTCCTTTAGGATTCAAATATTTTCAAGTGTCATCTTGGAAGGGTAAAGGAAATCATGCTAAGAACAAGACGACAACAGATGTTCAGTCAGCAAAGCTCCTCAGTTCAAGATACAAACTTCCGAGTATAGAAAACCCAATCAGGAGAGAGAATTTCACCAAGTTACTGGAAAGAAGCACAGCCATTTACCCAAAGAGAACAATGACATCATGTAATGCATTTTCTTTCGGTATGGCCCCGATATCTAAGAAAGCCGGAAATAGAAGTGCCGCAGCTGATTCCAACTTCGAGCGACGATCACAACCGCCCGAAAGAGTTACCTCCGGAGATTCTTCAAGAGATGGCGGCGAAAGAGACTGCGGCCGACGACGACGATGAACATTATAGTTCCAGAGCAGATTAGTCTAAAGAAAGCATACTAGACAGTTCAGGCATGAGCTTAACTGGATCGAGAGAGACTTTCACCTAGAAGCGATACACGCTTCCTTATAATTGATGCCCAGCCAAGAGCCCGGCAAACAATCTATCGAAGAGCTCGGCAGTGCCGAGCATTTCCCATACTATTTAACGACATGATTCCAGGCGGAATAGCCCGGATTGTATACTAGAATTTTTTTAGACTGGATAAACGGACCATATATTAGTGACGAGGAGAGAAAATATAGTAGTGAGTTGGATCCGCTCTGTGCGAAGTGCGGTGCGGATAACAGAAATACAGATCGAAAGATACTACATCCACATGTCACTTGAACACAAACTCACGTTAAATATTCCGTTCGAGACGGTATCTCAAGCGCAAATAGCACAACGGACCATTCTGGTGGATCCGGTGTTAAAGAAGAACGAGATTTCTGTTGATTATTCCGTTCAAGACTCGCAGCTTGTATGTGAGTTTGCAGGTGTCAGTGACCGGGTGATTCGTGTTGCAATCAGCAATGCCATCGACAACATCAAGACGATAATCGAGTGTATGGACGAGTTTGATGGAGAGAAGGACACTCTTTTCGAAAGGTGAGGGGGTGAGGATGAAGTGAGAGGGTGAGGATGGAATGAATGAAGTATAGACCATGAAGAAGACACAAAGAAGTGACGCAGAGATTTCTGACGCAGAGAAGAAGACACAGAAGAAGACACAGAAGACGACACAGAAGAAGACACAGAAGACGACACAGAAGAAGACACAGAAGAAGACACAGAAGAAGACACAGAAGAAGACACAGAAAAGGGAACAAGATGCAGAGAGAGACGACGCAAAGGATGGGAAAGGAAACGAGAATCATCAAAGAAGCAGGAGACCGGAAGAGTAACCGATTCTCTCTGAAGCGGAGATTGTGGATCGACTACCCCTGGCCCGGCCGCAAGTTCTCGTGTATCGCATACAAGTAGAAAACCAATAATAGACATCGGGACAATAAATACGACGGGGTAGAGACAAGATTATGGATACGAGAAGCCACACATCTTCCTCGAGACGGAAACCCATCTGTGAGCCCCCCTCCAGCCCAACCTTCCAGTAGTTCTCCCCTGTACTCTAGTCTTGCAATATTCAAACTGCCCCAGTAATCCTCACGTCGCATTCCCACTCTTCCTAGATACAATTCGCAGAAACTCACCTCGCACCACCCAATCCTCTTCCATGCTCCGACCGGCCATCACCATCAGCAAACGGCACCTTTTCAAAAACATCCGAAAGGTCCCGTTTCGAGAGGAAAAGGACACAAAGCACCACGAGTACTCCATTCGCCCCGACACGTTTGCGTTCCGCCTCGGCCAAGACAGGCACCCGCTCCAGAAGAACGCCGTCACCAGCGGCAATGCAGTGGAGTTTGTTTACAAAAACGCCACCAACTACCCGTTCCAGAACCACAGCCCCCAGGATGTGTTTGACCGGTACCCGGAGACAAACTCGGCCAAGTTGGGCCGGTTGAAGCACCGGCCCCGCAAAGTGAAGATGTTGGCGCTGGATTTCATCGAGGACTCGTTGTACAACCCGCAATACGGGTATTTTTCGAAGGAGGTGGAGATTTTCCACACAGACACGCCGTTCAACTACAACGAGATTGAGGACGTGGACGGGTTCATGGAGGAGTGGCAGCAGGCGTACGGGCGGTACGACCAGGAGCACCCGGCGGGTTTGAGCCGGGGCATCGGCTCTGAAACGGGCCCGGAATCGAAGCAGTCTCCTGAACCGGGGAAACCCGCCCCTGCTTACGTCATGGGCCAGGAAGTGGCCGTGCCCGCCCCGAAAGCGTCCGGCTCCTCCCCCGGAAGCAGACTTGCCCACCACGCCCGCGCCATCCACCGCCAGGATCTCGCTCTCCCGCAACCGCGCACCCGCAAGTCCATCCAGCTATGGCACACCCCTACCGAGCTCTTTTCGCCGTACTACGGAGAGGCGCTCGCACGCTACATCGTGGTCAACTACAAGCTCAACGGCCAGTACCCGTACCACGACTTGATCATCTACGAAATGGGCGGAGGCAACGGAACACTCATGGTCAACATTCTCGACTACATCCGGCGCCACGAGCCGGACATCTACCGCCGCACCCACTACAAGATCATCGAGATCTCGTCGCAGTTGGCGCAGAAGCAGTATGCGCTGGCGTTGCACCACAAGTTGGTGGAGAAGGGCTTGGACGCGCGCAAGTTGTCTATTGTCAACAAGTCCATTTTCGACTGGGACACGGTGGTGGAAAACCACTGCTTCTTCATCGCGCTCGAAGTGTTTGACAACTTCGCCCACGACGTGGTGCGCTACGACCTGGAGTCAGGAGTCCCGTACCAGGGCTACGTGTTGGTGGACGACGACGGAGACATGTACGAGTTCTTCTCCCCCAAACTCTCCCACTACACGAGTGCGTTTTTGGGGTTGAGGGAAAGCGGACGCTACCCCGTTCTTCCACAAACAAACACCATGGCTGGCAAGTGCAAACGTATTGCGTCGTGGGTGCCGTTTGTCAACTCTGACTCTATCCACCCCTTAATGCACCTGCCTGCCAAGTTGCGGTGGAAAAACCGCATCGTGCCGTTGAAGGATAACTTGACCCCCGGCGAGTTTGTGCCCACCCGGCTTTTGCAGTTTTTCCATATCCTCAAACACAGATTCCCCAACCACCTGTTGATTTCCTCCGACTTCCACTCGTTGCCCAATACCATGAAGGGCTACTACAACGCTCCGGTGGTGCAGACGGTGGTGAAGGACCGTATGGTGGACGTGTCGACCTACATGTGCCACCAAGGGTTCTTTGACATTATGTTTCCCACCGACTTTGCCTTGGCCAGCGACTTGTACCGCCAGGTGACGGGAAAGTTGGCGAAAGTAGAGCTGCACCGTGACTTTTTGGAGCAATGGGCCGATGTGGACGCCACCACCACGAAAAAGGGCGAAAACCCGATGCTAGACTTTTACCGGAACGTTAGTTTCATGGTGAGTTAGGCTCCTTGTAAATAGAATTTATCCGGTTTTAATGTATGTAGAGCGAGCCAAAATAGCCTTGCTTCTGGTGACGAGAACCGCCTGTTCATTCTTATGGTGGTATCTCGAGAGTAACGTTGAATTACTCTGGCGAAATGTGCGTTTGAGGTGGTACAGTTAATTTGATATTGCGGGTGCATCAGCATTACTGGTTAGCATGAATGTAGTAAATGCCAATGTCTGAATGGTTAAGCAAGCAATCGACGCTCATAGTATACCAAAGTAATTACAATAGACCTATTCTAGTAGAATGTACATTGCTCCAGGCTATACGCGGTTCCGTTCCCAAACAAAAAATAAAATCAAACACGCCAACAGTCACAGACTATTGGCTCTCAGAACTAAACATTCATCCAAATAGCAAACCCGTTGCTTTCGCCAACCCACCCCAAGCACACTGAACTAAAAATGTACCAAACAGTGCTAGGTCGTTCACCACGGTGTCAATCACCAGCGCAGACTCTTGAACCACAGGCTTGGACCGTCCAACGACTTGGTTCACGCAGACCCGCACACACGAAGCCAAATAATCCACACCGCGGTCAAGCCCGTTCAATGTGTCTGCAAAATACGCCGCAGACGCCGGCTTTTGTGCAACAGCCACTAACTGTTGCGCATCGTCCGGGCTCCGTAGCAAAAGTCTTGTAAATGCTCCAGTACCGAAAACAGCTGCCGCACCGCTTGCAACAACAAACCCCACGCTAATCCCCACCGAAAAACTGCAGAATAGATAGAAGTAATCATCTCTGAGCAGATTTGCCTCGGAGGGCAGCTGAGGCAGGCCGGAAGTAGAAAAAAACTTGACCAAGCCATCGAAGAGCGTTTTCATGTGACCCAAACTGGAAGACAAATTCAACGGGTCTACATCATGGAGACTCAGGGACATCAGCAACTCCTCACAAAGCTGGCGCTCCATACGCCGATAGTTAGTCTTCTTGGTTGGAACCAAGCCAGAGGACATTGCCTTAGAATTCCGTTTGGAGGGCTTCAGCTTGTCTCGCTTGAATCGTTGCTTTTGCGACTCGTACTCGCGCCTGTAACGATCATGCGAGCCCAACTCCGAATCGAGATAGGTTTTGACCTTGAGCAAAATGGCGTCGCTGCTTAACGACAGCGCTTTCCACACCTGGTGCGGAGTCAAATAGTTAATGATCTCTAGCAAGTTGACAAAGTAATTTGACGTCATGATGTTGAGCACCGTCAACTTCGGGTACTGGTCTTTTGCTGTGCCGACCAAACTGGCAAGAAACTGAGAAAACACCCATGAGCCGTCATTTACGAGGAAAAGGAGATCCGAACTGCGCACTGCCGCAAGATCAAAATCAAACGGTGGCTGCTCCAACACTAAATGGGATATGTGGAGATTTCGCACAATCGCCGGATTGATATTTTGGCGAATGTATTCAATGAGCTCAGTCACCTCCGACCGCAACGACTTGTTGGACGAGCTCAACACGGTAAGCCTGTAGGCCGTTGCGCTGTCCGAAAGCGACATACGCGGCATGATGAAAGACGTTTGCTGGTTGTGTGGCACTGAAACGTGTTTGGTGCGCAGCAGCCCGTTAGTGAGAGTTTTGTCATCGTCGCCAAACTGTGGAGACGATGCAATGATGTTGGTGGCGACACCAGTTTCATCATCATCATCATCATCATCATCTTCCTCGTCCGTCTCAAAAACCATAATTGCTTTTTCCGCAGACGGAACGACAACCATGGGCTCCGACAGCGGGCGAGACGCTGCATCCAGCGGACTGTCGTCTGTGCTGGACAAGATCGATGTCGTGAGCTTGAGCGAGGGCGAACAGGGTGACATCTGACGCCACAGCCTGAGCGAGTCGTGGGATGATTCGGGAGGGAAATTCACCGACTGCCACGACAGAAACGAGGCGGTTGCATCATCAAACTGCACCGGCACCACCAACGGAAAGTTTCGGGGCGGCGGCGGGGTTGCAAACGACTCCCTGGCTGCCAGAGGCGGCAGCGCAATGCAGATATCAAGCTCGGGGTTGGTGAGTGCCTCGTAGATGGACAGGTGCGAGTTGAGGAGGTTACAGGAGGTGGGGCACACCAGGAGCGGGGCGACATTGTCGTCCGAGTCTGGCGCGGCAGGGTCTGCGGCGGGCAAAAGGTGGGTTTGCGCGTGGCGGGGTTTCTTCTTCTCCTCAAACATGGCTGCAAACGCGCACGAAGGGGGGCGGCGCGGAGGGGGAGGAGGTAGAAGGTTCTGGAAAGAGAGGCGAGAAAAACACCAGGTCCAAGGGCGGACTGAAAAAGGGGGCACAAACGCGGTTTTGGTGGTGGGTCTGGAGACTTTTGTAAAGGGTGCGGCTTGTTCCACAGTTGGCGCCAGGAAAAACCGGTGGCGACTAGAGAAACCGGGGGCGGCGCAGAAGAAACGGGTCGGGGGAGCCGAAATAGGAAGCCGAAGTGAGTCGCAGCAGACCAAGAACCGGCTTTCTTTCAGCAACAAGCAGACAAAGGCGGTATAGGGAGGAGGTGGAACGCATCCGTGCTCAGGAGGTATAGGCGCGAGTGACGATAAGGTCACGTGTGCAGCGACGTGGGACTGCATTCACGCACACCGATAGATGGCCACGGGAGGGGAAGTGGGGAAGGGAAGGGGAGGGGAGCCGGGGCCCTGGGGAGCCGGATCTCTGGGGAGCCACGGTGGCGAGGAAAAAAGCGGCGCACCAAAAAACCCGAGCGGGCCCGCCCCCGGCGCGACGTGGACCTGAAGCAGCGAGACTGCGACCGAAAGCGCGGTTCCAGATGCGGCAGTGGCTCAGCCGACACGCAGCACGTCTGGGCCGTGTTCCCCCAGCGTTGCAACACCGTACCACATCCGTTAGACCCCCCTTTCGAGCGCCCACGCCAGAAGGCGCAACCGTTCGCGAGGTGCAGACCCGCACGCGAATTTCCGCTCCATTTTTTTGCGGTGGAAAGTTGCGTCTGGTGCGCCCGAGTGTTTGCGCACTGCTGCCGTGGGGTGGTCGTGGTCTAGTCCAGGCTAGACACGGATTGGCGTAACCCACCGCGTCCACGGGCGCATGCCGCAGCCACGGCGCCATTGTGGCCCGCGGTATTCTCTTGTCCGGAAATTTCCCCTGTTCCCTTCTGCTGTCCCTCTTGCCTCTCTGTGTGCACACAGCCACCTGTATTTCACCTCCAACGCGAACACTCACCACCCACTAATCATGGTTGACGATAAATACATCGGGCTTGCGCTCGCCATGTCGTCGTCCTTGGCCATCGGAACGTCGTTCATCATCACCAAAAAAGGGTTGATGCAAACGTCCAAGTCCGGCGGCGACAACAGCGGCCACCAGTACTTGCAGAATCCCATTTGGTGGGCAGGCATAGCCACCATGGCCATTGGCGAAATCGCCAACTTCGCCGCCTACACGTTTGCGCCGGCCATTTTGGTGACGCCGCTCGGCGCTCTCTCCGTGATCATCGGAGCAGTGCTCGCGGCCATGTTTTTGCAGGAAGAGCTTGGTGTTTTGGGCAAAATGGGCTGTGCCATTTGCTTGATGGGCTCGGTGATCATTGTGCTCCACGCACCTCCTGACAAGGACATCGAGACGGTGGACGAGATCTTGAACTACGCCACCCGCCCCGGCTTCTTGTTGTACGCGGCGGTGGTCACTGCGTACGCGCTTTTCATGATCTACAAGATCGTACCTCGCTACGGCCACACCAACCCCATGATCTACATTTCCATCTGCCTGAGTGTCGGCTCCATCTCGGTGATGCTGATCAAGGCGTTCGGGATCGCGTTGAAGTTGACGCTTTCGGGAAACAACCAGTTCACCCACGCCCTGACCTATGTGTTCATTCTCGTGGTGGCGGTGTGCATCTTGACCCAGATGAACTACTTCAACAAGGCGTTGGACCAGTTCGACACCTCCATCGTCAACCCGCTCTACTACGTGACCTTCACCACCTGCACGTTGGTGGCGCTGTTTGTGCTTTTCCGTGGCTTCAACACCGCGCTGCCCGTCAATGTGATTCTGTTGTTGATTGGGTTCCTCATCATCTTCTCCGGCGTGTACTTGCTCAACATTCTGCGCAAGGAGAACGAGAGCAACCTGCGTGAGCTCTTTGGTGTTCACACCGGTGCTGACATGGGTCCGATGGACAATGGTGTGGGCGGATTCTCCATGAGAAGATCGATGCAGGTTGCACGTGCCGACTACGAGGCGGAGGAGACGGTGGGGTTGCGCCGCTTTGACTCGTTTGAGTTGTCAGACGACGAGGAGGGGAGAAGAGCATGAAGACGGATTTTCACAAATTAGACACAAATGAACGACGATTCATCTTGCGGTGGTAGGTCGCATGCGTGACTCTTCCACTCCAACATCACCTTTTGCTCTTGTATTTGCTCTAGCCTCTTGCCGGCAAAATCTCGCGTGGCTCTCTCTTTACCCTTTCTCTTTGCTTCAACTCTGCAGTGCGCCTTCCCATCTGTGCACTCGGTTACTTGCTTAGTCTGCGACTTGTCGTTCCTCACCTCCGTCCACTTCTCGGACCCTGTATGCCCCAGAAGATGACCACAGATCAGTATACATATTGCAGCTCTCAATATAACCCATGCCGAACCAGCTTCTCTATCACCCATTTGGACTTTCTGGATTACCCACTCCGGTCCATTTTAGTAACCCGCAGTTCCTCAGGCTCTCGCCTCACCTGCAGTCTATCACTATCAGTGTTAACCACTTCCCCATGGGTGCCAATCTCTCCCTCTTGACGCCGCATGCCCATACAGTGGCAATTCGGTCGTATATCGATGTGCTTGCTCCGTACAAGTTTCTCGACGTCATCAACGACAACCGTTTCCTCAAAACAATCAAGGCAGTGGATACCCGTTCTGGTGCTCTTCTTGTGATCAAGCTATTCATCAAACCGCCGCAAACCAATGTTCAGCTTCGAGAGATCTCGGAAAGCATTGCCAGAGAAGCGCTGCTTCTAGCACCCTACCCCAATACCTTGGCGTGGCACCAGATCACCGAAACAGACCTGGCCGGATATCTTGCACGCCAGTTGGTGCGGACAAACTTGTACGATCGGCTCTCGTTGCGGCCGTTCTTGACGGCCGTGGAGAAAACGTGGCTTGTGTTTCAATTGCTTCGGCTCGTGGAGTTGCTCCACCTGCTTGACATTTGCCACGGGGACATCAAAACCGAAAACGTGCTCGTTTCCTCCAGCAACTGGCTCGTGTTGACCGACTTTTCGCAAAACATCAAACCGGTGTACTTGCCCGATGACAATCCATCGGAATTTGTGTTTTACTTTGACAGTTCCGACCGCCGCTCCTGCTATGTGGCACCGGAACGGTTCTACAAGAAGAGTGCGCTGGTTCTGGCCAAACAAGCCCTCAAACCGGAAATGGACTTGTTTTCTCTTGGCTGCGTCATTGCTGAACTATACATGGACGGAGAACCCGCGTTCACATTGCTGGACTTGTACAAATACAAAAGAGGCGACTGGGAACCGCTTTTGCCTATTCCTGATGTCAATATCCGCAAGATGGTACGGCTGTTGTTGAGCGTGGACCCCGGAGCAAGACCACTGGCGCTGGCGCTACTCAAAGAATACAGAGATGTGTGTTTTCCTTCGTACTTCTACGACTTTCTCTACGACTTTATGTACAAAATGAACTCGTCGGAGCGGTTTGCTAACGACGACGCCAATGTGTCGCCCAGCGATTTGCGACTTGATGCGCTATATGAGGCGTTTCCTGATATTGCTGCTGAATTCAACTATTCTTATGAAGTTTCAGAAATTGTTACGGACGGGTTTCCGGGCCTAAAAGTCAATTTATCGCCTATTCCCAGTGACTACACTTTTAAACAGAGCTCAGAGTTGAAGATTAGTGAGAACCAGGGCGAGATAATTCTTCTCGACTTGATATTCTCTTTGGTCAAGTCTGCTCGTCGGCCCCGCTCCAAAGTAAGAGCGTGTGAGTTGATTATTGCACTTCTGGAGCACACAAGCGATGATATCAAGCTTGATCGGTGCCTTCCCTACCTTTGCTCGTTAATTGACGAATTTATAGAGGACGCATCTGTGTTTCAGGAAAACTCTATTTCTGATAGCAACAACTTCGTTAATCATGCCGGGTTTTCGGCTCGGGTGGCACACACGGCGCTTCTAGCCTTAACCACCCTTCTCAAGTCCTGCAGCACCATCACACCAATGAATGCCCTTGTGTTTCCTGAATACTTGGGCCCAAAACTAAAAAGTATTGCTTTTCTCAATTGTCCGTTTCCCGAAGAAACATCCTACATCAAATCAACTTTGGCCATGTGCCTTCCATACTTGGCTAAGGTTTCTGATTACTTTTGCATGCTATGCCGCGAATTAAAGGCCGAGACGCAAAGCGTGGGGTCGTTGGACACGGCCAAAAGTCGTTCTGAAGCAGACTTTAGAGACTTGAGTGAGGCGTTGTTGACCGAGGCAAATGTGAATGTAAGAATAAGTTTCATTGGTCATATTCTTCCGCTTTGTCAATATTTTGGCGTCGACAGGACTAATGACATCATTTTGCCCCACTTAATCACATACTTGAATGATTCCAACTATCACTTGCGCCTCGCATTTTTGTCGTCAATCATGGATATGGGCAATTTCATCGGCGCATTAGCGTTTGAGCAATATCTCTTACCATTACTTTTCCAAACCTTAGGAGACAACGAATCTTCTGTCGTGCTTAAGGTACTCGAGGTCTTTAACTTCTTTGTGAGTAAGAAACTTATCAATCCTGAAAGTGAATTCAACGTATTGTCAGTCTACAAAGAACTTTTGTCCAATACAGTTGTTTTGCTTCTTCAACCCAATGAGTGGATACGGCAGTCAGTTGTTTTCCTCATCTTACTGATCAGTAGTAATCTTCTGAATGCTGATCGATTCTGCTTTCTCTACCCACTAATCAAAAGGTACCTATCTTATGATATTTCTGTTTTGAGCTGGGATACATTGTACCCGTGCTTGACTCCCCCGTTGTCCAAACAGGTCTACGAGGCAGCACAGACTTGGCGAACAAATGCAACAGGAAAATCGATGTTCTGGCGAATGTCAAATTATTCTGCATTCCAATCCAACGGTAAACAAAAGCTCGTATCGTTTTCTAAAGATATGGGCAAATATGTCTATGTTCCACAAAGAAGTTATAGTAGCTTGCCTGACGTGGAACAAACGTCTGGAGATATTCCTTTATCAAATGAAGACCGGCAATGGATCTTAAGATTGAAATCTGTGGGGATGGATGACAGTTCCTTATGGAAAGTGTTTGCTCTAAAAGACCATTTCTTGAGCTTGGGAAGATTTTCCCATCTTTCTGCAAATGCTGACAGCACCGAATTCGATCTTGCAGGAAACATCAATATACCCCCCACAAATATCTTCTTTGAAGTATGCTACAAATCTGAACCAATATCCCAGTCCTCGAAGGTCACGGAATCCAGCTACGAGACTTCAGGAAAGGAAAACCTCTCAGTACGGTTATTAAAGCCGTCAAGCGCATACGCGTTGCCATCGACGGGGAAATCCAAAGCATCGTTACAGATGGTGGAGGCTAATGTTATGGGGGAATTGGATCTTTCGCATGAGATCCACAGGACAAGGCATCCAATACATATTCATCTGACGAAGAATGAACCCAATGTTGCACACCGGGTGTTTAGTGTTAACAACCAGAAAATCATCTCCGTGACTATGCGCCATGATTTCAGTGGAACCAACCCTTTTGTTCAAAAATATCTCAAGACTTTAGATTTTGTCCCTACTTTGGACGATTTCCCTGAGTTTGGACCGGCATTGAAAGCAAACCAAGATTCCTTCCACGGACCAATGAAGATGAAGGGAACGATGGTAGCACAAATCAACACGAATACTGCTGGTTCCGGCCTTGATGCTATCACCAAAGTTGCAGTTTCTCCTTTGTCTGAATTTCTTGTGACAGGCTCTGAGATGGGTCAGTTGAAGATTTGGGATTGCAATAAACTCGAAAAGAACATCACCGGGAAGGGTGCCAACCTCTCCATGGACTTGAAGCTGGCGGTATCAGACATCCTGTTCATGCCATACCGCCATGTGCTTGCTGTTTCCACTGTAGACGGCAATATTCGATTTTTACGGGTGCATATTTCTCGAGGCAAGCACAGGAAGATTACCAAGTACTCGAAGGTCTCTTTGATCCGCAGTGTTAAGATTGACGACGACTTTGTTACTAATCTCGAAGTGGTGACTACACTCAACAAAACCGTTTGCGTGTGCATCACAGCAGGATGTAAGATTGTTGGCTATGATGTGGTGACGATGGCAAAGTGCGTTTCGCTCCAGAATCCGTTGCACTTTGGTGTCCCGTCGACTTTCATTGTTGACCACAATTTCGCGTGGCTCTTGCTCGGCACCTCGGATGGTATCTTGTGCTTGTGGGATCTTCGGTTCAAGGTGCTTGTGCGGTCGTGGCATGTAATGCTCGATCTGATCAAGCAGCAAAAAAACCCAATCAAGAAGCTCGTGATTGTGAACTCTTCACTGGAGGCCACTTCGTTTGCCATGATTGGCGGTAGTAATGAGGCCGATATCACCATGTGGAAGATGCCTGGGTTCACCTGTCGCAACGTTTACAGTGTTAACGAGAGCACCCCCAAAATCAAACCCTACGAGTTGAAGGAAGTCGACAAGGTCGAACAAGCGAGTATCGAGAAGGTTTTGGCGGACCTATCGATAGATGCCGACAACCGCGCCAGTGCAGCCAATAGAGCACTCGTTTACGTTCCTCGCGGAGGTCCAGGCGGGAGTAGCGGCGGCCATTTTGTAACTGCTACGGGCGACAACCGGATTGTCATTTGGGACACAAAAAAGGTGACCGACTCGGTGCTGCTTCTCACACCGGGCCCGGTGAATTTCACCGAGAACCGCATTTCTCTGAGCCTCAGTGTGGCGTACGAAAAGGTTGATCGCGGCACCTCGGAGAAGGTCAGTCACACGAAAAACGGACACGACGCCATCCTTGACGTTGCAGTAGTTGCGGCAACAAATTACATGGTGGTTGCAGTGGAGCGGAACGGGTTAATCTACGCATACAAGTGACGAAAGCCCGCTAAGGGCGTGCACCAAAGATACGAGCCCGCAGTGTCGATATCACCGCGCATATGCGACAATAGCCGTGTGCGTAAACGCTATTTCCCGGCGGATGATCAACCGCAGGCATGCAGGTCATCGCACCAGTGCCGAGTCACGTTTGGTAATTCCGCTTCCTTCCCACACACATCACCACCATGCCTTTCGACGACAAGTTGGGAATGCAAATTGCATTCGAAGAAGCACAAAAAGGTCCGTATTAGAGGCCGCCCTGTTCTGTCCACCGTACTAACCTCCAGGCTACGATGAAGGTGGAATTCCCATCGGAGGTGCGTTAATCCACGAGGACGGCACCATTTTGGGCCGTGGCCACAACTTGCGGATCCAGAAGGGCTCTGCAACCTTGCATGGCGAGATCTCCACCTTGGAGAATGCTGGCCGCTTGCCTGGTGCCGTGTACAAGAAGTGCACTATGTACACCACGTTGTCGCCTTGCCACATGTGCTCTGGCGCCTGTCTTATGTACGGCGTCAAGCGTGTTGTTTTGGGAGAGAACGCCAACTTTGTGGGCGCGGAGGAGTTGCTCAAGTCTATGGGTGTAGAGGTTGTGAACATGAACGACGAGAAGTGCAAGGAATTGATGGCACGTTTCATTCGCGAGAAGCCTCTGGAATGGAACGAGGACATTGGAGAGGAGGATGAATAGAGAATTACGTGATGCGTTGGGTACTGTAGGGGCGATGTAGGCGAGTGATGGAGGGAAAGGACTGGAGATTCTGGCGTCTCGCCGAACAGAGAACAGCTCTCTCTTATAGCTTGATGGGAATACAAAAAAAAAAAAAAAATATTCAAGCATCAGGGGCTGCAGATGGAGAGCTGACGAGATTCTCTACAGACCAAGAGTTCAAGAACTGGTTGCAACAAAGATGCCAGGATACTCCAAAATCATCCTTCCCTGCCGATCCAGGAAGAGGTGGATGGAAATCTACGCCATGACCTTTGATGCGGACAATATCAAGACTCAAACATGCGTAGATGGTCGAAGATGCACCCATGTGGTTAAGTGTAGACATTCGCTTGGTTTGGAGAAAGGCTTCGATCAATGTACGAATGTGGTAATCGTAATATAGCGTATTCTACTTATGCGACGGTTTGCACCGAACGACTGGATGCAACAGCACCGAGAGGGCAAAATAGGCGGAGCGGGGGCAATCAGAAGCTCAGCCACAGCTCGATCAGAGCAGCCAAAACAGCCCACCCACTCCACCCAAAACAGCCCACCCACTTCACCCAAAACAGTTCACCCAAAAAGAAGGAACAGCTACGGCACCGCTTCATCCACAGCAAACCCAGTGCGAGGCGTGCACCGAGTGCGGTTCCAGTCCGGTCGCGCGCGCCGCTCGAGTCGAACCTCCGCACTGTTCGCGCCTCCCGTTGCGCCGTTCGCGCCTCACACGCACACTTCGCACAACACCATCCAACTGTACCCCATGGACAACATCGCCGACAGCGTCTTCACCGAGACAGCGGCGCCCGACGAGTTCGTCGACAACCCGTCACTCCTCACCGTCATTCTCGAGTTGACCCCCAAATCATGGGCTTCGCTCGCGTCGCAGGCGCCGCTCCAAGAAATCACAAAAGCGCTCGTGGTGTTCCTCAACGCCCACCTCTCGCTCAACAACACCAACCAGGTGGCGTTTCTTGTGTCGCTGAACATGGGCGCGCGCTTCCTCCACCCCGCGCAGACTGCGTCCGACAGCCGTCCCAGCTACGTCAACCCAGGAATGTACCGCCAGTTCCGGCTTGTGGACGAGGCGGTGTTTGACGCGCTCAACGGCGAGCTTCAGCGGCTTGCTGTGGCGCCCAAGGATGGCCGCTCGTCGCTTGCCGGGGCGTTGCTGATGGCGCTCACCTACACCAACCGCATGCAACGGGTAGACCAGAGCATATCCACCACCGCAGCGCTGGCAATCAGCGCTGCGGGCCAGAACGGCGGCAACAGCAACTCCGCGGCGGCCCCGGCGATGGATGCACGTGTTCTCGTCGTCACGGCCAACGACACCTACGACAACAACTACATTGGCATCATGAACACGATTTTCGCGGCGCAAAAGATGAAGGTGGCGATCGATGTGGCCAAGCTCGGCCAGAACAGCGCGCCGTACCTCCAGCAGGCGGCAGACGCCACCAACGGCGTGTACTTGCATGTGGAGCAGCCGCAGGGGATGGTGCAGACGCTAGCAACGGCGTTTTTCGTCGAGCCGCTGCTCCGACTGCTTGTGATCTTACCCACGCTCGCAAACGTCGACTACAAAGCGCTGTGCTTCCTCACGGGGCGCGCAGTGGACGTGGGTTACGTGTGTTCTGTGTGTCTATGTATTATGAGCATTATTCCCGAAGGTGGAGTGTGTCCCACGTGCAAGTCAACGTTTGACGAGAAGTACGTAGCGCGGCTCCGGCGGGGGCCTGTGTTGCGGAAGAAGAGGCGGGTGGACGAGGGTGAAAAGAAGGAGTGAACAGGATACGGCCAGGGCATAAAACCTGTGGTCCAGAGGATATTCGGGTTCTCTTGACCGGGCTTCACGCAATGGTGGCGTTGAGCGTGTTTGCTCCGATTGAGTTTGACTGATTCTACCCCTGCTCATGGACTCTACAGTTGTGATTCTGCGGAGGTGGATTCTGCGGTCGATTTTAAATTTCTAGTTAATCACTCGGGCGACTCTACATCTGGCACGTTGTTTTCCGACCACAGGGTACCTAGAATAGTGGGCAATGATTCAATCACGCACATACTGTGCATTCCTCTCCTGTGCTACATGTCGACTGTGTTAAATCTGGATTTTCTTTTTTTCCACCCAGCACATTCTAACCTTGCATCTAAACGTATATAGTAGTGATAGAAGTGGTGGAGCGCCCTACTCCTGCAGTCTGAAATAAATGCGACTCATCTCTACTCTTTTATGAAGCGAACCTCTGAACCGTACGGAGACGGAGCCAAAAGGGCTCGGCGAGGTAACAAAGGCGCCAAGCCGGAAGGTACTTACACCCAGGGACCGTTGGATCAGGTGTTTGGCCAACATGCAGCGTTCCCAATGGGCGACGAGTCGGACCCGGTATTCCAGTACTTGGCGAGTGTGCGGCGCGAGGCGGAGATTGCGGGTGTTTTTTTCGCGCGCCCCGAAGCGCCCCGCGGTGCGCCCGAAAGTGCGGCCCGCGCTGACGAAGATGAAAACCAGAGCGGGAGGATGCCCTCAATCGACGCCGAATATGTATCACTGGTGGTGGAGCAATTGCTTGCCGCCAAGACCGAAATGCCGCAGGAGATGGAAGTTGCGGTTGAGTTTGAGGTAGACGATGCTGAAGAGCCGGAGGAGAGAGAGACAGAGCCGGAGAGAGAGACAGAGCCGGAGAGAGAGACAGAGCCGGAGGAATCACCCACGCAACAGCAGACCACAGACCATGGAGATCGCGAGCCGTCGTCTGTGGCGCCGTTCTGCGTTCCACACTCTGCCTCTGCTTGGCGCGCGCGGGTTTTCTCGCTGCCGCCGCCGCCGCTAGCCGAGTTCGCGCGCCTCGAACATCCCACCATCATAAAACTCGTGGTGTACTTCACCCGGTGGCTCCTGCCGTCGATGCCTGCCACTGCTGCCGAGTGGCTCTGGCGCGTGTTTGTCCGCCTCGACCGCGGTCTAGACCATACGGAAACTGCGCTCGTGCGGGAGTTGGGGTACAAGGCGCAGCGGCTCCGAGAAAAGGCCGCGCCCCAGCGCGCGCCCGAAACGGTGGAGCGTGTTCTCGCGGTGGTGGGCGGGTATTACGGCCAGCGCGACCTATTGCGCACCTGATGCGCGCGCCCGGCAGGCAAAGAGCTACAAACGCTGGGGCCAGAAGATGTGTGCTGCCGACAGATTGGATGCAGCACGCCCCTAGTCTGTGTATTTTATTTTGATGTGCGCGAGGGTAATTCAACACACCTTGAGTCCCGGGGACACGTGCCACAACAGTAGCTCTCGTGGCGGCGTTCTCAGCACGCGTGTGCTTTCGGTTCTTCCGCCCTGCTCCGCTCCACTTCTGTCCAGCAGCTACTGACTCGTGCGGTGCAGTCTGCAGTGCCTTGCCCGCCCCACCGCCTGTTATCGTCCTGCGCCTGTGTCGGCGCGCAGTGTGCACCCACCACCACTTCGACAATTTCTCCACAACTGCTTCTCCACCCCCCATGTCGTCCCCAATCAGACCCGACTTGGTCGTTCCCTACCACCACGTGCCCGCCAAGCCCAGAAACGAGGCCGCGTCCGGCATGGTGTCCCAGACGCTTCCCATGGCCGCCATGTTTATGCGCAACAAGATCTTGTCGTGGTCGGCGGTTTTTTTGGCGCTCCAGGCGTTCTTGGCGGAGCCAATCAACAAGCCCGCGTCGGCGGACGGAGCGCAGCCCCCGGCGTTGCGTATAGTTTTCGCCCTCATCTCGTTGGCCACCTGCTACTTGGAGTTTTTCTTCCCAGGCACGAGCCCGGCGCTCAAGCGGGCCGCGGCGGAGGCCCTGGCCTAACGAGGCGTGTAGTTTAATGTACAGTGAGACGGATTTTTGTAGTCCGGCCGGAGTGGGCGGAGAGTCGGTTTGTGGAGCACATTTCCGAGAAGGCGGTGGAGTAACTCCACGCGAAGAATTGCAAGAACCTATAAGGGCAGTTGGTGGCGAAGAGAACCACAGGCACCACGTTTGCTCGAGCAAACGGTACCAAGAGAGGAGTAAACAACAGCACTCGTGGACCTGAGAGCATCCTGAACCTAGTCTGTTCTGGCCTCAAGCCACTGTGGCTGTTCCGTTCACTCATGCCGCGTTCGTTGGGTACGCTTCAACTACCGTATCAATCTATTATTACAAGACGTCCTCTATGTTACACTCACATCGTCGCATCCAACACCACGCTGTGGCTTCCCTTGTAGCACACGCAGAGCCGCGTTCCCAGAGGATTCCACACCAACTCACAGATCCCCGTCTCGCCACTGCCGGCCTGCTCCACGTGGTCGGCGCCCACAGCGTAGATGCCCACACACCGCAAGAGGTCGCGCGTGCCCGCATAGTGCGCCGGGTTCACGTCCCAGAGCGAGACATTGCCCACGTCGTCGCCAAGGGCAAGGAGCGTCAGGTCCGGCGACACCGCCGCACCATATACCAAGCTGCGGCGCAGGGCCACCTCGACGTCGCCGTCAAACTGGAAGCTGTCCGGGTTGTGGAACACGTTGGCCAGCACGAGTGCATCGCCCAGAAACGCATCCCAGACATTCACCGCACCGTCCATGGACACCGAAACCAACTGGTTTCCCTCCACGTCTCCGGCGCGTGCAAGCCAAAAGAGACCCACCACCGGCGCCCGGTGATAGTGCACATGCGCCACGTTGTCTGAACGCACATTGAGCTCCAACGCATCCGCCGGCAGCAGGCTGTTCCACACCTTGATGGCGTAGTCGGCATCGGAGGCAGACGCTAACAATTTGGAGACGTCGCTGAAGACAACAGTCAGCACCGCATGTGCGTGGCCCGCAAGCTGGCCGGTTACCACCGGCGCCCCACCGGTGCGCACAATACTGTAGATTTTGATGGTGTTTTTCGCAGTGGAAACGGCAAACTTCAGGTCACCCACCCAGCACGCCGCCGTGGCCGCAGAAGATGCTTCGTGGTTGCGCACCTCCAGAAGTAGCATCCAGCTGGCGCCGTCCCATACCGAAACCGTGTTGTGTGCATCAGTGGTGAGGGCCAACTGTTGGTGCGGGCACCACTGAAGCGAAAGAATGGTCGCGGGCGCGCTCGCGGGGTCGGTGGGCGAGTTGGCAATGTTGCGAAGACGCCCGTCGGGCCACCACGCGCGCACCTCGCCAGAAACGCCGGCCGTAGCAATACCGGCCGCGTTCCATGTCACTGTCGAAATAGCACCATCACCAGCGGTGTGGTTGAGCACCGAAACGGGGTCGGAGCCGCTAGAGGAATTTGCAGCCACTTCAAAAATCGCGGCCGTGGCGTCTTCTCGCCCACACACCACCGCCAGCCCCGTGGGGTTCCACAGTGCAGCCACCGCAGCGGAGAGGAGGTTGTGGCAGGCGAGCGTTTTTGTGTGGTGAGGGCGCACCTCCTCGTCCGGCGCAGGCGACTTTTCCGGCGATGCGGGCGGCACTGGTGCAGCATCGGCCGCGAGTGGAGGCGCCACGAGCGCGTGCGCAAGCGTGAGCCGCCCGGCGTTTCCTGCAGCGGCATCTTCTGCAAGCGAGTAGAGAATGCCCTTTTGCACCAAACTGGGGAGGCACCCCGGGGGGATGGAGTCCAAAACCTTATTGCTAGCGTGTTCGTATTCGAGACAGTGTGTGTTTTTCTCCACCGCGTACGCCGCTAGACTGTGGCCGCTTTCGTTTAGGTAGCGCCAGATAAGGTAGTTGAGTTCAACCGAGGTGAGGGACATGTCTGTGTACTGGTCAGTGCAGTGTATCGTGGTCAGTGCAGAGTATCGTGGTCAGTGCAGAATATGATGGTCAGTGCAGAATATGATGGTCTAATCGGTATACGGCCGTCTTACCAGTATACGGAAGCCGGTGAACCAATGTCAATGTCAATTCACGCAGTGGGTGAGATTGTGCAAGTCACTGTCCCGTGGTTGTTACCCTGTAGGTTTTGTTGCAGGGTTGAAATGCTTCTGCTGCGTGGTCTGAAGTGAGGAAACGAGGATCTAAAGCAGTCTTGCGCAGTCTATCTTTATATGCTCGACACAGGGGGTAAAGTGGCTGCTTCGCAAGTAGAGGTGAGCTGGAACGAGTGTAGGTAATTCACGATTCTCAGTCTAGAAAAGATAGTTTCGCACATGTGGGCTGGCCCGCACACACGTATCTGCAGGACACGGTGCTCTTGGCCAAAGCGGCGGCTGTTCTGGGTATGTCAAAGGACATAAGCTGTAATAGCTTCCCTAAAATCTGCGCTCACTGCCGTTTTCCGCTACCCACCACATTGTCCGCTCCATCCCCTGGCTGTCGAGTGGCACTTTATCGGTCTGCATATAGGTCCAACATCAACAGGTGCGCACCACCTCGACTGTGCTTAGCCTGTTCAGCTAAAGTTCGGACTATTTCGTGCTCGGCAATCCGCTCACACAATCCACATTACACTCAGAGCCGGCCAGAATCTAGCAACTGGCAAGAGAAATATCACTCACCAGCTTACTGAAAAATCATCAATTGGCAAGAGAAATACCATTGGCAATCCACCACTCGCGCCAAACCTCCACAACCATGATGGACGCCAAACACAACAGAAAGAGCAGAGCACCATGGCAGATGCTGGAGCGGGCTCCCAATCCGTATGAGTCGCCTGCAGTGCATCTTCAGCCCATCAAATCCAGCGGTGCCAGTATTGAATCGGCTGCAGCGTCACGTCGGCAGAACCGGCGTCTCTCCATTCATCAGTCCGCCGCCCAGCATATTTTCGACGCAGGACTGCTCCCGCCGTTGCCTGTGCCTGCGGTTCCGGCCGCTGACGATGATTTTGTTGGCAGTCTCAAGAGCGAATTGCGCCACAGAGACGTCGGTGCAGTAGACGATTTTTACCTCTCGCTCACGACCCAGCGCAAGCAGCTCGACTTCGACCTCAAAACGAAAATCAACGAAAACCAGCAAAACATTTTGCAGTTGACCAGCGACTTAAAGATCACGCAGGACGAGCTTGTGCGGTTGCGCACACTGACAAAAGAGCTCTACTCCATTTTGGGCGAGTTTTCCGCGGCCGCACAGCGCCGTTTGGCTTTGGACAGTGGCAGTGCGAACAGCACTCCCGGCCCGGCTTCAAGCACGTCCAGTGCGCAGGGCCGCGGGCGCGCGCGCGATCGGCTGTCGGTTTTTCTGCTCGAGAAAATGTGGGCCGCCGAATTGCAGCTGCTCTACAAACACGTGGACGGCGCTCAGAAATACGTGCAGCCGGTGCCGGGTCGCCATGTGCTTGCCGAGAGTGGCCGCTGGCACGAGATCAATGTGGGCACGTGGAAACCAACTAAAGCAATCCACTTGTTCTTGTTGAGCGACTTGGTGCTCGTGGCTGCGCGCCGCTCGCAGCATGACGGTGTAGCAAAAAGACTTCAAGCGCTCCACTGCTGGCCGCTAGGTGCGGTGGACCTTGAGTCCATCTCTCCTCCACCCCAGGTGGGTGGCGGCGACTCGCTGTACGTGATCAATCTCCGTGCCAACTCCCTCAGTTTCGTGTACCAGACAGACCGCTACGACCACTTCACACGGGTGGTGGCGGCGTTCCGCAAGGGAAAAGCTGCAGTGGCGCAGCGTGAGCGCGAGGCAGAGGAGGCCGCTGCACAGCCTTTGGGCCTCCACCGCAGTGGCTCATCCACCAGTCTAGCGTCGGCCACAGACGAAAATCCAGACAAGCGGCAGTTGCGCGACTCGCTCCGCAGCAGCACCCCGGGCCCCGAAGATCCCGCGGGCGCGCGCACATCCGCACACCGCCATTCGCAAGACATTCTTCTCAAGGATATCTCGGCACGGGTGCACCTGCGGAACAGATCGCACGATTTGGGCCGGGTGGATCTGCGCGCCGGCGGCGGCGCAGGAGATGCTGTAGGTGACGCGCGGCTGACGCTGCGGTTGTTTGCTGATCTCAAGACCACCGAGGACAAAATCGACGAGGTGGACG
Source organism: Clavispora vitiphila (assembly GCA_030557995.1). Taxonomy (NCBI): domain Eukaryota; kingdom Fungi; phylum Ascomycota; class Pichiomycetes; order Serinales; family Metschnikowiaceae; genus Clavispora; species Clavispora vitiphila. The sequence goes on from JANIJR010000020.1 coordinate 90,975, forward strand.
TGCATTTGGCCCACTGTGAGTACACTTCTGCGGTAGGACTCATCAAGCACATCGAGAATAGACTCGCACTTGTGGTGGAGCGCCTCCCGTCCAACGGCACCTCTTCTGACTCCGGCGCGGCGGCAGAATTGCGTCTCCTCGTGGATGTGGTGCGGCTCAAAATCGAAAGTCGCAAAGTCAAGGTCCAGCAAGAGCTTCTGTTCCGGTTGCACTCCAGCATCGCCACCATTCGCCTCGATGAACTTAGCAGTATTGTGGAGTTCTACGTGAGTTTCGGCCGCCTTGACGATGCCGTGGCTACCATATTGGATGCGATGCTGGCGCATTTGGCTAACACCGTGGGAAAGTTGATTGCAGGTGCACATGGCGCCACCAGAGTGGACGTGGTCAACTACCTTGCCAACCTCACCATTGTGTACGTGCTGATTGTGCGGCGAGCAGCAGACATGTTCCGCACGTGCGTGGAACCCGTGCTCCACCGAGGAGACTCTTCAATCGACTCGAGTGGATTTGTCACGTGGTATGTGGGAGAAATGGCACTGCTTGTTGAAGCAGTCAAGAAGCATGCGGCAGGCACACTTTTGGTAGAAGTCGAAGGCCAGTGGCGGGTCAAGGACCCACGTTACTATGGCGAGCTTGTGGGGATGGTGCAGCCACAACTTCTGTTGCTTCGTGACGCGGGTCTAGATGTGGGATACTTGTTCGACGACATTTTGAATTGCGAGCCGGTTTGATTTTTGGACCCACAAGACCATAACTGGGGTTTGAGGTCATATAAAGGGTTAGTCTCTGAATAGAATATTAATCTGTGTGTCTTAATCTGAATATCTGGGCATTCTCAGCTCGTTACATTTTGCTATTTGAATTTGTATACTTCTTTCAGGAGTTTGTTGCTTCCTTTTCAGGAAACTTTGACTTACAGGAGAATCAAATATTGGATGTGTTTCCTTTATTATTTCAGTGTCTCGTACGTACACTTCATATCGGGTATTTGCATTTGATACCCAAATACGCTACGGAACATCAAAAGTGACACGTAGAAAACTTTCAGTCGGAAGTCACCATCAGCAGTCAAAATTGATTTTGAAACAAGCAGTACTGGCTATTTTTTTCTTCACAAAAGAAAGTAGTTGATATTTTGCGACTGGCGAGTGACACAAACAGAGGTAGGCACTGGGTCACAAAGACAAAACACCCGTGCACCACAAATACCAAACACCCTTACATCTCTGCGAAAACATCCATACACCTCATTCAAAACACCCGTGCACATCATACAGCCGCAACGCCCGGGCATTCCCCACACTGCGGAGGAGATGAAGGTTCTCCTGCAGTATGGCGTAAATGCTTTCCAATAACGGAGTTGGGCACCCGACGTACCAATTGGTAGTGTCAACTTTCTCCTTGTTTAGCGTGATTCTGCTGGTAATGGCGTCTTTTTTTTAGAAGGATCGGAATTCTGTTGAGATCTCCGACCTGTCGCATGTGTGATTGGCGAAAATGCAGATTCCCGGAGATGCAAGAAAAATTGAAAGTGATCCGATATTTTTGTCCAAAAAAGAATGGCAACTAATTCGTAGACTTCCAGCAAGAATACTCAAAGTACATTCAATTGGTAGACCCTACTTAGTAACAGGCATAGCTCTCGGCCACATATCACCACGTGGGAAAAGATCGCTACAAAACTGATTCAGTCCTTTTAGTAAAATAAATAGGCCCCGAGAGGCAATGCAATTAGAGGCGGGCAAAGTAGTCTGTAATGTCGTAGCGGTCACGCAACAGCGCCCCATTCCGCTTTAGGTACCACATGCACGCCACGGACACCACAAGCACCGCCATGTATATGGTGAGAAGAAGCCCCACGCCCAATGCGTCAATCAACGGTTTGGTGGCAAAGGTGGCGGCCGCAGCGAAAATCTGCCGCACAAGGTTATTGATGGCCACGCCGGTGGCACCCTTACCTGGCAAAACATCAACAATGTAGGTTAAGGTGATTCCAATCACTAGCATCGAGGAAAAGCCAAAGAGCGCAGTGCCTATCAAGGGAAACACCCAAAACGTTCCCTTGTCTAGACACCAGCCAAACACGAGACATGCAGGAGGATAGAGCAGAACCGCAACCACGAGATTCCACGAGATACGCGATTCTGGGCGGAGTTCGCCATTGTGTGTGCGGGCATAGCGGCGCAAAAGCAGATCGTTCCACTTTCCGCCCAAAATAGACGCGAGAACATACGTGACGGAGTTGGGAATGTACATGAGACCCACAATGACGGAGGAAAAGTTGTAGGGCGCGGTAGAGTACTGGGTGGTGATGGTGATGTTGAAGAAGTAGACGCCGGTGAAACCAATGGCAGAGTAGGCCACTGCAAGCGCCACGGGCGGATAGCCCAAGAGAATCACGGCGTGGGCGGGGCGCACCAAGTAGTCGTAGGCGAGGGAGCCGGCGGTGTGCGGCCTTTCGGGCGCGAGCGACTCGGAAATGGCGAGGTCGAGCACTTTGCGCGACACGGTGGTGGAGAGCCGCGAGAGCGAAGGCGCGAGCGCGTCAATGGCAGGCGCAGAGTCGAGGTAGCGCGGGGCGCGCAGGCCGAGCGTTTCGGTGCGGGCGAGGTCAAGGTGGTAGAGATCGTCAATGGGCAACACAGAGTATGCGGGAGATTGGACCGAGTCTTGGGCCGAGTCGATAGAGCGGAGGGACCTAACTTCCGATGCAGCATCCGTACCAGCGGAACAGAGGGAGGGAGAGATGGCATTTGCGTTTGCAGCGTCGGTGTTTGCGGCGTTTGCAGCGTCGGTGTTTGCGGCGTTTGCAGCGTCGGTGTTTGCGGCGTTTGCAGCGTCAGTGTTTGCGGCGTTTGCAGCGTCAGTGTTTGCAGCGTCGGTGGTTGCGGTTTTGGTGTCAGGGCCGGTGGTTGCGGTTTTGGTGTCAGGGCCGGTGGTTGGCGCGCGCATTCGCCGCACCGCCTCCAACCGCGCAACGTCTTCCCGGCGCAACGTTTCTGGCAACAACAACACAACCAGCGCCAAGTTCACGCCGCAGAAAATCACAACGACCCACATGGTGGCGCGCCACCCCCACGCCTCCGCCACCGCGCCGCCAATGATGGGCAGGAGGAACGGCCCCAAAAGCGGCCCCAAGTAGAACACCCCGAGCGCGGTTCCCCGCTCCTCGGGCACGTACAAGTCCGCCACCGTCGCGGCGCCGCACGCCTGCACCGCCAGCGCGCCCGCGCCCGAGAGCATGCGGAGCACAATGAGCGAGCCAATGGACGGCGCCACCGCGCACGCCACGGAAAACGCAAGAAACCACGCAAACGACACCACGTACACGGTGCGGCGGCCGTGGCGCTCGGAGAAGTTGGACCACCACATGGGGAAGATGCCGAGCGACAATAAGTATATCCCCACCAGCACATTGACCATGGTCACGGTGGTGTCCAACAGCAGCGCCACGTCTGCAACCGCGGGCAAGATGATGGAGGTTCCCATGGGGCCCAGCGTTCCTGCGGCAGCCACAACACTCACGAGCAAAAGTTTGGCGCGCGCGCTGTAATCGCGGGCGTCGTCCAATTCCGGCACAACTGCAGCGAACGCGAGGAGCCCGCGGCGCGCGCCCGGGGAAACGACTCCAGCCGCCGCTGCGGAGGAAGGGCCCACGGCGCCGTGCTGGCCCGCCTCAGCGGCCTTGCCGTTCTCGCCGGTTTGGGCGCTGGCAACGCCGCCGGCGCGGTCCACATGACTTCGTTCCTTTTCGGCCGCCGCCGCCGCCTCCAAGTCGGGCGCCGAATACGAGCCGGTTGAAGACATGTTGGTGTTGGGCGACTGGCGGGGCCGGGTCCATATATACACCGCGACGCCGCGCGCACGTGACGGGCCGGCCCGCGCGCCCGGGTGCAGGGCGACAGCTGTCACCGTTATCGCTGCACGGTGTACGGATGGGCACACGGGCCGAGTGGCCGGTGCAGAGTGGAGACGGCATCACCGAAGAATCCCAGGCCCCAGCACTCCAGGCCCTAGAACCACACAAACGTGGAGGGTGGGTGATTCTAGATTGTGCGCAGGGCCCAAACTCTGTTTGTACCCCCGCCGATGGGCAGCACAGTTGGGTGGAATGCCAAGCAAACGTTGTTTTCGGTCCGATTGTCTGAGGCTACCTACTCATGCTGCTGAAACGTTATCAGTGCCGTTGCCAAGAATTGTGCCCATTATCCGGCATTTTGTGGCAAGCCGAAAAGGTTGCAGCGGAACGAAGGAGACATCGGGGAGATGGGCCAGAAGGAGACAAATCGGAGAGATGGGCCAGAAGGAGACATCGGGGAGAGATGGAAATGGAGGAAGACAAGCGCGAGCGATCGAATGCAGTGAATGCAGTCAACCAGTGGCCGAAGGTCAACCAGTGGCCGAAGGTCAACCAGTGGCCGAAGGTCAACCTAGAAGTGACTATAACAGGCACTGGTGTTCCGCTACTCCTCCGTAGTCCAACAGCCCAGCCATTTCACTGCATACTGCTTGCATTCGGTGCCGTGATCTGCTTGAAATGGCGCTCAAGTAACCCTCGCGCACACCGGTTCCTAACCGGGCATCGTGGGTCCTCTGTTGCAGGCACCGACAACAGCTGATTCCAACTGTGTTTCACATGGACCGCACGTGGCCCCATTCACACAGATCCACAATCGGCGGCCCATCTGTTGTCGTGCCAGATCCGGATGCGGATCCGGCCCACAGCCGTACGCACCGGAGATCACCCCGAGAACATCCTGAAACTGCCGGTCCACATTTCCCGTGCGAAACTCCGGCCCAGCCCAACTTTCGCACCCAAGTGGCGGTGTCGTTCCTGCAGAAACCGCCGGCCCGCACCAACCTTCACTTGCACCAACCACTTCACTCCTCCACCAGACTACCTCTCTTCCTGGCTCCCCACCACCTCTCTTCCTGGCACCCCGAACTCTTCCTAGTTCCCGCCGAATCACCAAGCTCGAATTGAAGCTGCTGATTGAATCTGTGCTGGAACCAGCCACGTGACTCACACCCACAACTCCCTCCCCATGCTTTCTCGCCACTCCTGGCCCGTGGTGGCGGTTCGAACGCCGCTCTTCATCGTGGCGTTTTTGGTGGCGTGTGTTGGAGTGCGATTGCTGCAAATCTCGGGCGCGGTTTTCTTCCGCCGCCGCCCCGCGCTCTACCACGCGTGCATCAGCGTCACAAAAACCCATTTTGTCACCATGCTCACGTTTTTGACAGCCCTCATTAACCCCGCACCGGTGTCGGTCACGTTTGACACGCGGCAGTTGAACGGCGCGCGGTTCGAGGTGCACGGCGGGCGGTTGCGCCTGACGTTGGCGCCCAACGCGGTGTGGATCTCCAACCACCAGATCTACACCGACTGGCTCTTTGTGTGGTTTCTCGCCTACACCGGCGGCCTCGCCGGCAGCGTGTTCATTGTGCTCAAGGAGAACTTGGCGAAAATTCCCGTGTTGGGCAAGGGCATGCGCGCGTACCGCTTTATGTTCTTGCTGCGGCGGTGGGAAACCGACAAGGTGCGGCTCACGAACCAGCTCCTCGAGCTCGACGCCGACGCGCGCGGCATGGGCCCCGCTGCGGGCGTCAAGTGCGTGGCGTCGCAAAACTCGCGCTTCCCGGGGTTGCACACGTGGCCGCCGGGGCACGGCGCGCGCATGGCTGCAAACTACCACCTTATCATCTACCCGGAGGGCACGGTGATGCTGCCGCACACGCGCGAACGCTCCAACAAATACTGCGCCGGCTTGGGGCGTCCGCCGCTCCGCCACGTGTTGCTCCCGCGCTCGCGCGGGCTCTTTTTGATGTTGCGCCTGTTGCGCGCCTCTGTGGATGTGGTGTATGACGTCACCACCGGCTACACTGGACTTGCGGCAGACGATTACGGCGAACAGGTGTTCACGCTAAAGGCGTTCTACCTTTTGGGGTACGGGCCTCGCAGGATCAACTACGCGGTGCGCGCGTGGAAGCTTGCGGACATACCGTTGGGGCCTGACGACGGCGTGCTCGACGTGGATGCAGTGGACCCAGCAGTGTTGGCTGAGTTTGACCAGTGGCTCTACGCCCAATGGGTCGCCAAGGACGAGCTCATGGACCGCTTCTACTCTACGGGACTGTTTGTCGCGCCCGACGACGACAATGTCAAAATGGTCGAGGCCCCGCTCGGCTTGAACTCGTGGGTGGAGGCGTTGGCACCATTCGTCCTGGTGCTTGTGTTCTTGTTAATGTTGCGCTGTTTGTATGTGGTGGCACGGGTGTTGGTGCGGCGGGCGTTGGCCTGAGCCCACTGCGCATTCCCTCGGGAGCGTTTCATCTACACAACACCTGTTTCCGCCCCATCAGAATTGTTTCACGTTTAGGGGCAGATATAAGTCCCCTCTCCACCCAACCGCTCACCACCATGCTTGGTCTCTCACTTCTTCCAAAGAGCGTCACGCCCGTGGCTACCGTGATTTCAGTGTTTCTTCTTGGATTTCTTCTTGTGGGATGCTCTGGCTCCAACGCGACCTACTCCAAAGTCTACCTCTTGTCATTGCTGTTCAACCAGTCCATGGCTGAGCAAGTGTCGTCCAACTCGCTGTTCACCGCCATCTCGCTTGCAGCAGGCTATATGGCAATGTGCGCCACCGCGTCTGGCTCCACTGTCTGCTCGATGGCTTCCAACACTTCAGCGCTCGAAACCTACAGCTCCATCGACGTTGGCGGGTCGCAGATCTCGTTGGTGGGACTTGCCAAAGCGTTGCGCCACATCTGCCACCCGCGGCTCCTCCAGTGCAGCCTTGCATTGTGCTTGGGGCTTTTGGTGATGATCGCGTGGCTCTCACTGCCGTTGCTCCCCTGGAAAGTGGGGATCCGGCGAGGTGCATGGGTGGTTGCAGCCACAGCCGTCCTTGTATGGGGGCTCGGCGCCATGTTCCAGCACCAAGCCGTTGCCGGTGCACTGGAGTTTTCGCAAGTGGCGCTGCTGGGGATCGTTGAGGTTAAGCGGGGAACTCGTGCCGAGGCCATGTCATGGGCGGCGTTTGTGTTCATAGCGGTGGCGTGTATCAGCCTTGGCGTGGAGTGCTTTGTCGATATGCCACGGGCCACGCTGCTGGAGAAGGGCCCTTGCTGACGGCGCAGACGGACCGAGGTGCGACGTGGTTGAAACATGTACACGACGTGGTGACATTTTATACAGCGCGACACCGCGTCGTCGCGCACTCGGGTCGCGTATTGTGCGCACTCGGGCCTAGAATAAAATACATCCCCAACAGCTAGTAGGCGGAGCGACCGAAACACCAACAACCACGGCGACTCTTGGCGCGGTCGGCGGATGTTGTCGTCACGTGGCATGCGCACGTGATACGCACGTGCATCTCACCTCGCGAGCCTCAACCAGTGCCCACATTTTTCGATCGCGCTTAGATTCTTCTCTCCACAACATGAACTACGTTGAACAACTCGACACGTTTGTGCAGCGACTCAGCGATGTCGAAAACGACTACAAAGAATCGCAATCCGTGTTGCTGGAGTTGCTCGATATGATCGAGGCGTTTAACGGGGCCGCGGAATACGAGTACTTTTTGAAGAACTTGATGCCAGTTTTCCTCCACAAGCTCGAAAATGTGCCCATCACTTTCGACGGGAACAGCCCCGAGCACAAATTACGAAACCTGGTGCTTGAGATCATCCACCGTTCCATCATGACCGAGACATTCCAGCCGTATTCGGCCAAAATCTTGGACACTTTGACCAGTGTGCTTGAAGCGGAAAACGAAGACAATGGGGTGCTCTGTATGAAGATTATCACGTCGCTCCACAAGGCATACAAGAACACCTTGGCAGATAAAGTGGAGCCGTTTGTGCTGCTCATCAACCAGGTCTACGACAACATGGATGAAGCGGTACATACCGTCTTCTCCTCCCAGCCACAGGAACCAGACCCGGAGGTGAATCTGTTCCTGGAAAAGGAAAACACAAAGGTTTTGGGAAAAGCCATGACCTCGTTCAAGACGTTGGCTGAGTGTCCCATCACCATGGTGTCGCTTTATTCCTCCTACAAATCCTTGGTGCAAACGTCGCTCCCGGTGTTCCTCCCCAAAATCATCCACATTCTCTTGTTGCAAGTGGAGCAGCAGAAACGCTTCCGCGAGGAGCAGTTAAAAACCGCCACTTCTGTAATTGCTATTCTGCCGGAAATCACAAACAGACAGGCCTACTCGGATTTCATTTTGGGCCAGGTAAAGGCGGCTTCGTTCTTGGCGTACGTGTTTATCCGCGGTTACGGCAGTCAGCATCTCTCTGCGGCACATGCGGCTCTGGTTCCAGATGTGATTTTGCGTCTCTTGCAAGATTGCCCCGCGGAGCTCTCTGTAGCGCGGAAGGAACTTCTTCACGCCACAAGACACATTTTGTCCACGCCGTTCCGCTCGCAATTCATTCCCAAAATTGAGTTTTTGTTCGACGAGAAAATCCTCATTGGCCATGGCCTCACCTCGTTTGAGACACTTCGACCATTGGCGTACTCCACCGTGGCTGATTTCATCCACAATGTGCGCAACGAACTCACTCCAAGACAGATATGGTCTACGGTGCAAATCTACTGCGACTTATTGAAGGACGACTCGCTTGCATTGACGGTGCAGATCATGAGCGCCAAGCTTTTGTTGAACTTGGTGGAACGTATCATGAAATTACCCAATAAGCTAGAAGGCAGACAGTTGTTCATGATCATTATCGACTCCTATGCCAAGCGCTTCCACAGCCTCAACAGAAAATACAACTACATCTTGCGCAAACATGCGGAGTTTGAGGCGAACCGCAAGGTCAAGGAAGCAGATTCCAAATTGGCTATTGAGAGATACCGTTCCAAAGCGTTAGAAACACCCAACGGATCCGCGTGGGAAGCCGCAAAGTCGGACAACGAGGATAACATGCATATCGATACCGAACCAGAAAACGCGGAAGAGGACATTATAGACATCTTTGCGGTTGAGGACCTCTCACCCATATCTGTGACAGCGCTTTCGCCCAACTCTGATCTCTTAAAGGATGCACGCTATCTTTTCCGGATGCTCATGACGTTCCTCAAGTCAGTCATTTTTGGCTTGAAAAATTGCAATCCTCCGGTACCACCTCAGCCGGTGCAGGATCCTAAGAACCTGGGTCAAGCTGTCAACTACGACAAGTGGAACGATTCAGCCAAACTCACGTCTCTTGAGGAGATCAACATCCTCCGCTTTTTGTTCCGTGGAGGAATTAGCTGTCTCAAGTTCTTCTCCGTGACCAAACCTAAGCAATCGACACAGCTGAAAGCATTTGATTTCTCCACTGGTGGACCAAATCTCCCAATTACCTCGTCGAAAGAAGAGAAGGACTTGATGGAAATATTCGCCACTATCTTTATTCACATTGACCCTGCATCGTTTAACGAGATTGTTAGCGCCGAGTTGCCTTTCCTTTTCGACTCCATGCTTGAAAATGCGGCTCTACTTCATCTTCCACAATTCTTCTTGGCCAGCGAAATCACTTCGTCTAATTTCTCCGGCATATTGATTTCATTTCTTAGATCGAGATTGGATCAACTTGACAAGGTCGATTTGGTCAAGTCTAACATTTTGATCAGATTATTCAAGCTTTGCTTTATGTCAGTCAACCTTTTCCCAAACGCAAACGAAAATGTCATTCTCCCTCATTTGAAATTCTTGATCTTGGAATCCCTCAGATTGGCCACGGAAGCCGAAGAACCCATCTTGTACTCATACTTGGTCAGAACCTTGTTTAGAAGCATAAGTGGTGGCCGTTTTGAGAACTTGTACAAGGAAATCATGCCTATTTTGCCAGTGTTGCTCGAAAGTCTCAATAAGTTGATAGCTAACTCCAGACGTCCATACGAGCGTGACATCTATGTCGAATTGTGTTTGACTGTTCCCGTTCGTTTGTCCGTTTTAGTTCCCCACTTGAACTACTTGACTACTCCCTTAGTCTATGCGCTTAATGGGTCGCAGGAGTTGGTCAGCCAAGGTTTGCGCACCTTTGAATTATGTGTCGATAATTTGACCGCAGAGTACTTCGATCCTATGATTGAACCCGTTATCGATGAAATCATGACCGCGTTGTGGAAACATTTGGAACCTGTTCCTTACCACCATCAACACTCGCATACTGCCATACGAATTTTGGGAAAACTTGGCGGAAGAAACCACAAGCATTTGAAGCCATGCAACAACTTGAAACCACTGTCTGAACTAGATCAAGAAGTCAAGGCCTTGTTTACAGTGCATGGATTTAAGGATCAAGTGCCTCTTTCTATTACTCCAGGTGTCGAGTCTGCTATCAAATTAATCGAAGACCCACGACTTAAGGTTCATTACAGAATTAGTGCTTATAATTATTTGTCCAGCATCTTGAAACTATTCATTGACACCACCCCAATTCCACCGGACTATGCTGTCTATGTTCAAGAGCAAGTTGAAACGTTGAAGGTGGATCAATTGAAAGAATTTCCTGAACTCGAAGTCTCTGGCATCGAAGATGCAGCCAAACTTGACAACCAGCAAAAGCTATTCTCTAGATTGTTGGAAGTCCTCTTTTTCTCTTTATCCATTCCAGAAATCAAGGATGAAGCCAGTTTGTTGATCGACAATATCACGAACCATTTTACTTTGATCAATTTGGGAACCTCCGTGATTGGAAAGATCAAGAGAGACAGACCATTTTCCGTTAAAGATCAGGAAGGTAAAGCGTTCATTAGTGAAACAGTGTTCTTCAATGCACTTAATTATGCTTTGAGTTTCTGGGATCGTTCTGTCCGAGAGAAGGGTGTGGAGACAATTAAGAACTTGCATAAAACTGCTACCATCTTGTTTGGCTCCGAAACTGACGTGCTATGCTCTCCATTATTCCGTGCTTTGTTTTATAAGTTTACCCATTGTTGTTACAGTGAGTACTACCATAGCAAACTTGGGGGTGTTTTGGGCCTTAAGACAATGATTGAGGATTTGCACATTCCACATCAATGGTTTTTCAAACGCCAGTTTGAACTTGTAAGATCTATCTTCTTTATCTTAAGAGATACTCCAGACACTGCACCATTTGAAGTGAGAGACTTGGCTAAGAACTTGGTTTTGAAAATTCTTAAGGAGTGCAACTCAGATATTTCGGAGGCAACTGTCCAAGAAAAACCTTTCCAAACACTTGTGGGCGCATTAGTGTACGATTTAGCCAGCGCTGTTCCAATTGTTAGAGAAGTGTCGCAAAGCTCCTTGAAGGTATTATCGGATGCAACCGGAGTTTCAATCGCCACTATTATTGGTCCTTCGAAGCACTTGTTGTTAACCCCTATTTTCGGAAAGCCTTTGAGAGCATTGCCTTTCCCGATGCAAATCGGTAATATCGATGCCATCACTTACTGTTTGGGATTAGAAGATTCGTTTTTGACTTTCAACGATGAGCTTAATAGATTGCTCCTTGAAGCTTTGGCCTTGGTTGATGCCGAAGATGAATCCTTGGCAAATGTGCATCGGCTCTACGAGTACAGAACTTCCAAGCAGTTAATTGAGCTTCGTGTCGTGTGCATTCGGTTGCTTTCCTTAGCATTGGTTAAGCCTGGATTTTCTTTGGGATCTCTTTCGGAAGCTAGAATTAGAATTTTGGGTGTTTTCTTCAAGGCTCTCTGCAACAAATCCACCGAGATCATTAATGCTGCTCACCAGGGTTTGAAATCAAGCCTTGATGAAAGTGCGAAGCTTCCTAAGGAATTGTTGCAAAACGGCCTCCGTCCAATGCTTATGAACTTGTCTGACCACAAGAAATTGACTGTTTCTGGTCTTGAAGCGTTAGCAAGATTGCTCGAATTGTTGATCTCGTATTTCAGAGTTGAAATTGGTAGGAAATTGCTCGATCATTTAATGGCTTGGGCCCAAATTAACACTTTGCGTCAAATTGCAGGCCAAGATTTGGAGAACAATCATACTGTTCAGATTGTCATGGCAATTTTCAACATTTTCCATCTTTTACCTGCGAAGGCTTACACTTTCATGGAGGAGATCATCAACACCTTGCAATATCTCGAGGGGCATTTAGATCGCCATCAGAATTCGCCATTCAGAACACCAGTTTTGAAATTTTTGAATCGTTTCCCTGAAAACTGCTTAGATTATTACATCGCTCACTTTAAGAACAGAAAATTGGGTAACATGTTGGCTTACTTTGCAGGTGCTGAAAATGGACCTAAAATCCGTGAGGTTGCGATTCAAAAAATGGGCGGAATTATGGATGATCTCAAGAATGAATCATCTGATGAGATTATGGTAATCAAATTTGCAAACACTGTTGATTTAGTTGCCGCAATTGCACAGTTTGACGAAGAATGGTTCAAACAGCAAGCTCCCTTGTTGAAGGAGTTGTCTTCTTTGGCAGGTAGAATCATAGGTCTCAAAAACCTGTTACCATTGGTTTCTAATACTCATCTCCAAGCTGATCAAGCAATTTCCAAACTTCAAACTGTTGTTGTGTCATTAATGAAGCAAACCCCACATGAAACTGATTTGCTCTTTGATGTTATCAACCAATTCAGTCACTTGAATGTTAAGATACACGACCAAATTGAGAACTACATCTTTGAAACTGTGGTGAAATCAGAGGATATTGGCTTCAAACAGATGTACATGACCAAATGTATTGACTTCATTACCACAGACAGTGACTTGAAAGCAAAGATATTTCTTTTGAAAAAGGTGTTTGACTCAATTCTCTTGTATTCCACATATAAAGACGGTAAGGTGGATGCATTGTTTGCCGATGGTCCAGAGTGGTTGGAAAAATTGAATGAGAATATTTGGAAATCCACAAATGACATTATTACTGACAGAACCTCAGGCAAGATCGATACCTATAGATTCTCCTTACTTGAAACAACTTCGATCTTGCTCAAATGGGCACCCGAAGAGATTAGCTCATACAGGAAGGATATCATCAAATTCAGTTGGAATTACATCAAGTTGGAGGACAACATCACAAAATTGGTGGCCTATGTGACCACTTCTTATTTTATTGCTGCTTACGACACCCCTTCCAAACTTGCTACGCAAGTCTTTGTTGCTCTTCTTCGTACGCATCAGAACGACTCGAGACATTTGGTTCGCCAAGCTTTGGATATTCTTGCTCCGGTGATGTCCGTTCGCTTGGTAGAAGATGAGACTCCGAACAGTTGGCTTAAATGGCCAAGAAGAGTACTCTCGGAGGATGGATTCAACGTTACGCAAGTTTTAAATGTGTACCAGTTCATTAACCACCACCCCGACCTATTTTTCCCTGCCAGAGAGCATTTTATTTCCAATATCATCACTGCTATGGGTAAATTGACAATCTTGGCCAATGCTGCTTTGGAAAACCAAGTTCTTGCAATTGATTTGGCAGAGCTTATTTTGAGTTGGGAAACTCGTGTTAATGCGATGAAGAAAGAAAAGGTCGTCAAATCAATTCCAGCTGCATCAGAAGAATCAAAGGATGAGGTCACAACCAATGACTTCACTACTTCTGAAGACTACAGCATTCCGTTTGGTCAGAGAGAGGCGTGTGTCACTTTCCTTATCCGTTACGTTTGTATCAGTCCACAAAGAGCATCAGAAAGTGAATTAGGTCAAAAAGCTTTGGGAATTTTATACGATTTATTGAGCCCTCAACATTGGCCTGAAGTTTCAGTGAAAACCACTTTCTTCGAAAAATTCTTACTTTCGAATGACTTGAATGCACCTAATCTTTTGGGCTACTGTTTGAACGCGCTCGAAGTTTTGGGTGTTGTTCTCGAGTGGAAAAAAGCGGATTGGATTATCTCTAACTTGGGCTATCTTCAAAAGCTTCTCGAAAAATGTATCAAGTCCGAGAACCATGATATCCAAGAAGTTCTTCAAAGAGTATTAAGAACTATCCTTAAGGCCGTCAACACTGTGAACGAGTCTGAATTCGCAGATGATGAGGAATCCGAAGTTAAGAACTTTGTCACTCTTTTGAATACTACTGTCTCCGAAAACTTAAGTGACACTACTTCCCTCGCGGCAGGTGTTACATTGTCTTGGACTTTGGCCAATTACAGACCTTCAACTCTTGATCCCTTGTTACCTTTAATAATGAGAACTTTCAATAAGCTTTGCAAGGACCATATTGGCATCACTCATCAAGGAGCATCTCGAGATGCGAGTGCTTCAGCAGACGAAGCAAAGATAACGACAAAACTCTTGGAGAAAATCTTGAACTTGTGCTCCATGAGAATTTCCAGCCTTGGAGATCAAAGACGTATCTTTTTGTCATTACTTGCTCAGCTAATTGAGAAATCCCTTGACAAGGACACGTTGGAAAAGATTATAAAGATTGTCAAATCTTGGGTGTTCTCTAGAACTGACCTTTTCCCAACCACAAAGGAAAAAGCAGCAATTCTTGCTAAAATGATGATCTTCGAAATCAGAGGTGAGCCACATTTGTCGAAGGAATTCTATCAAATAATTGTCGACATCTTTGAAGACGACACGTTTAGCTGTACAGAATTAACGGTTAGAATGGAACAACCATTTTTGGTCGGTACTCGTTCTTCCGAAGTTTCAGTGAGACGCAAACTAATGTCGATTTTGAATAATAGTTTGGAGAAAGACATCAGCAAGAGATTGTACTATGTTATTCGTGAACAAAATTGGGAATACTTGGCTGATTATCCATGGCTAAACCAAGCTTTGCAATTGTTATTCGGTGCATTCAGATTTGATACGAAACTTGCACTTGTTCCTGAAGAAAATAAAGTTTCTCCACTCACGGCCTTCCCGTACATTCAAAAGGACATTGATGTTGATGGAACCCGTGAAGATCTCGACACTCTCTTGAATAACCACAATAAGTTCTTGAACGAAGTCTCAAATGTTAGCGCTGGTGATATTCTCGAGCCGCTTATTGATATGTTTTACCAAAGCAGCGAAACTGTACACAAAGTTTGGTCTTGCGTGTTCCCTATTGCCTTCAAGTCTATTCCTCGCTCAGAAAACTTAGATTTTACCAGATTTATTGTTATCTTGTTATCGAAGGATTATCATGTTCGTCAAGTTGATTCGAGACCTAATGTCATCCAATCCTTGTTAGAAGGTGTTTCCCGTTGTGATGATCTTCAACTTCCTCCATTTGCGGTCGAGTGCCTAGCATCCAATTTCAATGCTTGGTCGCAGGGTATTCACATTCTCGAAAATATCGAAAGACAATCGATAAATGGCAGTGCAGAAGTCCGTGAGGTTACTCAAGATGCGTTAGCAAAGCTTTATGCAACATTGAAAGAGGATGACATGTTCTATGGTCTTTGGAGAAGACGCGCCAAGTATTCAGAAACCATTTCTGCATTGTCGTACGAGCAAATTGGTATGTGGGACAGAGCTCAACAACTATATGAAACCGCCCAAATTAAGGCAAGAAGCGGTGCATTACCTTATGGCCAATCGGAGTATTCGCTCTGGGAAGATCATTGGATTTTGTGTGCGGAGAAATTGCAACACTGGGATATTTTGACTGAACTTGCCAAGCACGAAGGTTTTTCGGATCTTCTTCTCGAGTGTGGTTGGAGAGTCGCTGATTGGAATGCAGACAGGGAAACACTTGAGCAAACAGTTAAAAGTGTCATGGATGTTCCAACGCCTCGTCGTCAAGTTTTTGAAACGTTCCTTTGTTTGCAAGGTTTCGGCCAAGAGAAGGAAACCTTGCCCGAACTCTCTAAAATGTGTGATGAGGGTATTCAGTTGGCTCTCAGAAAGTGGCACAGCCTTCCACAACGATTTGGAAATGCGCATATTCCTTTGCTCCACACCTTCCAGCAATATGTGGAGTTCATGGAGGCCAGTCAAGTTTATTCGAGTCTTGTCTCTACTAATGCCCAGAATTTAGATGTCAAGTCTCAAGAGTTGAAGAGAGTACTTCAAGTTTGGAGAGAAAGATTACCTAACACTTGGGATGATATCAACATCTGGAACGATCTTATCACTTGGAGACAACATGCTTTCCAAGTAATCAATAAGGTTTACATGCCATTTATTCCAATTTTGCAACAATCGAATTCTGATGGAAATGCAAACTCTTACGCTTACCGTGGATTCCACGAGATTGCATGGGTTATTAACAGATTTGCCCATGTAGCTAGAAAACATAACATGGCGGATGTTTGTATTAATCAGCTCACCAAGATTTATCAACTTCCAAACATTGAGATCCAAGAAGCGTTTTTGAAGTTAAAGGAGCAGGTGAAATGCCACTATCAAAACAGCAATGAGCTCAACACTGGTCTTGACGTGATTAGAAACACGAATTTGGTATACTTTGCTACCCAGCAAAAGGCCGAATTCTTCACCTTGAAGGGAATGTTCTTGAGCAAGCTTAACCAAAAAGATGAGGCAAACAAAGCTTTCGCCACTTCGGTTCAAATTGACCTTAATTTGCCAAAGGCATGGGCAGAATGGGGTGTTTTCAATGATCGGAGATTCAAGGAAAATCCAAATGATTTAGTTTATGCCAACAACGCCATCAGCTGTTACTTACAAGCCGCGGGCTTGTATAAGAACGGCAAGACTAGGAAGTTGTTGGCTAGAATTCTTTGGCTTATTTGCTTGGATGATTCCTCAGGAACTTTAGCTCAAGCTTTTGAGAATTTCAGAGGTGAAGTTCCAGTGTGGTACTGGATTACATTCATCCCACAATTGTTGAATTCGTTGTATTATAAGGAGGCAAAGCTTGTTAGACAGATCCTTATTCGTATCGCTAAGAGCTACCCTCAAGCGTTGCATTTCCAACTCAGAACAACAAAGGAAGATTTCGCGGCAAAGCAACGACAATACTTAGAAATCACACGGCAAAGAAATCAAGCATCTCTTCACACATCTGTGGATCCTAAGGATACCACAACAAAGACGGAGGAGACTAAGCATGAAGAAAACTCTGAGCAGAATGGAACTAGTCCTGAGGTTAAGGCCAAGTCTGAGGATATTAAAGATGGATCTGTTGCATCTACAGAGGAAACAAAAACATCTTCTGCTCAAAGTGGAAGCATGAATAAAGAGGCAGATCCAAAGGCGAACGCGACCGGTGCTGATGCAACCGGTAGTGGTAACGAAGGATCACAAGAACCATCTACAGGTAAGACCGATACTAACGGCAAATCTTCCCCTGGCGCTAGTGCAATCCGTCGGTCTTGGGAATACGTGGAAGAAATAATGGGTATTTTAAAGACCGCATATCCATTGCTCGCCCTTTCTTTAGAATCTCTCGTTGACCAAATCAACCAAAGATTTAAATGTACTGCGGATGAAGACGCGTACAGATTGGGTGTCGCATTGTTAAATGATGGTGTTCAATACCTTAACAGACTTGGAAACCCACGTGAAGATGCGAAGTTACCTCCTGTTACTGAAGTGAACATCACTCGTTTTGCGGAAACCGTATTGCCCAAACAAATCCGTGCTGAATTTGAGAAGGACTTGGTTATTGGTAAGCCAAACTTGGAAACTTATATTGTCAAGTTGAGAAAATGGAGAGATCGTCTCGAAGATAAGTTGGACAGAAGACACACTGAGGTGAACTTGGAAAACTTATGTCCTCACTTGAGTGAATTCCACCACCAGAAATTTGAGGAGATTGAAGTTCCAGGTCAATATTTGTTGAACAAAGACACCAATTCTCACTTTGTGAAGATTGAGCGGTTCTTGCCTACGATTGACCTTGCTCGGGGATCAAACGCTTGCTACAAGCGGATGAAGATTCGTGGTAACGATGGTAGCTTACACACCTTTGCGGTGCAATTCCCAGCTGCAAGACACTGTCGTCGGGAAGAATCCTTATTCCAATTGTTCCGGATTTTCGATGACAAGCTATCGAAAAAGGTTGAAACTCGCCGTCGTAACATTCAGTTCACACTCCCAATTGCTGTTCCTTTGTCGCCGCACATCAGAATTATCAATGACGATTCCAGAGATGTCAGCATGCAAAAAATCTACGAGGACTTCTGTTTCCGCAACGGAAAAAACAGAGATGAACCTTTCATTTACGCTATTGAAAAGTTGCGTGCTGCATTTGATCCTAGATTACCCAAGCCTGATGTTATGAGCATTAGGGTGGAAATATTGGGGGCCATTCAGACGCTTTTGGTTCCATCGACAGTGATGAAGAACTACTTTGTGGATCTTTACCCTAACTTTGAAGATTTCTGGCTCTTCCGCAAGCAATTCACTTCCCAATACGCCTCGTTTATATTCACGACTTACATGATGTGCGTGAACACCAGACAGCCACAAAAGATTCATGTTAATAGAGGATCTGGTAACGTCTGGACATCGGACATGTTGCCGTGCAAGATTGCAAGCAAAAATGCTTCTTTAGATGGTCTGAATGGAGGTAGACCTGCCCCATTGTTCTACAACGCAGAGATGGTTCCGTTCAGATTGACACCAAATATCCAGAAATTGATTGGTGACTCTGCCCTTGAGGGTATTTTGTCCGTTTATGTTTTGGTCATTGCGAAGGCTTTGACGGAGCCACGCTCTGATTTGGAGCAATACTTGACCCTCTTTGTGCGCGACGAAGTGATTTCCTGGTTCACCCAGCAAGACCCACCAAGACCAATCCCTCAGGACAGCCAATTGCGAGAGATTGTCATGATGAACGTCGAACTTATTATCAAGCGCGTTGTGTCGATGGCGCAAGCTTCCACAGTTTCGGGTGTCAGCACACAAAATGTTTTGGAATTGATTGCACAAGCAGTCAATCCACACAATCTCGCTGCCGCAGACACTTTGTGGATGGCCTACTTTTAGGTAACCAAAGATATTTATATTTCACACCTGTATGTGTTCATAAGATTAATTAAAGTTATTACGATAGCCCGTGATGGTAAGTGGAGTTCATTTACGCTACACCAGACACCTCTTTGGATGGAACCACAATTTTGATCAAGCGCCGAACCCGACAAATTACCGACCAGTCAAGAATAATAACTGCACACGATAATGAACAGATTGCCAAAAGAGAACAAGATAGCATTTGCAAGTATTTCGTAATGTCTGTGGGTAACATTCTTCCCGCATCTTCTTGGTAGTTGTATTCCACTATAGGCAATTCAACATTCAAACAGGCAACAACATTCCAAACGTAAAAAGCTAGCTCTACTATTTTGATCACTAGAGCCACCAGCAATAGGCGGAATACTATGCTCACCAGACCCAGAAGTGCGGGCAAAAAGAGAACAAAAAGTGCAAACTGAGGTTAGCAGGAGTAACTAAAACAATGCCGAATACTTACTACAAAAAACGAATAGAGGCACAGAATCAGCATTATGGAAGGACGGTTTTCAACATTTGCAAACGGAAAAGTAAAGAAGAGAATCACATATTGGACTAGCAGCAGAGCAGAGAAAACAGATATAAGCAACCGATGGAAGTGAGCCAAAGAGTAGAGGCATTCACGCAATTGGGTCATGGATAGACAAAAATTTACTGTGTTCTCACTCAAGGCGGGTTGTCGATTGTCGACTGGTTCAAGTGTGCAATGTTCGCATGAATAGAGTGGATTCAAGCCGTAAAAGCGCACAAGTTTACAAATGCAAGGCTACGCAGAACCAGCTTAATTGTAGATTACTGCTTCCAATTGCATAGAAAGCAAAGAGCGCTAGGGAAAACACAGAAAAAGGTGAGTATGATGTCACGAAAGAAAAACATGGAGCTGGAAACCGTACGATGAGGTACCTTGGGAGCCCCAGAAGTCAGACACAAACCACATATAGCGAATCCAGCACACGCCCGCGCCGTATATTCGTAAACCATATTGTACCTGACATCAGGCGAAATTGAATAACCATGTTATACTCATACATTGACTACTGTGGCGGAGGAGCAACAAAAGGATTGTCTCTCGATTCCACCATCTTGTAGTAGAAGTATCTTTCCAAACGAACCCATGCCTTTTCTGACCGCTCCACGCCCTCGCTGAGCCAAACTCCGTATGCGCCCATCATATTGGCCATAAGCATATCGGTAAAGAGACGGTCACCCACTACGGCAATCTGGCTCGGCTCGGTGATTCCTTGTGTTGCGAAGTACTCCATGATTTCGTCGTGGCACCCTGGTTTCTTGGTTGGGTGACGAAGAACAGTGACGCCGGTGTCGTTCTCGAGCTTCTTTGCTTGAGCGTACTCCACGTCGTCATTGGTGCCTGCCGAGTTGGACACAATGAGCAACTTCTCCTTTGGGTAGAACTTCTGGAGCCGTGCCCACGTGTCCTCGTACGCGGGCCAAACCTTGTCGTCGTGATCCTTGGCAAAGCAGTTGTCCTTGTCCAAAACCACACCTTTGATTTCCAGCTTCTGACCCGGGAATTCAAGTGGAATCGGAAGCGCGTCAAACGACTTCACGGTGAGATGCGGAAGACAGAGCGAGGGGTTGTAGAGGAGGCGCGACACGTTGAGTGTGGCGGAAGCATTGAAAAGTTGCATGGTGATATTTGAAATGATACAGAGTCGCGATTTGGTAGTTGATGATGCCATGGTTACGAGGCCCACATGTGGGGTTGCATCGATTGCAGTTTCGAGAAAAGATTCAAATATGCCCAAGCCCAGACACGTGGGGCTCGGGTTTGCCCTGTTACATTGTGTGCTTCTCTAAAGCTTTTTGTACAAAAGACATAACACGGCAAGTCATTCCCATTGGCCCAGGCTATTATCCCCAGCTAGTATTAGTGTCGGACGACTGATATTAACGGAGTATACGACAGGTTGTGTTTTAAGCAACACGGAACCACAAGCAGAAATCCATACAAGTCTCCAAGCTGCCGAGACCGTCTTTGCTTTTTTTTTTTTTTTTTTTTCATTTCACCTTTGTTTGAAGCGAGCTTCTTATGCGTTAAAAGTCTTTTCGCACCCATGCGAATTTTTCGCCTTTCAGACGCATTTTGACCGTTAGAATACCGCCTATTATTCCTTTGGTGGATTGTCCTAACTACACTCGTTTAGGCTATTTTAAAAGGCTATCACTTTTAGCTGGCGTGGAAAAGCATCCGCACGTCTCCCAACTCCCAGCGCTCATTGAATAACTCCAGGTCGGTAACCAAGAAAATTGTTTGAATCTCCGTTCAAGTCAATCGCATTCCATTGAATTCACCCAGTTCCCTCTCCAGTCATGTCTCGCCCTTCTCGTGTTTCTAGAGCGCAAAAACCGAAAAACATGGTCAACGAACATGTTTGCATCATCTGTGCCGAGCCCATAGTCTACTCGGCCGTTTCTCCCTGCAATAATGTCACCTGCCACAAGTGCTGTCTCCGACAGAGAGCGTTGTACGAAAAGAAAACGTGTTTGGTCTGTCGCACGGATCACGAAGACGTGATCTTCACCGACAAGAAGACCGTTGATGACTCGCGTTACGACGACTTTGTAGGATCCAGCAAAGGTTTCGCTGACGCTAAATATGCCATCCATTTCACCTCAGAAAAGGTGCGCAACAACGTTTTAGCCCTCTTGCTGATCGAATGTCCGGACTGCCATGAACAGTTTACTCTGTTGAATGAGCTTGTGCGCCACGCAAAAGACTCACACACAAAGAACTACTGTGACATATGTGCTGCTCACAAGAGAGCATTTGTCAGCGAATTGACGATGTACACGCAAAAACAGCTTCAGAAACATTTGAACGAGGGTGACAGTGAAGGATTCAAGGGCCACCCACGGTGCAAATTCTGCCGTTCCAAACGCTTTTACTCTGAGGACGAATTGGCGGTCCATATCCGCGAACGTCACGAACGGTGTCACATGTGTGACCAAGATATTCCTATGTTCCGTGAATACTTCCGCGACTACGATGACTTGTACGAGCATTTCCGCAAGGTCCACTATGTGTGTGGTGTTCCCCTGTGTATTGAAAAGCGGTTTGTGGTGTTCCGTGAAGATTTGGATTTGACTGCGCACATGCTCAAGGAGCATGGTGGACTCACGGGTCTGAACGGACGTGTAGTGGTGGGCGCATCCTCTCAGCTGTTTAGATCTCAACTTTCCACGTTCCAGGCGCCGGTTCCTATCAATCAGGGTGACTCTTTAGATACGAAAAGGCTCCGGTTCGAAGAAAGAGCACGCCACTACCTCAATTATGACGCAGGCAAGCTTTCACAATTTAACAACATCAACAAACAGCTCCGGTCCAAGCGCATTTCTGCCCAGGACCTTGTGGACCAATATACCGACCTTTTCGCTGCTAACTCACAGGAGGAAATCTCGCTCTTGGTGTATGAACTCGCAGAATTGTACCCTGAGAACTCTCCGCAAAAACATCTGCTTGAAACGGTGTATAACGCCATGTCATTGCCAGTTTTGGGTCGCGACCACTCGTTCCCTGTTTTGGGGAACAGCCTGTCGCTGTCTATTTCCAACCTGTCGTGGGGTACTCGCACCAAAGGCAAGTCTCAACAAGAACTTTTCCCGGCGCTTGCAAAACCAACAAGAACAACTGCTCCAGTGGTGAAAAACCCCACCATCAAGTATACCGTTGTCAAAAAACCCGTCCAACAGCCAAAACCAGTGGTGAACGTGCATACGTTCAAGGGTAACAGCACCTACAGACCTACTTATTTGGATCAGCCGGTCAATGTCCCCTCTTTGGATTCTTTGCCTACCCTTGGTTCTTCTTCGTCGTCTACATCGTCTTCTGTTGCTCTGTCCAGGGCGCAACTGCCTGTTGCACGGGCGTCGCCAAACTTGAGCAAGTTTCCGACATTGGAGAAAAAATCCACCAAGAAGGTGATTCCTCGTGTGAAGCCCATTGTCAACTCTTCCGGTTCTTGGGGCCAGGGCTTGGTCCCAGCGCCTCCAAAGGAAGAAGAAGTGTTTGGCATTCCCATTGTGAATAAGAAAGCGGAAAAGCTCAAGAGAAAGCAAGAGAAGAGGCTCAACTAGGTGGCCAAGCTGATGGTTCGAGATATGGCAGCTAGATATACTATATAGTGAGACAAGGCGGCTAAGACAGAGCGCCACACTTTGAAGCTAATCGACCCGTTCACCAATCCTGCCTGGTAGAGTTTTTCCGAGTTCGTATGGAGTAGTACGGTGCGCATCTTCCTAGTCTTACAAATGCAGTTCGCACTTGAATCTCTATCTTCTACACCAATGCTTAGACTCCTAAAACCTCTCTCGGCTGTTTCGCGAGGGCGGCTTTCTCGCTCACTCTCTCCGTTGGTTTCCCGCTCGTTGGTTTCCCACTCGTTGACCTCGCCACGTCTCGCATCCGGTTCTGCGTTTTTGAGGTTCAACTCTACCAAATCGCAATCCGCCACCGATGAGTCTACAGCCACGTTGAAGGTCGACAACCCGCAGCTTATGATTGCTTTCACCTGCAAGAAGTGTGAAACCCGCTCTTCTCACGTTTTCTCCAAGCAGGCGTACACCAAGGGATCTGTTCTCATCCAGTGTCCTGGGTGTAAAGGCAGACACTTGATTGCCGACAACTTAAAGATGTTCCGCGATAACAATATCAACTTGGAGGAGATTTTGAAGGCTAAGGGCGAGTCCGTTGCGACCACTACCGAAGACTTGGCGTTCGAAGACATTCCTGAGCTGTTGCGCAAAACCATTGGCCATCATGCTAAAGACGCCCCACAAGAGTACCAGAAGGAGACCTCTCAAGCGCACGAATTGCCTGAACCCAAGAAATAATGTACATAGACTAACAGAGAGCTGCTTAGAGCGCTGTTTCGTATACTATAAGTTAGGAAATACGGTGTCTGGAGCTACTTCTCTTGCCGTGGCTGCGCAGTGCGTTTTGGCTGGAGAGCGTAAATGTGGGAGGAGAATTACCACAACGCAATTAGCCACATCCAAATCTCGATTGTCTGGAGAAAGCGGATGACAGTAGCGGGAGTAGTGTAAGTCCTCGATCTTCAAAGGTGTCTGCGCGCACCAACTCACCAGCACCATGTCTTTTTCGTATTTAACCCGGGCATTTCGTGTGCCCAAGACTTCGTTGCGTCTCTATGCTACTAAAATCCCAACGCCTCTCGAACGGTATCAGGAAAAACTCCAAAAAAAGGCCCAGGAGTTGGGTGCCGCCAGTGTGGACGAGTTGAAGGAAAAGCTCAAAGATGAAATCACACAAAAGAAAAAAGAGTTCAACGCCGTGGACCCGCTTAAAGAGCTCGAGCAGTACGAAAGAGAGCAGGCAGAAAAGGTGAAGAACAACAAAGCAAACAAGGACCGTGGTGCAATCGACAAGTCTGTTCCCAAAGCACCATACAAGACACTTGGATCGTACCTCGACGTGGAAAAGGTCCGTGCGTTGCCAGAGAAAGAGGTGGAGTTTTTGTGGCGGGCCCGGTTCCAGAACAAGGAGAGAACCTTGCACGCCATGTTGAACGCAACCCAGTTTGCCAACATTTTTGCCAATGCGTTCAGAAACCCAAACTTCATTTTGCCTTTGCCCAAAGAAGGTGATGGCTACGAAATGCACTTTGTGCAGTGGGCCACAGTCGGCCCGGATACGACCCATTGTATGTTGACGTCTTTGGCAGAGTACAAACTCCACAAGGAGTACGCAAAGCCCCACACTACTCTTATGTTCCACCAGGAGTTGGTGGGAGATATAGGTGCAGTGTTGATGAACGGACAAGTGGAGAAGGATGCGGCATTGACCATGGATGAAGCCCAGCTATTGGTGCTCAATGTCCAGCGGTTCTACGGTGGTTTGACTGAGTCGCCAGGCTCAAAGAGAAAATTGGCGTTGTTGAATGCATTCACCAAGGGCGATCCCGACTTTGACATGTCGAAACTCATTGAAGAAGCTGCGTCGTTCGATTAGTCGGTAGCATGTACATAGACACTCAATGAGACAGTGGTGGTTTAACTCTGTATTTACACAAGAATGTACATTGGCGATCAGTCTTAGAATAGAGCCTGAACTTCTAAAGCTTTCTCCCGAAATCTTCCCTCCCGAAACCTTCCCTCCTGAAACCTTTCCTTCTTGAAACCTTTCGCTCTTGACAGGCGAAATTTTTACACAACGGGTGTTTCCCAATCATACATCAATTGCTTGCACAAACCAATTAGATACTAAGCGCTATATAACCCCACTGTGGCGGATTTCCAAATTATCCGCCGAGGCTGAGAATGTCATCAAGTAGCGACTGCTCTCTTGTTCTCTTCTGAGATTTTTTTGTAGCTGGTGCTCTTGTCTGCTTCTTGGGTGCTCTTTTCTTCACCTCCACCTCCGGTTCATCCGATAAGATTTCAGTATCGGACATTTCTTCATCCGATACTATTTCTGCACTCACTGGCTTGCGGCGAGGTCTAGTTGCACTTTCACTTGTAGCTTTTGCTTTTGGTTTTGCTTTTGGCTTGGCGTTCGATGCAGATGCCGGCTTTGCTGTGGTTTCTACGCCATTCCACGCCGCTTCGTCAGAAATAGGTGCTCTTTTTGCATCCATTCGAAGCTTATTAAGTAGTTGGCGAAATCCTCGTCTCACGCTCACATCGTCACCCACATGGAACTCCTCCTCGTCGATATTGATGTTCAAAAGCAGTTTTGATGCTTGTTCAACTGCCTGCTCCACGTAATCTGTAAGCACTTCCTTATCGTCTTGTTCAATAAACTTTTTGGTTGCGTCAAATATTGTGTCTTCGGAAACCAAGTATAAGTTGGACTCGCCCAATACAGTTTTCAAAAGCTGCTGGATCAGTACTTTCAGCGCCGAAGTCTCGACGACTGCTTCATTGAGCTTCCTTTCCGGTTCTTCCCGCTGGGTTTTTCTCTTGTGGTATAGAAGAATGTCATTCACGTTTGCAATGCGCCCGACAAACTTGTTGGAGAACCTCCGGGAATTTTCTGTTTCGTAGTCTCCAGTGTGATCCACGCGTAGACGGATAAGAGGAAGCATATCCTCAGACCCGTCAACTTCTCGCTGCTGTTGTTTTGCCTCTTCGATCATTTCCTCGACTTGCGAAACCAAAAAGTCGGCAATGTCCTGTTTTGATGCTGGGCCTTCCACAAAGTTCTGCTGTCGGAGAGACACATCTCGCATGAGAAATGGCCGGACCGACAGCAATCTGAGCGGCGTAAGACTGTAGTTTTTACCTTCCACGTCAAGCAAAAATGCGTGCTTGGGCGCGGTTTCGCCCTCGCTCAACGCTGTGGCCACCGTAGAACCGGGTTGAAGCGTGTCAAAGCCTGTAGCCGGGTTGTACTGCGGCTCCAAGAGACACTCGTGCTCGTGACCCCAAAGAATGAAATCGAGAAACAGGGGCAAGAAATCTTCCGGGACGTATGAGGTTATGGAGTGGCGGGCGTGGTTCTGGTGGATGCACATGAGGTTGAAGAAAGAGTCGGCATCTTTGGGTTTCTGGAACGTGACGTCTCCATTGCGCATGATGCGTTGTAGCCGTTCGTCACGCATATTATTGAGACCGTAGAGTGCAAGTCTGGTTGTTCCCTTTTGGAATAGAAGCGGCGAAAGCCGGATCTTGTCCTGTTGCGGAATCTGGCCAAAATAGTTCACCAAGCCGGTAGCGGCCACAACATCAAGCGGAGAGAGAAGACCTGCACCAGTGGCATCGTCATGGTTTCCTGAAATAGCAAATACAGGAACCGCGACATTCAAATTGGGGTCCTCGTAGTTGAGAGACTCGCCGCTGCGAAGAGCCAAAGATGGATCACTGAGTAGCTCCAATTCACAGGGCCGGTCGCCGAGACAATTGAGCCGAAGCGTCTGGATCACGTGGAAGAGCGATTTCTTCGACGGTCGGGTCACGTGGAACATGTCGCCGCCTTGCACAACCATATCCACATCGTGGATTTTCGCCAACCGCATGGTCTCCTGAAACGTCTTCCACGAGTCATCTCCACGCACGGGATCGTTCTCGAGATATCCCACGTGGTTATCTGTCGTAAGAAGAATGCGGATTCTGTTTGGACCGGCCTCGATCGGGCTTACGGGCGGCATTCCAGGCGACAGGTGTAGTGGTACGTACTAGTGGTGATGTTGGAATGCATACAGTCGGTGCGCCGTTGGGGCGTTTAGATGTTTGTGCCATTTAGTATATCTGATATCCCCAATTGCTCCTCCAGGACTGCTCTTCGGCCTGCATTGGTGCGTTTTTGAAAAATCAGCTCTGGATACTTTTGCTCAAGTAGATTTCTCAGTTTTGCTGTACCTCTACCGTCAGATCACAACGCTCAATTAACTGAGGGAGGATACTATCAACTATAAAACGACGGTTGAACGCAATAAGTTTACCAGTTGATTCTAAAAGAACCTTCTTTCCTTTCACTTGCCTTCTGCACCTGCCGACTCTTCTAACATTTTTCCATGAGCGAACTCGAAGCACGCCAGAACGATGAAATCGAGTCCCTTCGCTCCATTTACGGAGATATCTTCGTCGATCTCACTCCAACTTCCAAGGTGTGGAACAAAACCGCCAGCCCGCATTTCCAGATTGCATTGCTGTCGCACGAAAATCCCGATTGCCCTGTGGTTTCGCTTGTTCTCGATATTTGCTTTACCCCAACGTATCCTCGCCTGCCGCCGATAATCAAGGTTTTAGACGCAAAGAATCTTCTCAAGGCAAGATTGGCCAAGATTGATGCCAAGATTGCAGCCCTACTCAATGAATACGCCGGCGAGGAGCTCTGTTTCACCGTGATCATGGATGTGAAGGAAATGCTAGACGATTTTCAACAAACTACAGAAAAGGTGCTTTCGCTTGAAGAGGAGAGAGCACAAAGACTAGAAAAAGAGCGCCAGAAGCTAGAGCAGACCGAGCAAGAAGCGCTCCGAAAGGAGCAGCTGGCAAAAAAGCGTATCACACTAGAAGCTAGTGAGCAAATCATGCAATTGCGCGACGACTACGGCGACCTGCGGTCTGGAAGCACACAAAATATCGAATTATCGGTGGAACTGCCCGAAAGTCTGCTTCTCCCTGCTGTCTCAGCGGGCCAAATCTTTGTGTTTGATAATGTGCTCTGGGGCGAAGGCCAGAGTATCCGGTTCCAGTTCCGTGTTGTACAGGGTTTTATCCGGTCTCACTCGCACGAATTACTTCTGGAAGTAAGCGATCAGTACATTGTGAAGCCGTATCTTCCCCCTGCGGTCCAGGCGCGCTTGGACGAACGCAAAATCGACGTTTCTTATCTTCTCACAGTGATACAGTTGGACGACCCGTTGTGGCTGACGAGCGACGGCAAGGCTGAGATCCGGCGTTTGGAAAACGAATTGGAAATGACAATGGCTCTTGCTTCCGATAGCATTTTGAAGGTTTGTGGATTTCAAATCGACCAGCTGGAACATCTTCCCAGCCGCTGGACTATCCGTATTCTTACCGATTTCGGCCTGGCGCTGCAGTCCATCGAGGATGTCCTTCTGACGGCTGAGTTTGTAAACTGGGGCATTGCGCGGGCCTGGTTGCTTCAGTTAGTTCCGGCGCTAGAACACTTGCACAACTCCGGTCTCACTCACCAGCTCATTTGCCCTGCGAGTGTGTTGTTGGTAGAAAATGACAACAACCAGTCCAAATCTCTCAAACTCTGCCATCCATCCTACGGTGCAAAGATTCTTCTGATGGTCCACCGGTCGAAAAACTACCTCTCAAAGTATATCCCCAGTACATGGATGGACCCAGATCCTTCAGGGGGACCAATAAAAACGGATGTGTGGCAGTTGGGTGTATTGTTCATGCGTGTGATGTTAGGCTATAACATTGCCCTGGAATTTCCCACACCAGAAGACTTTCTCACAAATTTCAGGCCTGAAAATTATCCGGGTGTGGAGGAATATGCTGAAAGGATATACGATTTGCTCAGCAAAATCCTTCAGCCAAAATCATCCAAGCGTTTAAGCTTGCTAGAATTGAATGCCGTGAAATTTTTTCGAGCAGGGATCGATTCGAACATCCAGAAGCAGCAAGCATACGATACTACATTCCGCTCTCACCGCAATGCGCCTGAGAAATCTGTGGGTCGTTTGAAAACGGACCCTATTGGTTCTTCTCGGTACCAAACGTCTGTTCTTAATGCAGCACGCAATTTGGGTGTATCTCAAATATCTCACAGGCGACATTCCAATACAAACGCCGCCCCAAGCACATTTATGGGACACCAAGAAGCAGCATCTGCTTCACAGGGCTCCAGATATGTTAGAGAGTTTGAAGAAGTTGGTAAACTCGGCAAAGGTGGATTTGGTGAAGTGGTCAAAGCCAGAAATCGCATGGAAGGAACATTTTACGCCATTAAGAAAATTAAGCACCGCTCGGATAAACTAGAAACATTGTTGAGTGAAGTGCTTTCCTTGGCTCGATTGAACCATCAGTATATTGTACGGTACTATGGGTGCTGGGTCGAGGAACTACCTGAAAGTCATGATCAAAGCGCCTTGGATGATTCAGAGGAAAGCTCAGACGACGAGGAATTTGAAAGCCCCGTTAACATCCGCTCTTCTTCATTCCTCCAGAGTCGTGACAGTTTTCAAATTGATTACTTCACCAACTCGATGAATCCTCTGCTTGAGTATGATGATAGTGATTTTGATGATCGGATTGTGTTCGCGCATAGTGATGACGAAAGTGAGGGCAGCTTTTGCGAA
The DNA here is from genome assembly GCA_030557995.1 of Clavispora vitiphila. Classification (NCBI taxonomy): domain Eukaryota; kingdom Fungi; phylum Ascomycota; class Pichiomycetes; order Serinales; family Metschnikowiaceae; genus Clavispora; species Clavispora vitiphila. The sequence continues at coordinate 120,592 of JANIJR010000020.1, forward strand.
GATAGTAGCGACGAAAGCGGTTCCGATTCGAGTTGCGAATCCTCGAGAGAGGGTGAATCACAGGTGGTTTCATCCACAATATCCGGAACGTCCACTGAGAGCAATTCCACCCCAAATGCTGCACTCAAATCTTCTGTGGGAAAATCCATGTTATACATCCAGATGGAGTTTTGCGAAAACAACACGTTGTTAGACTTGATTGAAAAAGGGCTACCCGAAAATCCAAGTGAATACTGGCGCCTCTTTCGTCAGGTTCTTGAAGCTGTGTCCTACATTCATAGTTCTGGCTTCATTCATAGAGATTTGAAGCCGACGAATATTTTCATCGATAAGTTGAACAACGTCAAAGTGGGTGATTTTGGGCTTGCAAAAAACTCTCAGTTCTCCTCGGCCATTCTGAAAAATAATCAGGTTGCTCCTGGAAACAAAGATCTCTCCACTTTGGTCGGAACCTTTTTCTATACTGCTAAAGAAGTTGCTACTGGTGAGTACGATGAAAAAATTGATATGTACTCCTTGGGTATAATCTTTTTTGAAATGTGCTACCAGTTAGGTACCGGTATGGAACGGGTCATGATATTGAATGATTTGCGTTTGGTAGATGTAAAGTTCCCCAATAATTTTGATCCCAGAAGACTGAAGGAACGCAAGTTGATTCGTCAGTTACTTTCTCACGACCCTCAACAAAGGCCCGGGGCATCAGAGCTCTTACAAAGTGGCTTGATTCCGGTCGAGCATCAAGATGTCATTATCAAGGAAGCACTTAAATCGCTTGCAGATCCTGCTTCTCCTTGGCAGCAGCAGGTCAGAGATGCTTTGTTCAAGCAACCGTATCTGTTGGCTCGAGACTTAATGTTCGACAATGCCGGGAAAAGTTCCCATAGCGCACTTCTTGACAATTCTACTGCGGACTATTTGATTTTAAGTCAAACACTTAATGCTTTAGGGCACATCTTTGAAAACCACGGTGCTATTCGAGATTTTGATGGAAGCTCTTTGATTCCCAAGCTGCATACTCAATCGAAGGAACAAGTTTATGAGGTTCTTGACCGAAGCGGTTCTGTATTGACTCTCAATTACGATTTGGTATTACCAATAGCTCGGTTTTTGAGTAGAACAACCTTTCACGTTGGCAAACTTCATCGGCATGAATTTGTCTACCGTCCCAATGTTAGAGGTATCGGTAGGCCCGATAAATATAGTGCAGTTGCTTTTGATGTGATGTCTCATAACGAAACTTCTCTCAAATCTGACGATGCGGAGTGCATCAAAGTGGTTGATGAAATATTGAGTTCTTTCCCTTGCTTCAAGACAAAGAACGCACAAACTTTCATAATGGTCAATCATTCTGATATCTTGAACTGCGTTATTGACTTTGCCTTTGGTGGATCGCATTCTTTATCCCAATCCAGAAGATATGAGCTCATGGGTGTATTGTCTCAACTTGGGGTGGAGCGGGGCTCTGAAGATATAAAGAAATATTTGAGAAATGACTTCAAACTCCAGCATACGATCGTAAAGGATCTTATCGACTTATTCAATTTCACAGTAGAGCCGGAAAAGGCTCGACAAAAATTGAGAAAGATTATGATAGATTCTCCAATGTTGGGTAAAATCGACCGTGCCCTTAATGAGATTAAAGATGTTTTGGATATATTGCAAAAGCTTGGAGTCAAGTCGACGGTATCTTTCTGTCCATTGAGCAACTACAATGCAAAATACTATGACGGTAACATCATGTTTCAAGCTATCCATAGAATTGATAAGAACAGGAAGTTCTCCAGGTTTGTTACTGGAGGCAGATATGATCGTCTCATTGATTCTTTAGCTAATGATGGACTCACCAAGTCAAGAACGCCGCATGCTGTTGGCTTTCAATTGACGAGCACTCTATTGTTTTTGTTGATGAAGAACACTGCTAAGAGAACTCACTTTTCTGCATCGAAGCAAAGATCCTTACGAGGATGGACGAAATCAAGGTGTGACGTGCTTATAACAAGCACACAAGAGTCTATAATGAAAGAATCGGGATTCAAGCTACTTGGTGAATTGTGGGCACATGACATTAGCTGCGATTGGAGTCTCTCTTCGTCTCAAGATGATTTAAGTGATAAAGCCATGGCAGATGGATGTTACTGGGTTATTCTGCTCAAGCAGCAAAATATGGCTAAAGGAAGAAAAACGAAGAAAAGCACGTTCAAACCCGTCCGGGTCAAATCAATCATTGATGGAAAGGACATTGATCTCGACTACAATGAATTGTTGCAGTACCTTACGAATGAGATTGCCGAACGTGATTCGGAGAGAAATGAACCGATACATGAGAGTAACAAGAAACGCGATAACTCGGACCAAATGCAGCACGATCATAGTCAAATTGGGGAACCCATTTTCAATGTAGACATTGATCAGCGGGTTATTATCGTCCCTAATAGTGCTCCTCGTGGGCGCAAGAACAATAAAAAGGATAAGTGGGAGCTTGAAAATGACTCCAAGCTTGCTGGAGCAAATTTAATGAAGGGTTTAGCGAATGCCCCGATTGTGACGGTTGATCTGGGGGATCACACCTTAGATATGATTCTGTCTATGTCGTTGCTGACCCCTCTAGAAGAATGGCTTAAGAAGTTATTTTTTGCTGATCATAATTTACCGCGAAGCTATGCCAGTGCAATCTACGATGCGTTGAATAAAGAGGCTTCCAGGGGTGTTCGGTGGGCATTGTTGCACTCGCCTAAAACTGACAAGACTACGATTGTTGATTTGCAACGGTAGTTCAAGAACGAAGGTGGAGGTGCTGAATGTGATATAATGAACATATATGTATAAAAGAGAAAAGTTGAGCTATTTGTATGAATTTCTACCTAAACTGGTTCCGACTGCTTCTCGGGTAAGTTGGGCTATAGATAGTTTACGCCACAAAAGAAAACAATTAATGTGTTCTCCAAAAAATTTAACATTACCTAAACCTATGCACCCAAAAGCCAAATGATGAAATATGGAAAAACCAGCAAAGCAGACTAAGCCACAAAGTCTTTTTTCCACAGCCAATACTCTTCGAGCCGAAGTTTACTATAGTCGGCATAGTTAAAATCAATGTTGGAGAGCTCGCTCTGAATCATAGCCCAGATACCCCAGTAGAAACCAGGCATGCCGTAGTAGCATGCAATTTCATGGATAAGGGCGCGCACTTCATCTTCAGTTGCGTTTTCATTGTTCAAATAGCTTTTGCACCAGTTATACATGACCGGATTAGATGCTGAAGGCTTAGGAATTGCAGCACGGTTGCAATCAAACCCTTGCCACTCCGCAAAATGGTTTGCAGTGTCAAACGCTCTGGGTGCTGGAAGCATATACTCATAGTCAATGAATCTGATTGGGTTTTCTTCAACGTCCGGAAGCATTACTGCTCCCTGTTGGGACAATCGCTGGGTAAAGGCTTCGTCTTCGGGAATGATGATGTTTCCCGAAAGCAAGTCACAGTGGGAAACCACCACGGGAGATTTTGAAGAGCGGAGTAAGGTGGATTTCAACCACTTGAACTCAGCAAGAATTACCTCGCGGATATTGTCTAACGTTATATCTTGCGAAGGCAAGTTTGACTTGAAGATCTCCACCAAGGCAGCGTTGGCAGGCACTATCTGGATCCAATCCTCAATGAGATCCCATATACTGCTGATGGTTCTTTTTGGCTTTTTTTCGCGCCGGGCGGGTTTTGCCTTCTGCGCTTCCTTCTTCACGTTGGCGGTGTACTTTCGGAGTTTCTCTACTCCGTCTTCGATGTACTCTGCATTGACGCTATTATGCAACTGCCCTAGCTTCTGAGCGATGAGAGGATAGAGCGCCGGGTGGCTCATTTCGTGCGGCTCCAAAGACCGGCCGGGAAAAAAACCGTAAATCAAGCCGTTTCTGAAGCGAGCATGCATGGGAGGGGCGAGGTGCAACGAGTTGAGCACCAAATGCGATACAAACTCGCGGTTTCTATCGATGATTAGATTCGTACCTTGGCCATAGACTCTCATCAAGAGGGTATTCTCGCCGTGGGTACAGGATAAGAGCATATTGGTGATTCCTCCCGTCAACTGTTTCACCTTTATATCTGTGTTCCACGCGGGGAAAATCTTCACCAAAAGCGATTTGATCTGTGTGAAGTCGTTGCACAAGTTTGATTCGAGGTCCACAGTGTACTCGGGCATGTACACTGCGTGCGTGGTGTACTCGGTCAAAATGCGGTCTATGCCCTGTTCCTCGGCCATTTCTAGGCTCATGTGGGTATGCAAGTCGTCTTCGCTGTCGGAGCCGGCCTGTTCGTTGTTCAAATGCAGTCTGGGGTTGGGAAACGGTTTGACAAAGCCGTTCTTCAATGTGTCGGGCTTATCTTCGTCCTCGTCACCGGTATGGGCCAATGGGGTGTTGTCTGATTCGAGATCCGACAACGACGGGTTGTTGAGCGTGTATAGGAGACTTTTGTTCTTGAGGCTTGCATTGGTGTAGTACAGCGCTTTTGGTTCCGCCGTTTCACTCTGGATTGGTGGTTGGTGTGGTAACTTCTCGGGCGCTTTCTCTGCGGTTGGCGCAAACACCGTTACGGGAATACAGTGGACCGTTCCGCCGGACAAGATGCAGTATACTGGAGACGCCATTCGCTGTGTGAGCACTGGCGTAGTTGGGGACCGAGGGGGAAGAACCAGTGAAGGCGGAAGTTCCAGCCTGACATAAATCCTGGCTCGAGCACCGAGACTGGTCCTGCAGGCAGTGGTGTTTCCCGGCTTCGTTGGTTCGGGGCAGTGGAGGGTGCTGATTCAGTGCTGTGGTGTGATTTCGCCTTCGTCGCTACAACTTTGTTGCTCTGCTTCTTCTGTTATGGTGCTGGTCAAGTGGAAGTGGGTCTGGGTGAGCTGGTGTTATATGCCTTCCGGGCCGTACCTTGGGTGTTTTTTGTGGTGTACCGAATACGAAGTTGGGAGTCGGATCAAGCACGACGACGGCTGGCTGCAGCGGAGATTTTTGTTTATTTGTATACACAAGTAGACTGGTTGTATGGGCTTTCGCTGACTTGCTGAGGATCACATGCCAATTCGCGCAGAACAGACTAACCGGCGAGGCTGAGACTGCAGAAAAACGGTGCATACGCAGACCGCGTGATACGAGCGTTATCAGTCAGCGGAGCTATATCAGGCTCGTGATTGCTCCACTGGTGTGAACATCATATAATACGCTCGGATGATTTATGTATTGTAATCTATTTGGGATTTTCGAGCTGTTCAGCAAGAAGAGATTTCAAACGCGTGGATAGCAGAACGGCCTTGGAGGAAGTTCGGTAGACAGTGTAAATTGTAATCTGAGCAAGCCATGGACTCCGCAGTTTCCACACACGGAGTTGCCAGCCACGGAAGTCAGCAGTAGAGCAGACAGCAGAACCTGGAAGCTGCGTTAGGCCCCTTTCCCGCAGGGGATGTGCTCAGACCAGAAAGAGCCAGCTTCACATATCTCGGAGCTCTAGTCAGACGTCCTCATCCACAGGCAGGTATGTCGCCTCGAGCTGCTCCTGCTCCAGCAAAAGGCGTGGCTCGTAGCAGTGGTACGCAGAGATCCCCGGAAAGAGCCGGAAGTACAGCCACACCGCAATCACCGCGCCAAGGAACAGTCCCACGAACACGTCGATGAAGTGGTGCCGATAGTCCTCGGTTCTGCTCAAGGCGATCATCATCGCTGCCAAAGTGGGCAAAAACGCCACGGCCGCCCGCCACGCGCCCGCCTGCGGCCGGGATACCGTGAGTTGGCCCAGAAGCCAGAACAGCAAGTAAAGAAGCCCCGCGAACGAGATGCTGGAGTGCCCCAGCGGCGTTGTTCTGAAACCGTCCATCAAGAGCGGGATGTTTTGCGAGGTGCACACGTCTTTGGCGAAAACCATCACGTCCCGCGGAGCATCAGCCCGCGGAGCACACCGAGCCAAGAAATCCGGTCTGTGGCGGCCGAAAGAGTTCTTCAACACGTCGGTGACAACACTGGCCGAAAGCACCGAGATGCAAACACCCACGAGCGACACGTATGTCACGTACAACTTGTGTTTTGGTTTGGTGATCAAAAGCGACAACACCGCAATCACGCCGATGGGGATGCCCGCGGCGTACAAGAAGAGCTGGTTGTTGGACACACGCTCTGTTTCCGCAAACGGGTGCGAGATCGTGAGGTCGTTGATGTAGAACTGGCGCTGGAACGGCTGGATGTGGTATGCGAGCGGGTAGAGCACCACGAGAATCCCAAGAAACACCACGTCGGAAAAGCGCCAGCGAATCAAGTGCGAGCCGCCCTTGAGGGCTTCGAGGCCGTACGAGGTGCGGTTGAAGCTGCCGAAAACCCGTTTTGCAAAGTCCATGGTGGTAGGGGTAGTTCCTGATGTAGTCGGCCACTCTAGTAGGCAGTTGCAGGATTTGCGGTTTTGCCCGCGATAACCACTGCGGGACAAAATGCAGATATAATGTATGCGCGTCGAAATGTGGACAGAGTACACATGAGTGGGCCTTTGGTGGGTGACTGTAGATCAACTGAAATGTCTTATCTTCAGGCCAGTTCTGATACACGTGCTAGCTTGAGGTGGCGTATGCGCTGCGTGTATTCACTTTATGACCACACTACAACCCTGCCGAGGCAGAAACGTCTTATAGCTATGCGCACTTGTTGACTTATCGGTCACGGCAATTGTTGTGCGATAAGAGAGTAGCAGGGCCAGATGTGAGGGCACCCGAGCCCATCTTACTCTTCCTGATGTCGGGCGAAACGCACAAGGTCAGAAGGTCTACACGGGGAACCAATCTACAACCCACAAGACTGCAACCCACAAGACTGCGACCCACAAGACTACAACCTGCAAATGTACAACCTGCAAATGTACAACCTGCAAATCTACCCACAACCTTCGAAACTGCAAACTACAAACAAACTGCAAACTACAAACAAACTGCAAACTGCAAACAAACTGCAAACTGCAAACCGATCTAACGCAAGACGGCAACAAGAATCGCCGGTCCAAAAACTGTTCCTCCGTAATTTTCTCCACTCCACGGTGTGTATCTAACTTCGCAATCGGATCTACTGTTTTCATTCCACTCTCGTTTAGCTCCGCCGATCAACCGCATCACCTCACTCTATCCTCTGCATCTGCCGATCACGGCATTTCTAAGTCCTTTGAAGTGCGCGACCCCCACCTTTCCCAATTCCCCTCTTGTCGAATGAACAGATACAACGACGATCCATTTGAAAACGGCTGGGCGTCTGAGCCCAGCCAGGCATTCGGCGCCTCGTCGACGTTTCTAACGTCTCTGCAGCTACTCACAAACTCGCCGCCGCCTCCACAAGCGCTGGAATCCATTCCCGCCCAGTACTCTCTCATCTACTCCAAGTTGCAAGGCAGAGTGAATCTGGATACCGATATCCGCTCCCACATCTTGACTCCGTTGGCCGAAGAGGGGTTCCTCTCCTCTTATCAGTGTACCAACATTGCGCTGGTGGTGCATGACCACTTGACCCCCGTTTCTGCCGAGTCCAACTTCGTTCAGATCTTGGGACTTGTGGCTCTTGAGCTCCAGACTCCCGGCACCGGCGATTACGTGACGCTTCACTACAGTCTCGGTTCAGGTCTTCCTGAATTGCCGGTGGCTGCCGCCAATGTGTTGCTCCGTGCGTCGGAAGAACCGGCGTCCGAACCGGCGCTTTCCGAACCGACGTTTTCCCAGCCGTTTTCCGACCCGTTATCAACACCAATACCGCTGCTCTCGGCGCCCTTGGCCGACCCGCTCTCTTCTGGCCCATTAGGCGCGTCGCTGCCGACCCGCAAACTGACCCAGTGGCCTGAAGAGCCGCAAGGGCTTTTGGCCGACCAGTCTGCGCTTCTGATGGACATTTCGACCACCGAAACAGCTGCAGACGAATCGGACATTGCAAAATACGTGGCGGAGATCCGCGACCGGTTCCAACCGCTTGTAGGAGCAGACCTGATGGTGAAAATCAAAGAGGTGCCAGAAAAGGAAGGGTTGCTTTTCAAGCACGTTAACTACGCCATCACGCATGAGCTCCACTTGGGGCTCCACGGCCCGAGCGGGCCAAAGAAGGTGGTGCGGCGGTATTCCGATTTTGTGTGGCTTCTCGAGTTTCTCTTGCAGAAATACCCGTTTCGGGTCACCCCGGGCCTCCCGCCCAAGAAATTTACTGGTATGTGTCCTTTTCCCGTCATTGACTAACTGTACTAACCGACATAGTAGGAGCTTCCCCAGACTCCCAATTTTTGCAAAGAAGACGCCGTGGCTTGCACCGGTTCTTGAACCAGCTCGTCAAGCACCCGGTGTTGCGGGCCGAGCCCATAGTGGTGACGTTTCTCACTGTCCCCACCGACTTGGCGTCGTGGCGCAAACAGGCGCGTGTCGACTACTCGTTGGAGTTCAAGGGCCAGAAGATTGTGGCTTCGTTTGTCAACTCCATCTGGCCACTGATGGGACCGCAGTTCTTGCAGGACTGGGCCACGGCAGAAAAGGCCGTGCCGCGGCTCATCGAGACGTGGACCAAGATGGTGATGTTGGTGGAGCGGTACGAAAAGCGCCAACAGCAGATTGCGTTTGACAATGCCAAGTTTGTGGAAACACTCACGCGGTTCACTGAGGCCAACAACGGGGTGTTTCCCCACAAGGACACCGAGACGAGCGCAGTGGCATCGCTGAACCAGCTCGACACGGTTGCCCTCAACGACTCGTTGGCCGGAGTGGCAGCGTTTTTCAACAAGACATCGACGGTTTTGGTGGACGAGAGCTACACGATCAACACGGTGGTGTTGGAGAAATTCAAAAACTTTCTCGACTATCTATACTCGTTGCAGGAGTTGTTTGAGCGGGCAAAACGGCTCTCGGTCAACACCATCCCGCAGCTCCAGCAGCGGATCCAGGAGAGCCAGCTCAAGTATGACAAGCTCAACACTGACGGCGTGGACGTGAAGGGTAGTGAGATCCACAAGCTCCGTCAGGCCATCATCAACGACAAGCAGGAGATGTTCCAGCAGCTCAACAAGGACTGGCTTATCAAAAAATGCTGCTTAGAGGAGTTTGTTATGTTCCAGGAAACCCAGTTTCTTGTGCTGGAAGCGTGGGCTGACTGGTGCAAGGGCCGGTTCCAGTTTCTGGAGAAGGTGGCTGGGTTGTATGACAATTTAGCGACGAAGGTGGTGCCAGACATGCCCATGGGGCGCTAAGCGACTGACTAGCAAAGATGTCGTTGTCCAACTGGGCGGATCCTGAGTCAACTTGCCCCGATTCCGACTCGAACAGGCGGATCCCACATCCGGCGAATCACCGCACCTCTGCACAAGCGTCCCTTCTTACCGGATCTACTGTATCCCAACACGACGCTCCCACTCTGCCACCACAGGGTGCTCTCCCTCCATCTTCAACTCCAGGTCATAGTGCTTGGTATCAAGAACGTTCGCGATGGCCAACTCCGATTTGGCGCGGGCAAACTCGTCTGTGCCTTGCAAGCGGGCCAAAATGCGCCCCACGCGAACGCCCAACGCGGCCCCTTCCGGATACGCCCTGTCAAAACCCTTCTGCAACTCCAGTTCCTGAGTGTGGGTGATTCCGTCCAAGTAGCCCTGGTTCACGTGCGCCCGCTGCAAATCCGCATACACTGAGACGTTTTCGTCGCCCCAAACGTCTGCATCGTCTGTTTCCGGCTGGACTTTCCTTTCCCGGTGTTTGGTACACGCTCCGTTGCAAGCCATGAAGTAGATGCGGTCGGTGATGAACCAGGTGAATGTGAACTGGCGTTGTGCCTGTCTGCAGGAAACACCGGCTGGCCCGCGGCCAATGTGTCATCTGTCACAGTGTAGTGACATCGGCCGGGAAGGCGATCAAAATATCATTAATCAAGAAAATGTCCGGGCTGCAGATTGCTGCGTGTTCCCTCCGTTGCAGCCGGAATTGACAACGGCAGTGGCTATTCCGTTCCAGTGGGATGGTGTTGCGCGAAATCTGTAGTGTAACCGTATTGTTTGCGCGCTGTTCTGGCTGGCGCAAGATAACACTAGTTAGACAAGACAAGCAAGCAACAGAAACAAGATCAAGCGTAGACAAAACAAGACAGGCAAAAGAAACCAAAAAAAGACCCAAAAGAAACGGACAAGCCCAGAAATCAGTGCCATCACCTCCATGCAACCCCTGGGAATCTGGTATTGTCCGCCGCGTCACGTGACTGCACAAACCGGACGTTATCGTTTTTGCACATTCGACAACTAAAAAATCCCCTACACCTCTTGCTCCCAAACGCACCAACTTTGCGCCTTAGTAGCACATCTCATCGAAGGTGCTGGAAACCTTTATCCAAATCAGCCCAATCCCTCCTAATATTTCCACTTTCCCGTTCTTTTTCTTCAAAGCTGCCACCTAGCCGCTGAAGCCCAGCCCAAACCCTTTTGCACACTATTGCAACCACAATTCGAATCCCTAGTAATCACCAATGGCTCAAAATATCATCACACAAGTGTCGCCAGAAAGTCTTGGCATCCCGGCCATGAATTACGACGAGGCTTCCACCACCTCCGACTACAACTCCAAAATCTACTTGGACATCCGCGGCCGGGAGTTTTGCACCACGCGCGACGAGCTCATGAGTCTTCCCGAGAGCATTTTGTTACTGTTGTTCCCCAACGGCGTGTTTTTGGACCGCCACGGCCAGGTAATTACCAACTTGACCGAGCTGGACGTGGTGTACGTGAACTTTGACCCCCATTGCTTCCAGTACATCTTGGAAACATTTGGCAAGGCACAGAAAGACTTGTTGACGATGCTGGGAAACCTGCTCACGCCCCAAATCAGCAGCACGTCCATGCGCATGGACACAGCCGCCAACGTGTTGCAAACCAAGCCCGCTATCATAGTGTTGCGCGAGGATTTGGACTTTTACGTGATTCCGCCCGTGGCCGGGTGTCTGGCGGACGATATGCGCCATCTCAAGCTCGAGGTGGGCAGCAAGATCCAGATGCAGCAGCTGGTGTTTCTGGGGCTTGGCTTCAACGTCCAGTTGCCCCCCTCGGTGCACCAGAAGCTCGGTCCGGCGGAGCAGCATCTTTTTGACATGTTGTGCACCTCCGGTTTCTCGCGCGGCGAGCTCTGGGGCCTGCGGTCTATGGAGCCCGACAAGTGCGTGGTGCAGTCGTTGCTGTTAGTTCGGTTGAACAACACGCCGCCCACGCCGCCCGAGTCGCCATCGTTGGCGCCCGTCATGTCCAACGCGTCAGCGCTGTCGCGGTCGCGGTCGCGCATCGCCAGCTTGGCGTCCAGTGCCACGCGTGCGGCGTCGCGGTCCATGTCACGGACACGCAAGCAAAACGATTCCAATCTGACCAAGTTGTTGTTGTTTTGGCGCAAGCCGGCGCGCAAGTGCTGGTGGGCCAACGACACGTTGGAGGTGTCGACTGCGGGACTGAGTCTTGAGAAGCAGGGACCAACGGTCGAGGTCAAGCTCCATGTGCGGCGGGTATGGACGTTGGAGTTGTCGGTAGTCGGGGTGCAGTAGTGGAGGCGACTGCCGTCTGTTTCCCGCCGCTCATTTCATTTCTCCGTCCCTGTATTACTACCCTCCTCAGACAGTCGAGGCGTGCGAGGCACGTGAAGCCCGTGTGAAGCCACGTTGTGAAGCCACGATGTGAAGCCACGATGTGAAGCCACGATGTGAAGCCACGATGTGAAGCCACGATGGGAAGCCACGATGTGAAGCCACGATGGGAAGCGTCGTGTATGCTAGGCATTGATGCATGCGAAACGTGTTAAAGCGCCCACTATTTAGAGAATAATTGCCATTTGGAGTCTGCGTAGCTTGGTGTGGTTCGTAGAGAGGAGTCAAGGTGCTAGTGAGAGTCCTAAAAGAGACAGATGAGCGCTCTTGTCTTGTCGGAGTTGCCTTCTCGGGGTTGCCTTCTCGGGGTTGCCTTCTCGGGGTTGTCTTCGCGTGCCTGTTTTCTCGTATTGCTCTGTCGTGGCTCTCGCTGCACCAGAATTAATGATCTCAAGAATTTTGTATCATTTTATGCTCTGTCCGCAGTGTAATGAACAGAAGCACCACCAAGCACAGAAACGTATAGTCTGTATCTGTTTTTTGAGCGTTAGTTCGTGATTTGCTTTTGGCCCTTTCTCCATAGCACCTCGAATACGATCCAGCCGGTTTAGTTGTGCTCAACACAACAGTTGAAATGCAAGGAAGCGAAACCACACAGTAAAGAACTGCGATTTTGATCCAAGCGCTTTAGGTTAACCAATCTTCGCCCATTCGGGTTTCAAGGGCGTCTACGTAATTGACATTAACAAATCCCAGTGATCTGTCCGTACTAGACGGTACAATTATTCTGTGCCATGCGTCAGAGTTAGGTCGCGACTCTTTCGACGATTCAGCGTGAGTGTCCACACGGATAAACCACCGTAGCAGTTGATGGTGTACAGTTGCAGAACACCCTAATTACACGACTACGGACCACACAATTACACCACACAATTACACCACACAATTACACCCAACCCGTCGCAATCACTAATACCCATCCCGTTCCCAATCTCGCACCCGATCCAGATCTGCACGCACACGCGCGTCTTTCACTCACGACTCTCACTTCGACTCTACTGCCCCACTGCCACTACTACGACCACCCCAATAGAATGCTGGCCTACGAGCAAGAACGACTCGACCACACGCCGTGGGTGGAAAAATACCGTCCCAAAAAGCTCGACGACGTGGCCGCCCAGGACCATGCGGTCAAAGTGCTCAAGAAAACGTTGCAGCTGGCCAACTTGCCCCATATGCTCTTCTACGGACCGCCGGGAACGGGAAAAACGTCGACGGTGTTGGCGCTCGCCAAGCAGTTGTACGGCCCGCGGTTGTACCGGCTGCGGGTGCTTGAACTCAACGCATCGGACGAAAGAGGAATTCTGATTGTTCGGCAGAAAATCAAGAACTTTGCCCGGCTCACGGTCTCGAACCCGACCGCGGAGGACTTGGCCAACTACCCGTGCCCGCCGTACAAAATCATCATTTTGGACGAGGCCGATTCCATGACCAATGACGCTCAATCAGCCTTGAGACGCACCATGGAGAACTACTCGGGCGTGACGCGTTTCTGTCTCATTTGCAATTACATCACACGTATCATTGATCCGTTAGCGCTGAGATGCTCCAAGTTCCGCTTCCGTCTGCTTGACGGCGATAACGCGTTTGCGCGGTTGCAGTATGTGGCAGCAGAAGAGAATGTCAAAGTTGAGCTGGACCAAGTTCTCCGCGACATTTTGGCGGTTTCCGGCGGAGACTTGCGGAAAGCAATCACCTACTTGCAATCCGCGGCGCGGTTGAACTCTTCCTTGGACGGAGCCGGCATTTCCTCCGCCAAAGTGCGCGAGATTGCTGGAGTGGTGGATGAAACCCTGATGGCGTTGGTGGTGGACGCAATTCGGTCCAAAATTACAGAGAAAATCGCCGAGGCAGTCAAGTCGACTGTGCTTGAGGGCTGGAGCGCGCAGCAGACGGCTGACCAGCTTCATGACCGTTTTCTTCTTGATGATGAGTTGGGTTCGAAGGAGAAGAACGCGATTGCTGGGCTTTTGTTCGACACAGACAGACGGTTAAACAACGGAACGGATGAGCACATCCAATTGTTGAACTTGGCGCTCCAGGTCGCTGCAGTGTTGTGAGGAGGAGATACGATCTAATGAGATAGAATTCAAATGTACGTGGCTACTATTTTCTCTCTGTTTTTTCTTAGTGGTATTTCTCTTTGGTTTTTCTCTGTGGTATCTCTCTGGGGTGGACGACTCGAGTCGGGTATCAATGTGCCAGGAATTGCAAACCGAGTTCTGTATGATTCGAATATCATATTTCGACCATTTCGAATGCATCAATCTTACAATGATCATGATTTCATGCGGGGTTAAAGCTCTATGCTTCTAATGACGTTGTTTATTCGTCAGCTAGTAGTGGCTGCTCCAACATTCCTACTCTAGATTATGCTCGTTGCGTGGGATGCATCGCCAATTTAAGATAAATACCCTCAACACAAATACCCTCATCACAAATACCCTCATCACAAATACCCTCATCACAAATACCCTCATCACAAATACTCTCAACATAAATACCCTCAACACAAATACTCTCAACATAAATACTCTCAACAAAAATACTCTCAACATTAATACCCTCAACACAAATACCCTCAACACAAACTATCCTTATTTATTCGGGAAGTTTTTGAGTAAATTTGGCTTTTTTATTACATCCCCCCGTTTCCCTCAGCACCCATAGTACCCGTTTCGTCCAGTAAACGACTTCCATCCAATTTCCTAAACAGTCGTTACTGTTACACTACCGTGGACAAGGGCGAGACGTTTATGCGAACGTGCTATATACTCCGGCAAAGACACGTATTCACCGGTCCCACTTATTTGAGAAACCATATCCGCTTATTTCTGTGGCGGAATCAGGTGCTGCTGTGGATATCCTTGTTGTGGCATTCCCGGAGGAAATCCGTATATCGGAGCGTATGGCATGCCTGGTTGGCCCTGGCCCTGTGGGACGCCCTGGCCCTGTGGAGCTCCCTGGCCCTGTGGAGCGCCCTGGCCCTGTGGAGCGCCCTGGCCCTGTGGAGCGCCTCGGCCCTGCATTGGCATCTGGCCATGTATTAAGCCCGGGGGAACCATTCCTGGAGGAAGCATGCCTGGGGGCGGGTAAGGATAGTACTGTTGGGGCACTTGTTTGCCTTGGAAGTCTGGGCGCGGCTGCATATGCATCGCTGGGCCCTGAGGACCGTTTGGACCTGATTGCCCGTTTCGGCCTGCAACCTGGGCGGGGTTTCCGTTCATGGGTTGGCTAGACTGCGCAGAGCCTGGTTGCTGGCCAGCAACACCGCCTGCGTTGGGGAAGTTCTTGTTTTCCAGTTGTTTGTTCATCAACGAGAGGAAAAACGAGTCGTTTGCAGGAGGCATGCCGGGTGCCATGCCTGGAAAGCCCTGTGGCATACCCTGAGCACCAGGAAGACCCGGAGGATATCTTACCCCCTGAGGAAGTCCCTGGGCCTGAGAAGAGGATCCAGAAGCGGATGGCGAGCCAGAAGGTCCAGACCGGGCAAGACCAGGAGGTGGGTTGGGAATTCCGTGCGGAATACCTTGTGGAGAACCGCGAGGAATGCCTTGAGGAAGGCCCTGAGGAAGACCTTGGGGAATTCCTTGGGGAAGTCCCTGAGAAGGACCAGTTTGAGGAATTCCCTGAGGAAGACCTGGGCGCTGACGCTGAGGCACATCCGATTGCAGGGGTCTTTGCTGGAGTCCCGGCGGGGTGTTTTGAAGGCGTGGAGATTGGAGTCCCGAGCTCTGGATCCCCGCATTCTGGAGCCCCGGTGGAGCGTTGGGCGATCCCAGCCCGTAATACCCGCTCTGCGGCATTGGCTTGGGCGCCGTGGCACCCCGCGGAGTGGTGGCAGGAGATTCGGTCAGGCCCACAAAAAAGCGCAGACTCTCACTTTTCACCGGAGCGGGAGCAGGTGCCGTACGGTCGTCGCCAAAGAAAGAAGAAAACCGCGAGTTCTTGGCGTCGGCAGCAGGTTTGCGTTGCGCCTCGTCCTTGGGCTTGGCGAAGGAGAAAAAGCTGTCCACTTCATTCACTGTAGAAGCAGCCAGATCGGAGTAGTCGTCTCCGCCGTTTTTGCGCTTGTCCTCCTGGTGCATGCGCTGCTTCCACCGCTCGAAGTCTTCCACCGTCAGCCCCATGTCCATTTGCGCGTCGCCCAAAACGTCGCCTGAATCCCACTCGGGGATTCCTTCGTCTGGTGTCTCGCCAAGAAGTTGAGCGATTTTGTCGGACAGCATGCGGTCCAAGTCGCTGTTCTTGACAAATCCCTGGGGCTGGCGCTCCCACAACGCGGCGTTTGCGCCGGTTTGGGCCGAGTTGTTGCTGTTGTTGCGGCGGTTTTTGCGGCCGGAACCGGCGTTGTTGTTATTGTTGTTGTTATTGTTGTTGTTGTTGCGGAAATCCTTGTCTTGGTTCTTCTGGCGCGACGTCTTGAGGGCCCAGAACAGGTTGTCAGGAAGCCGTGACGTATCGAAGCGCTTGACGTCGGCACTGGTGCGCAATTCGAGCAAAAACTCAATCAGGTAGGCGTTTGGCTTGTTTTGCAGCACGCAGTCAGAAATCAGGAGGCGGTGGGGCGGTGGCGGCCTTTGTTGCTGCGCTTCCGGCTCCGGAGACTTTTCTTTGGCGGCGTTGGCCATGGCCGAGTCTAGTAGCTTCGACAAGGCGCTGCCAGGCTCCAATCGGCTGTAAAGCGCCGAGTCCGGGGGCAACGGTGTAGCAGCCGATGTGCTGGTGCCATTCACAGCAATCGAAGACAGCACTATGGCGGGATCGGAGAACGGCGTGGACGACATGAGATTTGGCCGGGACAAACTGAGGCAGCAAGCAGTTCAGGGAGTGTATGCACAGAATTCGGATAAGTTTCAGCGCACAAAAACCAGGATTCAGACTTGGGGTGTGGTTCGGCGCAGATGGGGAAGTCACAGATAAGGGTTGGTGGAGGTTGAAAACTGGCGGTGAGGGATCTGGGTCAAGGAAAGGTCGTGTGCGGCCCAAACTGCGGGGGAAGAATGGATGGGAGTGGGAATGGATGAGAGTGGGAATGGATGGGACTAGCCGCATATGCGGCGGAAATGATTGGAAAAGACGGTTGTTCTTATTTGCTTTCCCCTATTTATCTCTGGTGTACATTTGCTGGATGGTTGGCGTGGCATTTTCTATTGGAAAGTGCGGTTCGTGCGACTTGCGTGTGCGACTGCAACAAGAAACGGTGAATGAACACAGTGTGGTTGAGAACTACTATGGTCAATGTGTCGATTTTTTTCTTTTGGTGAAGTGGTGCAGTCCTTTCTGCTCTGCTGAGTCTTGCCAGTCTAATGCTCCTCTTCTCTTCAAGTAAGCCTTCTCTAGTACTCCTCTTCTTTCTATGTGTGCCTTCTATACTCCTCGCTTCCCTTGATTCTTTATTAACTAAATCTGACAACCGATCACGCAATGATCACACTGGAACTCCCACTGTACCGCGCCTGCGCTATTGCAATGATCTTGTCGGAAAGATTGTAGTATACATACGCTTGCCTCAAGAAAATATCACCCAAAATGCGCAAGTTCTGGTGGTATGTGAATCCCAAGTAGCATGTGGCTCCCTGTCGGCTGACCGCTTGATCATACGAAAAGCGAATGGAGTTAGATCCAAACTCAAACTCAAAGTACTTGTCAGCTGGCTGGTTGCAGCTCACTTGGCGATAAACAATTCCTCCAAGTTCCACAAACGTGGGATTGAACAAAGAATCCAAGTGATCCATAACGTTCTTTGAGACAAAACCCAATGTGGTACCCAGATCCAAAAGATACCCATTTCCCTCCGCAAAAACTGTCCCATCCACAATTATAGACCCTAATGTAATTGCAAGACCACCGACAGAGGCATTGACAGGATACGAAGTCAAAGGCGCCTCGTACTTGGAAGTGTCAATTCCGCCAAAAATCACCGAGCCGTATTCTGAGTCGTAGGTGTTCAAAAACAACGAAAAGGACGCTTTGGAGATGTATCCAGCCTCTTTCAACCCCCACACAAAGTTATTGTTTCGGAGGGCGCGAGTCTTTTCTTTTCCCCGACCTGCTAGGCCTAATACTCCAGCCAATTGGGTAGAAGTGGGGTGGACCACCCCAAATTGGAAGTTTTCAAGGGCAACTGAACCAGGAAAGTCTGAGCGGAAAAGCCGGATAGTGTCATTGTAGTAGAGGCCGGTGGATCTCGTTCCATCGGCGTATCCACTCAGGTAATTGATCCCAGTACTCAGGGAACTTTTGGAACTCAACGGATTGTAATATCCTAAACTGGTCTTATTTCTCGACACCCACACATGTCCAGATCCAGTATCAAGCACCACAGACGCCTTCTGTCGGTCTGAGCCCACGTAGATATCAATCAAATAGCTGATATCATTGTGATTTTCAAGTGGCAATTGGTACACCGACCGTTTTTCAGAACTAACACAACTTTTCCAATTTTCCCAATCCTTGTCATTCGCTGCTCTCCGCACTCTGAAATCAAATTTCATAGGTTGGGGTGATACAGTTGCCGCCAGTTTCTCGTGCGAAATACCAGGAACAACGAGGGCATTAGTAACACAGAGCCAAGCCAGGAAGAACACGAATCTTATTAGCATAGCGCACGTATTTAGATTTGCTTATTGGGGTACATCCAATGGTATTTATATCACAGAAACCATCTGCGACAAGATGGTGATGTTTTTAAAAGTGCTATATTTATCAGCTCCGAGATAGGAGATGATGTTGATAAAGAAGCTATATTTGGGGATATTGTCATTTGGGTTTTACTTTTTCGCCAAAGGTTGCTCATCCTTTGCTTTGGTGTGAAATTATTTTTTTCATTTACTAGTCAGGAATGTCAAACAAAACAACCCACAAGAACCATGCAAATGTGAATATGCAAGCTGACGCAGGTACAATGCTCGGGTACATTGTCTCTTAATACATACAAGCCATTTATGTTAAAAAAAAGCAAAACCCATCCCGCGACAACTTATAACAGTTTTTCATCTTCCTTTACTTAGTTCTAAACTTTTTTCGCCAAGGATGTTTACGATAGATGTGAACAGTTTGTAGAGAGCACTGAAAGCCGAACTTGTCTCATTGCGAGGTTTCTTGTCAAGTATTCAATGGCCAGCTTTTGTCGAAAATGCATCGAAGACGTGCCTAGCTTTTGAATAGAGCTCGGTGAAGAAATCGCATAAATAGAATATTCGAAATCCTTACCCAAACAAATATAACATAACGCCGTCTACTCAACCCATCTATACACATCAGGTGTATAAATAGAATTAATGTTTATCTCAAAGTGGAAAAAATACTACAACGTCTAATACACAAGTAAATCCCATCTAAATACATTTTCGCCGAAATGCTATGAACCGCTAATGCTGCATGAACGGGGAGTTCAATCTCTTGATTTCCCGACACATGACGAACCAATCGATTTCGCGCAACGCTGAGTCGTTTGCACCACAGTTGCGTCGCTCTTTCTCCTCCCACTTGAATAACTCGTACATAAACCGCAAGTTTGGCTGAATCACAATATTCAACCGTCTCACCCTCACGTACAAATATGCCTGGGGTAAGTTGAAACCTAAGCGGCGCATAACTTCAGCAATTACCACCGTAGCAGAGCGAGAAACTCCCACACGACAGTGGACTAAGATTTTTGTTTTGCCGTTTGTCCTCTTATATTCTTGGTCAATTTGATCTAAAATGTTCGGTAACGACCTTGTAAGTTCATCGATTCCGTCATCTTGTAAATTGTTAACCTTCACTACTTTCTCCACCGAGAGATTTGTTCCAAATTTGTTGTAGTTTGTACTCTTGGGTGAGATGTTGAAAACTTCAATATTTCCATCGTCTATCTCATCCACCACGATCTCATTGTTGCGTTGGAATTTGTGTCCATTAAGCCAGTCAAGATTCTCACCCACTGAAATCACTTTCTTGATCCCAAGCTTTGTTAAAAGAGATAAGCTGTTTGCATGCCTCAAGGACCCTAAGTATATGTGGGGCAAAATCCTCGATGGAAGCGAACCTTCAACTTCTTCCACCCAGCTACGGTTAAGATAAGAAGAAGTCTCACACATATCCTCATCGTCATCTGAATCGTCAGAAGAAGACTCTGAGTCAGAGTTGGCAATGTAACCCAATCTGAGGTTTTTGGGGATATTCTTAGGAGTGTTCAACGGATTTCCAAGCAAAATATTGTTGATTTCTTTGCTTGTGATGGTTTCGTACGTTGCCCACTGCATGTCGGTGACAGATAGAGGAGAAAATTTGCGAAGAAGTGTTTCAAGTTTGCGGAGCACCACAACATCACTCGCAAACAAGTAGTAGGGTCTCTCGTACTCCTGATGCAAAAGAATCATTGCATCTTCAAGTGTCACATTTCGTGAATACATCACATAGCAAAGAGATAGTAAAGACAGCTCCGTGTATCCATCTGAGCAGTAGATCAAAGACGCCAAACTATCGGGGCTAGTGGACGATGAGTACAAGTAAAGAAGCTTGCACGTGTTTACAATACTCATGAGACTTTCCTGTTTGCAATCTCCGATTCCAACGGATCCCGCGGATGGAAATTCCAAGTGGTGGAATTCATCCACATCATCTGCTCTGTGCGACGTAATTGTATACTTGAATAGTAATTCGGCAAGCACATTTGTTGCAGGAAAAGGTGCGTCGTTGTGGCAGTGCACAAATAGCTTCCATTTTGCGCGAGGCATCAGAAGAACAGATATTAACTCTGCATTCTGAGTGTAATCTGTGGCAAGACAAGAGTTTTCTGGCTTGTAGTATATTTGTTTCAGCTGATCTGGGGGGACAATGGATGTCTCATACAGATCATCTGCATCATGCGCTAAAAACTTCCAGTGATGCATCACGATTTGATAATCCCAGATGTTTCCCAGCCAAACATTCATATTCAACTTTGTAGCCGCGGACATCTTTGTGTTTTCAATTTTTTCCTTCACCTGAAGACCCGAATCCCACGAGGAGAAGATGTCGGTTCTGAGACTACGCATCGTCCCAAGAAGGAGTTGAGTTCTCTTAGTCGGATCCGATACCACTGGTGCAGTTGCGTCTTCGTTGGAAGTGTAGATATCGGTAGTATCAGGCAAAGCTGGAGAAGTAAGCAAGAAAACGTTGTATGCCTGTTTCCCCTTTTTACTATCGCAGAGTTGAGCCACACGCAAAAGCCTGGCCAAAGAATGACATTTGCAATCGTTTAAACCCGAACTGCAAAAACAGTAAGCGACGAAGTCTGCACAATGGGCCAGTTTAGCCACTTGAATATGGAAGTTCCGAAGCGAAACGCCACGGCTGGGATCAAGATTAAGAAACTCTGGAATATGGCCCGTTTTGAAACAATCGTCAGAAACTAATTTTGTGAGCGCAGCCACTTCTTCGTTCTTGCCTTCGATGTGCGGGAACGCCTTGTGAACCAATTTTTGCACCTTTAAAATCACTTCGTGCCTCAGATATTCAATTGGGCGCAAGATTTCGCCCGCTTCTACGGAGTTCCGAAGCACTTTCGCACGTGAAGATACACTAGAGCACTTGTAGACGCACATAATCAAGCGGGCATCTTCTGGCTTCAATATCTCCACCGAAAATTCCAGTGGGGGGATTTCGCACTCTCTTTGGTTCTGGACGAGACTTTGGGCCATGAAGAATGATCGCTGGGTGAAATTGTCCTGGTGGAGGCCATGTAACCACGGAAACATCTGGTTTGTGGGAGGCAAAGGTCTATTGAAATACCAGTTGAACACAGAGGAAAGTTGTTCCAGACTGATGGATCGGAGATCAAACAAAGATTCTGGCCCTGGTGTGAGAAACGCTGGGTGAAGGTGGTCTTGGTAAAAATGCGACATGGCGTCTAGCGGAGGAACAGATTCGGAGATGGAGTAGCGAAAAAGCCGCTCTGTAACTGACTCTGTCAGGCCCGTAGAGGAGGAAAGCGCAATTTCCGTTTCTGGGACACTCAATTTGGTAGTTTTGGCCAGAATAGCACCACACACCTCACAGTCGGGGGCATCCAGTTCCACTATGGCCCAGCTACGGTTTGGAGTATTGAAGGAGTCAAATCTGGCACGGAACCGATCGCGTTCGTGAAGAGAATCGTTTGATGTGGACGAAGATCTCTTTGTTTTGGTGTTTTGGATTGCCGGAGGAACGGGAAGCGTGGTTACAGCGGTTTTCCCTCCGCAACAGACGGATCCGTCTTCGCCAGGCAAAACGCCAACTACCTCATCTTCGTCTTCGTCGCTTTCGCTAGTTTGCCTTTTCGTTTCAATGACAACTGGGCTTTTCTTATATTCGGGAATCAGACCAGCCAAAAGGTCGGGAATAGTATCCCCCATGGCAATCATTTGAGACAATGTGGATATGGGTAAACCTTCCGTAGATGGGTTTCTTGTCGGATCCATGTACTTTCGGAGCACGGTTCTCCTTCAAAAAAGTGTCGATGATGGAAAAAAAATGTAGACTCCAGCTATTTCGGCGTGCAGCAGAAACAGAAACAAGTTGGGAAAATGTCCTGGAAAATTCGCAGGTGAACGTGTGGCGGCAGGAAGGTTGAATTTCCGATATTATGTGGGCGGTTGAAAAGGTTATTCCAGATAAGATAAGATGGGTACCGGTTCGGGAATAAACGATAAGCGATCAACGTCACGTGCGGTATTGCCGTTTGTACTCACGGCGGTTAGTTTAGCAGAATTTGCATTTTTTTTTTGTTCCGTTTTACATTTTGGATGCTCTCAACTCCTCGTGTGAAAAATGCCACAGAAGTTGCTCCAACAAAGTGAACCCAACCTGATTTTCCACTACATGATATCACTTTCACGCTGTGGATGGTTTGCGACTTCGCAGTTGAAGATCGTGGGATGTACCGGTGTGGCCCCTACGGTTCCTGGCACAACAAAACACAGTGAGAATAGCACCGACCAAACCAGGATCGGGTAGCGTACCGCGGATGCATTTTCTCTGCCACAGACGACATTTGTAAGAACGTGCCAAAACAGAAAACAAAACAACCGTGGTCGCTGTGTGGGGAGGTACGGGTGTCACCGACTCACGAAAAACCCAAAACCTCTGCTCTCACAACCTACTCTTCTCTCACCATGGCTGACGACACTGCAGTATTGGCCCAATTGGACCAGGCGCGTGACTTGGCATTTTCTGACCGTAGCGTCTTCCCCCAGGTCGTCAAACAGATTCTTAACTTGGTGTCCAACCCTGCTCTCCTCATCCAAAGATGGTGTAGTCGGTTTTTGAAAGATGCCTTTCTCTCGGCAGACCAGCACGTTCTGCCCGGCGTTAAAGTGGACTTGGCGATTGATGCGTTGCCCAGTCTCAAGATTCTCGCGAACATTCGCGACCTAGAAGTGTTCAAGAACGTGGTGGATGTGAGTATTCTTGTCTTCAAGCTCACGTTCCGGTATGTGGCGGAGAACGACGGCTCCCACCATGTTTGGAGTGGCGTCAACGAGTTGAAAAACGAGTTGGTGGCTAAATACGATACGCAGTTCCCGTTCGAACTGACTTTCGATAAGGAACACGACGCTATGCGCAATCTTGACGCCAAATTGGAATTGCTCAAGTTTGTGGTCACAGTGGTGGACTACCAGCTGCGCTCAGTGTCAAGCAAATACTACTCGTTATCGCGTGTGAACCCAAACCACACATTGGTCAAACCCGCGCTCATGGAAAGCGAATCGGCTGCTTTGGTGGACGTGATGTTGAGGCCGTTACAAGACGATATTTTGGTCACCCCAGTGGTCACCGCGACCCTTAACCATCTTTCGCTTGTGGTGCGGCGCAAACGCCAGTTCTTGGACAAGATCATTCCTGTTTTGGAGCAGTTTGACTCCACCAAAAAGCTCCAGTCCAACTACGAGTCGCTTGAAACGTTTAAGCTCGCGCGCAAGTATACCGACCGCACTCTACGGATCTTATTGGGCTACATGGTGCGGTGCCAAATTGTTCCGCCCAAATTCCACTCGGCCGTGACCCGTAAACTTTCTATGCTTACTTCTCGCGGTGATGAAATCAGAAAGAAGAACATTCTTCTTCCGCTGCCCGAAGATCTGGCAATACGCAAACGCAAACTTGATGGGTTCGAAAACGCCAGCAAAAAGCTCAAAACTGTTGATTACAAGAACTTGTACTGCTTGACCGATCCTGCAGCCGACCTCAACAACTTTGACTTGTCTACGGTCGCCCCCAATATATTGGTGCAAATGACACTCACTGCGTTGAACAAGGTGGATGTGCGCAAATTGTCGAAAGCACTCGAAATCATCAGCGACCGGTATGTGGATGCCGTAAAAGATTTGGTTCCTGTTGTAGACCAACGCCAGGTCAAGAAGGAAGAAGACAATGAAGAGGATGACGACTTGGCAGAAAACTACAACCCTGAAACCGCATACACCCTCCCGCCGCCACAGCGGCTCTCTTTCCAGGAGAAAAAGGATCACGTGGCACTTATCATCAAAAACTTCTTTGAGCTCGCCAACAAGGGCCAGCCCGCAGACGACGATCTCCACTCGGCTTCCACCGGAGTCAGCACCGAACTCACAAAAGTGGCGATCCAGTCGTGGAAGAAAGACTCGTGGATTCTTCTTCTCACGCGATTAGCCACTCGGGGAATGCATGTGGTGGATTCTGATGTTGCTGACGGGGCAGCAAACAACGAGCTCAGCGACATGATTCGCAAGGCGCTCTTTGACTACTTCTTGGCAAAAATCCACGAGCGCGTTGATCTCGTGATTGAGTGGCTCAACGAGGAGTGGTACAACGAGAAGGTGGTGAACCAGCAGAAGGTGCGTGATTTGGCCGCAGAAAAGTGGTACAAGAAATATGAGGAGTCGCCGTCGGAGGTGGGGGATGTGGAACAAAAAATACAACAAGAGGTTGAGTCCACTCCGGTCGACACTCCACGCTATAACGAGTGGGGCCAGAAAGTTTTGGATGCTATGATTCCGTTCTTGGAACCAACCGACCGGAAGATTTTTCTTCGTTTGTTAAGTGACTTGCCGGTGCTCACCAAGGAAATGGTCAGTGGCATCAAGTCCTTGTGCATTGATCCTGCGCGGACCAAGTTGGGATTTTTGTCGTTGCAGTTTTTGATGATGTACCGCCCTCCTGCAAAGTTGGCGTGCTTGGATGTGTTGCGCGAGTTGAGCGAGGGAGATCAGGAGGACTTGAAGGAAGAGGCGAAGAAGCTTTTGGCGAAATATGGCGCATAGAGGATTAAAGTAGACCAGGTGGTGGAACGGTAGCGAGGGCGCCTTGGATATACGAAACTGCACTTTATGATCAATGTTGGCATCTGTGTACCCTATTCATTAAACAAATGAGGATTATCTTCGTAGTCGCACTATCTAGCAACGTAATTATGATTCTACGTACCAAAGTATGAAACGCTATAAGATTGAGTTTTTGTAGAGACACCAGAATTGCGACTAAACACTTGATGGCTGCTGGTGGTGAAGAGAGAGGAGGTGAGCAATAGAGGAGTGGTGAATGATAGAGTTGTTAACGATAGAGTTGTTAACGATAGAGTTGTTAACGATAGAGTTATGATAGAGTTGATAAATTATAGAGCTATAAACGATAGAGCTTAACCGATAGAGCTTAAACGATAGAGCTTAAACGATAGAGCTTAAACGATAGAGGCATAAATGTTAGAGTTGGTAAATGAGAGAGGACTAAATAATCGAGTTAGTGAATAATAGACCTATTACTTTTAGTGCTTTAAATGATGGACCTATAACTATTAGTCTCATAAATGATAGTCCTATAACTATTAGTCTCATAAATGATAGTCCTATAACTATTAGTCTCATAAATGTTAGTCCCATAAATGTTAGTCCCATAAATGTTAGTCCCATAAATGTTAGTCCCATAAATGTTAGTCCTATAAATGTTAGTCCCATAAATGTTAGTCCCATAAATGTTAGTCCCATAAATGTTAGTCTCATAAATGATAGTCCTATAAATGTTAGTCCTATAAATGTTAGTCCTATAAATGTTAGAGCTACAAAAGATCGAGCAAGTGGCTATGCCGTCTGTCTACTCCGACATTGCGCGTACATCGACGGTATAGTAGGACATCTATAACGTGTACACGCGACATGACTACTCAGAAAGTACACATCTGCCACTATTTCACATCGCTCCTCTCTCTCCTATATAAGCCTAAAACGACTTCTCCCCCTTTCGACCACCATAGTTGCCAAATCCAAAACCAACGGGAGGGACGGGTGTCGTCGCGTTATCTCATCCCACCTTCATACATCAGGACCTCTCTTTCCAGCACGTAGTGGCCACCTCAAACTTGTTTCAGGTTAGAGGGACAAGTTGTACGATTCCAGAGTCAAAACCGCAAAGGAACGAAATCCGGCTAGCTGTGTTTCTTTTTTGCTTTTGCTGCGACATTCAGTCTAGACCGTTGGAACTATTTTTATCCACCCAAAGCCGATAAGAGGCTCCGGCGTGAGATCAACCTC
Source organism: Clavispora vitiphila (assembly GCA_030557995.1). NCBI lineage: Eukaryota > Fungi > Ascomycota > Pichiomycetes > Serinales > Metschnikowiaceae > Clavispora > Clavispora vitiphila. The sequence continues at coordinate 146,754 of JANIJR010000020.1, forward strand.
CATTCCAGTTCTGGTCACTCTTTTCAAAACGAAAGAGTTTGGCTGGATCCACAAACCACATCAAAACGGCTCCAACTGAGATCATCTACTGCCTAACCGCTCAAACCACGCTGACTTGATTTTTTCTCAAATCAGACAATCGACGATCCATCGCAGGTCGCCATTCTCAACACACCATGACTGAAGAGAAAGCCGAGCAGTCCACTTTCGATGTGGTCAAAGTTCACGAGCTCCACAACACGCGGCTATGGACCGTTTTGTGCTACCTCGGGTCGTGGATCATCATCTGCTTGAAAATCGCCATTCTCGGTGCTGATACCTACACCTGTGTCACTCTTCTTAGGTTCAACCGGTGGTCGTCCGAGGACGTGCAGGTTTACGAGTTCAAAGTGGCCAAATGGATCTTTACCGGGTGTATCATTTTCCGGTTTACTCTACTTGCATGGCAAATTGCGTGGGCTATCCATATCTACCGCACCCACAACATCGCTTTGGCGTACTTGAACAACTACTCCGCACTCATGTATAAGGTTCGCAGCTACGACTACCACTGCCTCTTCCATGCGATCGAGATGCACGGCTTTTTCGAGTGGGCCGGATTTTTCATCTATTTTAATCTCGACGATGCGTTGGAGGTGATGGTTGCCGATTTGCCGCGGCAGGTGATCAACATCTTGACCCTTCGCCAGTATGCCACTGATGGCAGTTCCAATGTGTTGGAGAACATCAAGAAAATCGCCACCACGAACGTGCGGCTCTCGGTGGTGTTGTCGCTGCAGTTGTTGTCGGTGGTGATCTTTGCGTTTTTCTTCTTTCGGTTTGTGTTGGCGATGCTTCTATTCATTCCGATCAAGGTCAAAGTTTCCGATAAAGGTTTCCGGCTGTTCAAGGCCTTCTGCTACCTGAGGGTGAACGAGAAGGTGCGGCTCTTGGTTTCTCACAACCACAAGTCAAAGCACCAGCTTCTTGCGGAAGGAATCATGGACGCGGACGAAATCAAGGCCAATCCCTTGCTTGCATCCAGCTCCACCTTCGATTTGGGCCATTCTACTTACAATCTCTCCTCCTACGGCCAGCTGGCGATGCTGCTCGATGATCTTCTGCGGAGTAGGCCTCCTCGCACTTATGCGTCTTCGTTACGATACGGAAATCGGCCGTTTACACGGCCGGATCGCCTGGGTTCCGCCAGCTCGCTTGCAGAGTACCCAGAAAACTTCACTTCTCCGTTTTCCGATCTGGGACGGTACGAATCAAATCCGCTGCTTGCGACGTACGAGAATCCGTTTGCCGACTCCGCGTTGCTGGTGAGTGATCCGTTTGTGGACAAGTTGAAGGCGCTGGGTACAGAGGTGACGCGAGAAGTCGATGAGTTGGAGGAAGAGGGGAATGCGTGGGGAGCGAGAGAAACAGATACGTGGGATGACCGCGGGCTCAAAGCTAGAGAGAGAGAAACCAGGAGAAAGAAACCCCGGGATCGGTGGAGCCCGGAGGGAAACCCACAGGAGAAGAAGGTGAATCTGGCACTCCAGTCTGGAGGACATGCGAACGTCGCTCCGCTTGAGTTGGCTCAGTCGGTTCAGCCAGATGATGTCACAAGTCCGCTTTTGGAACAGTCTCCTCACAATGAGACCATGACGCCGTATCCTGCGCGGGGCGTTTCTCGGTACTTTGAGGACGATCACTAGAGATGGTATATAATAGTACATGGCGCATTGGTGTGACTAGTAGAGGGAGACGGCCGAAAGGTTGGACCAAGCGACTTGGGCTGTCTATTCCGACTACAAGCCAGATTTTTCAAAGAATCAAGTACAGTGGAGGAAATGCGTCAGAGCTGACCCAATTCCGTGCTTCGTGTGAACGACGCCAGGGTAGCAGATAGAACTGGGGAATACCCTTCGGGTTTTGAGTACTCTGCATCGTCGGAAGATGCGTCTTTCTGGAAACCTTTCTTACTGGCGCTTTCCTCCCTCTCTACAGCATCTCGTCTGAAATTCATTCAAGTATATGTACAAGCCCCATTACTTCTTCTCCTCGTATTCCTTCTTCAACTTGGCCAACTCCTCGTCGGAAATCGGAGGAATTGGAATGTCGGAAAACTCGTCTTTACTAAGCACGTTCCACGTATAGAGGTAAACCCCCAACGGAACAGAACTCACAAGGAAAAACCCAGCAAAGTTTCTCCAGAAAAACGGTTTCCGCACCCGGTACAACGCCGGGGTCATTTGAAACGTCTTAGGGTCCCTGTAACGGTTGTGCCCTTTTCTGGTTTGTTAGCAATGTTTGGAGGGGTTTCAGCCTCATACATACGGTGCACCGAGAACAGCCATGATTGATAGTTCGGCAAGTGTGAGGTGATTTGGTGGAGTTGACATGGCGCGGGCGTGCGCGTACCAACCGCGACGAGGCGGCTGCAAACTCAGGCCGGTTTCACCGTTGCACCGCCGCGACAATGTCGTGGCTTATTAGATACAAAGGCGGAGGCTGAGAAACCCGCAGTTTTCTCTCCTTTTCTTCTTCTCCTGCTATGGCCGGAAAGCAAAGTCTTGGCCAAAGAGCGCGGTTGTTTCTTGACCTCGCCCAGCTTTTCCGCACCTGCGGGTTGGAGTTTGCAATCAAAGCCATCCGCTACGATCTTACTGCGTTGGAGGTTGTCATTGTCACCATCATCGCCGACCACGACCTATCGCTCCGAGCGGTATGCAACATACTCAGTTATTGGGCAAAATGCCACAATAAATTGCAGCACCGGTGTCTTCCGCCCTGGGTGGGCGGGACGTGGTTCAACTTTGAACACACCATCACGGAAATGGCGTCTGCGCCGATATTGGATGCACCCATAGCCCATTCGATACAAAAGGGCGAGGTCGAGATGATGGCGTTGCATGATTACATGGCACAGGAGGGAATCAGTGTGTACCCGAGGTGAGGCGAGAGGGAAGTAGTAGAATAGAAGAGGCGTGGGTGTAGAGGATTGAAGACTGCCTGATTACGTGAGCACTACGCACATCCACTCTGTTTAGCTGCCTACTGGAGAGCAGGGAGAGTAATTGAATGAAGATTCGCCAGACTGCTTGCGTAGAGCGTTCGAAATGGAAAAACACCTCCTCGACCCAGGAAACTGGAACACCACATGTTTTACCATTACGACTACAATTACTGGTGCAGCCTACACTGCTGGGCTGATAATAAAAGAGCGGTTGACGAGAGTCGCATTGCTCTATACCAAAGTTTCTGCCGATTCTTGCAACGATCGCATCTCTTCCACCGGCCCAGTTTCTCCGTCCATCCTCTCCCATAACACCAGCTACTGTGAGACTATTCCGAACTTTACTGTCTGGGCCACTCTAACACCTGTCCCTCCATCTACTCCATCTACTCCATTCTGCTCGCTGTGGCTACTTCCTCGGTGAAGGCTGCTGGAAATTAAGCTGTTGCTCCTGGAAAATAAAGCTGGGTGTGTTCTACACAACGCTCCCTCAATCGTCTATTACTATGCTAGTAGTGGTTCAAGCGCCACAACGTCACCTTGCCCACATCGTTGCCCACCGCCAACATCTGACCGTTCGGCGAGAACTCGGTAGTGGTGACTCTGCCCAACGGCGTGCCGGAGGTAGGCCAATTGGAGAACACCGTGCCCAGAGGCATATGCACCAACTTCAACGAGTCCTTCTTCGACTTGGACGACACACAGAGCACCTGGCCATCGGGCGAGAACTTCAAGTCGGTGATTTGCGTCACCAAGTTGTCGACCTCCTTGAACGGCTTTGGGTTCGTGCCCGGCTCCACCGCGGCAAACGTGGTGCGGTCAAAGAGCGTCACCACACCCGACTTGGTGCCGATGGCAATCCAGCGGTCATCCGGCCCACCCACGGCCATTTTCGTGACGGTGACAGCAGAGGGATCGGCCCAGCGGCGGAGCACGTGGGTTCCTTTTTGCGTCAAGTCGAATTCCCACACATCTCCCGCGTGGTTAGCCACAATCAACACCGAGTCGTCGGAGGAGAAGGCAAAGTCGGCCACAAACCCGTCCACGCGCAAACCGCGGGTGAACTGGCCGGTGTGGCCATTGACGATGTTGACCCAGCCGGACGAACCTTGCAATGCAATCATGGCGCCCGACGCGCTGATCTTGAAGTACTCGTACGAGCGCTGGAACTTGTCCTGGCCGTACATTCTCAGGATCTTCTCCACGTCGCCGGTGCCAATGTCCCACCGACTCATGTATCTTCTCCGGCCCGCGGCATACACCAAGCTCTGGCCCGCAAGCGGCAGGAACTGCACCGTGCGGAACGGCAGGTCCCGGAAGTGCACCAGCGACACGAACCGGTTGGTTTTCCCGTCAATGTGGTAGACTCGGAGCGTGCGGTCGAAGCCGCCGGTGATCAAGAGCGGATGCAGCGGGTGGAATGACATTCCCTGGATTCCTCCCCGCGAGCGCCTTGCGAAGTTGGCGTCCTTGAGTCTCTGGATGTCGATGGTGGAAGGCGGAAGGAGTTTGGAGGTGCGCTTGACGTACTGGCTGGTTTTGCGGAGAATGCTGTTCAACGTTCCGATGTTGGCGCCCACGGCAGCATCCTCCGCCGCCTCCTCGTCATACTCCTCGTCCTCTCCCTTCTCCTCGGCCCAGTTGTCGGCCCATTTGGGTCTGGGGTAGATCTTCTCGAACTGCGCCCGCAACCGCGCCACATACGTATTTCCGGCGAGGGTTTCCTCCTCCTGCGTGCGGCGCAACTTCTTGGCCCGGGTGGTGGTCACGCTGATGCTGTTTTTCTCGTCATCGGAGTCGGCCCACACCGCTTCGTCCTCCGATTCATTTTCGGCCGTCACCGCGTCCACATCCATGGCATCGGAGTCGGCCAAGTCCACATTTGCCACGTCGGCGCCGTCGTCAATGAAAAAGTCTTGTTCGCCGTCGGTTTCGCTGGAGGTTTCGTAGTCACTCAGCGGGTACGCTTCATAGTCGTACAAGTTTTCGATCTGGCGCAAGTTGGCCTCGAAGCCGGCGTGGTCGCCAAAAACCAATTTCTCAAGGTGAAGCTCCTCCTGGTCTTTTTCCAATCCTGCCTCGGCCATTTTTGTAGGGAACAGAGTGTTGATGAGTAGAGGTTCGTTTTAGATTTGAACTTTTCTGAGATGCGATGCTGTACTGCAGACAGGCAGGCACCTCTGTGCTTGAGTGACTGGGGTTTGGGAATGTTTTTTGCTCTTGCTTCTGTTCATTTCTATGCTACTGCGGGCTTTTGTTGTCCTCTGCGTGCTGGGCACTAGTATTTGTATTCTATTTTGCGTTCTAGGTGTATGTTCTGGTGTTGCATCTTCTGTTCTCAGTTCGCATCTTCTCAGTTCGCATCTGTTCGCATCTTCTCAGTTCGCATCTGTTCGCATCTTTCACCATGTCTTCTACTCACACACCGGTTGCAACTCTCGTACCTTGCATTCTCGCTGAATGCTGTTCATTATCATCTATTTACATCATTTCTTGAACTCGGTCAAAAAACTAACGTAGTACCGCTTGAAATCCTTTGCGGTCATTTCTACCAACTTCCCACAAAAGTCTGACGCAATCTCCTGCGCCAAACCCATCTTGGTCAAGTAGTTCCCCAACACGTTGACGAACTCCCCCTGCGCCAGCCGTTCCTGGTATATCTTGAGCAACAGAGAAAGTTCATGTGCCACGTTGCGGAGCTGCGCATCGCTCAAGTCAAATGCTTGCTGGAACGGCAACTCGAAACACAACTTGAACGTGTTGTCCATTAGGTAATCGTCAATTCCGTCAATGTCGGCGATGGTTGCAGCGAATTTATCTTTCTCGTCACGCAACTTGCCGCCATTGCATCCGAGAACAGTAATCACATTGCCGAATTGGGTCACGGCCAACTTGGAAGTGGCGGTATCTTCCAAGTCGCAAACGTACTCCACCAACACGGATAAGAGCTGCGGAAAGATTGGCTTGTTTGTCTCGGTCAAAAGTAACGAGAACAGGTGGTTGAGCACGATCATGCTCAAAAACGTGAGCAACGACCTCTTCAAGCCATATTTTTCTCTCACCAAATTGGGGTTATTGTCTTCCTCGATCAGAAGCGTTTCGAAAATCTTGCGGATCATAGGGCTCAACAAATCATTCAACAACTGGAATATGGCGTCGTTGTTGCGGAACTGATGCACAATCTGACCCACAAATCCGGAAAAGTCGCCGAGCTCCTGTATTTTCAAGTTGGGCGCCGCCAAGATCAAGGAAATCAACTTGCTCAAATGGGCACTGGACTGGATATCCAAAATGGGCATCAACCGTGCAAATGCAAAACGAGAGGCATCTCTCACACTCTCAAATTTATTGAAGTTTTCTAACGTGATCAACACCACCTGCGACGAGTTGCTGATTTTGCTACCCAAGTTCGCATCGTTTTTGAACGAAACGGCTCTTCCGGGGGCCTGTGTGTCCAACCCCTTGATGATAGTTCCGAGGGCCATCAACAAATGATGTGCTTGTAACGGAATTAATGGGTTCACGTTCTTATCTTCTCTGGAAATGCAAGTCTCCAAACTGCTGAAAAGTGGCTGGAACAAAATATCCACGCACTTGGCAGCGGTGTCTGGAGATCCAGTCAAGGACGATAACATTCCCACGGCTTCGAACAAGTACAATTGGCCACCAAAGTTGCCGTTTTCAATCAAGTCGTCATCTTCGTCTCTAGTAGGTAATTCTGCCTTCACAATAAGCAAAGGCTGGAGTTTCATCAACAAGGTCTCCAAAAAGAACTCGTTCAACTTCGGTTTGGTGGCATTAACAAATCTGAAGAAAAGATACCAGGTTCTCAATCTGACGCTTTCCACTGCATTGAACAAACCGTATTCAGAGAAAAGCTCGATGATCTTGGTCACCATCTCGTCCAAGCTGGTGTTGGTGGTGTTGTTAAAAGTTTTGGTGCTGAAATGACGGATGATCAACTCGAAGAAACCCAACTGGTTCTTCGGGTGGTTGATCAAATTAAAGTTGGTGATGAGCTTGATTAAGAACGCCTGCACCGCCTGGTACGGCTTCGACGTGGTGATTTCGTTCTTGGGGAGGTTGATTAGATTGTTCTTCAACGAATCGGCAAAGTTGCTCAACACGTAAAGGCCCAAATCAACCGAAATCCAGCTCAACGATGCATTGTTGAAAATCGTGTTTTCTATAACGGCTGGCACGATTTCCAAATACACCAGCGGTCTCAAAACTGCAATGGTGTCATGGACAGTTTTCAACCGTTGGCGAACCTCCTGGAATTCTTCATCGTCTTCGAAGGGATCGTCATCCTCGTCGTACTTCATCTTGTCGATAACCTTACGCAAAAGAGTGGACAACAACTCATCCGTGGCCAAAGTTGGGATCTTCTTGCACAGGAGCAAAAACAGCTGAAGAAAGGGGAACACTTGCAGCGACACATCGTCATACTCGTGGCCCAAAAACTCTAGCACAATGGGCCACAACTTGAGGAGCTGCACGTTGGTTTCTGGAAACAAGGACGAGTCGTTTTCCAACACTATTGTCAACTCGCAACCCACCTGGTTAGCCAAACGAGACATTTCTTCGATAAATTCCACATCGTCGTCTTCCAAGGAACTCATGATCGAAGCCAAGTCCAATATGCTGATCAACTCCAACTTGCTGGCTGGTTTCATCTTCTTGGAAATGATTTCCACAAGGGTGACACATGCCTGTCTTCTTAAATCAAACAGCTTCAAGAAGTCGTAGATGAGGGGCAAGAAATCGTTCTGGATAAACAATGAGAGGTCCATCCAGTCGACGTAATAACCGACCACTTTAAGAGCATTGTCCAAAGCCGCCGCGTCTTTGACCAAAGTCAAGACATTTTTCCAGCTATTGACGAGTGGGGCCATGTCTCGTTCACGAATCAAATCCTTCAAGGCGTTGTTTCTGTCCTGGACTTCTCTGGACCGGGAAATGAATTTGTCGCCAATCTCAAAATGGATCAGAACCATAATTCTCAAGTAGTAATCCACACTGAGAACGTGGTGGGACAGGCTCATCATGAGCAAAGTTTTAATAAACTCCGCATTTACCGAAGGGTAAACCACGCAGAAAAGACGGCCAAAAACATTCGCCAACTTGTTTCTCAAGTATGCAGCGTCGTCGTAGTCCTGGGCGATAATGTCGTTTAAATATTTGAATAAGCTGGTGTTCAATGTGTATAACTGCTCTGGCGATAACTTATCGATATTCTCATCAATCACCTGGAAAATGAAGAACCGGAGCTCGGCGTTCAACTTATTGCCCGAAGTGCCTGAATTGACAAGAAGATCAAGACAAGTTTTGTACCCCTCTTCGGTGGACTTGATTTCGTTGACAAACTGGATCGCCTGGTTTTTTAGCGTAACATCAGCAGTTCCGCTTAATGCGATTTCCACCGCTTGTAGGATTTGCTGGTCCATAGACGTATGTGGCGTTTACTTCTAGAAACAGAGAATAATGCAACTAAATCGGGGTAGTTGTGACTCTGGCGGAGAACAAGACCGGAAGAAGAGATTAATGCAATTTGGGGGGAATTTTCTTCTGGCTCTGGCTTCTCTTTTCCTCGAGATCTCTTCTTGTTTGATCTGCCAGGGGTGTTTGTCTAATGCGCCTTTGCTCCAGCTGATGATGTGAAAAAATGCTACCGACAGAAAAATTTGGCCCCACCATTAACTATGTGGTCACGTGATTGACGCTGCTACCGGTTTCGTTCGGGTGTTGGGATGATCTGCCTCAAGATGCAGTGACTCTACTATAGACTGGTCGCCCTTTTTGGGTCACAACCCCTCCTACTCCTCTTGCAACACTCTAAAGTGTATAGGTATATTCATTCCTCGTGTGGCCAGAACTAACACGTGACCGGTTTGATCTGCAGGGTGCGTGTTTAGTCTGCCGTTTGTGACCACATACCAAGACCCTAGCGACAGTCATGTTATATGCACACCCACGGTTTTGCACTTGAGTACAACACGCAATCATAATGGTCACGTGTATGTGGTCACGTGTGTTTCACGTGTATTTTATGGCATGGGCACATTCATTGGGATACTGTCATACTGGGGCCTAGTTTCACTTGTAATTTGCTTGTTAATGTCCCTCAAAGCATCAAATACAAACCATAGAAGGTCGTCTCCGTGGCTAATGTTGAAGGTGTGCAACAATCAACGAAATGGTCAAAACAGCAACTCAGACCGAATACCCTGCAGTCGAGGATTGCAGCCCCGCATATACGGTGATGAGGAGTCCCACTTTGAAGGTAACGCAGGTAGGACTATTCGGAAGGCCCCTGATCCCACGGGAAAATACTACTAAAATATGCATTTATACCAACTTTAGTCTGCAGCAAAACTTTTTACGCCTTGATTGGGCCGCTGCACAACCACCAAGAAGTTGACAGAAACATACACCGCCATCGCAAGATTTTATATGTACGCCCAATATGAAGCATGGTGCATGCATGTGCCGGTTAAGGGCTGTGGAGCGTATTGCATTGTGAAATCAGCGTCCTAACCCTCCTGCAGTACATTGAGAATTGAGAAATCAGTGAAATTGAAACGTGAGATAAGCGACAGTGGCGATCGGCTCGCGCTGTAGTATCGAAATGATCTATCGATTTGCGATATTACTATAAAATTACTAATCTTTACTTGTATGTAAGCGGTGTGCATATCCGTCAGCAAGATATGCTACTGTACATACAGTAGATCGTATGTCAAGAAAGTAAAAAAAATTGCTTGGTTTAACAATCAAGGGGTCTGGTCTACATAAAGATGCGTTCTCTTGTGTCAATTTCTAGCATTTTTGTACTAGACGCAAATGTGAATGGCTGTTTAGGATGCTGTCTAGATCTCTGGTTGAAGTGTTGAGATCAGAAGGGGCAAGGTCCCTACCAATTGGCGGTCAGATTAGAGTCAAGATAATTTTCAATGAGGCTGTACTTACATATGCGCAATACCAGTTACTGTCTGGTGACCGTAAATAATGTCCGGCAGAATGAAATTCTTCACTCACAGACTGCAGTAAAATGGACAGTAGGCAGGCGCTTGCACAATGCACGTCCCATGTATTTCACGGGAGATGCTTGTTGACGATATCGGTCAAAATCCATCGTTCACAACCAGTTCCTGTGCAGATGCATTAATCGCAGAATAAAACTGACTCAAAACAGCTGGAGACCAGATGATTACCTCAAGTTCATTTCGTGCAAGAGCAGAAGTACTGGTTTTCTTGGCACACAACCATAGTAACAGTGCCATTCGGTGACTCCGGTGAAGCATGAATGGAACAGCGCACTATCGGGCAAAGAAAAACGCGTTCTCTATCATGAAGAAGGCAGGACACTTGCGGTGGTTACGAGCTTATTGTGCAGTGCGGCTAAAGTGCATCTCTGGACACACTACTGCAGAAGCTACATGTAGCATGAGCTACTCTGAGGTCTAAATACGCTTTTATTTCTAAATCGTCTCCATTCACGCAAGTGCCGCGTACTTTTGCAAGTGGGAGGGAATAGCATCCCACAAGCCTTTCTCCCTAAGCCATTTTTGCGAGAAAAGACGGTCACTGTACTTGTGGGCACTGTCACACAATACGGTCACCACATTGCTATCTTCAGGAAGAGTTCTCGCTACCTGAAGTGCCGCCACAACGTTCAACGCACTCGTTCCGCCTACGAAAATGCCCTCCTCGTCAATCAAGCGGAACAACATGGCAATCGACTCCTCGTCCGGGATCTTGATTGCCTCGTCCACCAAGTCGATATCAGCACCCAAATTGGCCGTGACTCTGCCTTGGCCAATTCCCTCGGTGAAAGAAGATCCGCCACGCACAATCTCCTTCCCGTTGCTCTGGATGTAAGAGTACAAAACGGATCCTGGAGGGTCGGCCAAAACAGCACGGACAGAAGGATCCATGGTCTTCAAGTAACGCGTGACCCCCGCAAATGTTCCTCCGGTACCAGTGGAACAAGTCCAGGCGTCAACTTTTCCGTTGAGCTGAGCCCAGATTTCTGGACCCGTGGTGTCAATGTGTGCCTGTCTGTTGGCAATATTGTCAAACTGGTTGGTCCACACTGCATTCTGCAAGCTCTCGGCATGTCTTTTCGCTTGGTGGTTGTAGTTGTCTGGGTTATCGTAAGCCACCGCGGGAACAGGGTGCACTTCGGCTCCCAAAAGACGCAAGGTCTCGATTTTGTTCTGCGACTGCGTGTTGGGCATGTAAATCACACACTTGTAGCCTCTCAGACGGCACACGTGAGCCAACCCAATACCGGTGTTGCCTGCGGTTCCTTCCACCACAGTGCCTCCGGGTTGTATGAGCCCACGTCTCTCGGCATCGTCCAAAATGAACTTGGCAGCACGGTCTTTGATCGAACCGCCAGGGTTCATGTACTCCGCCTTGACCCAGATGTTTCTACCCACTTCCTGCGACAACAGAGGAAGTTTGAGAAGCGGGGTATTTCCAATGGCTTCGGAGAAATTGTTGGCCACAAGGGGAACAAACGGAGCGGAGAATTCAGAGGGGGTCGCAGAAATGCGAATGAACCGCTTGGCGGCTACTGAACTTCTCTTGAACATGGTGCAGTGGAAAATAGTTGGTTTCACGATAAACCCATACCTTCGCCTTTAGCGTGATATCACGTGCCGGTGTGCTCGGGTGTGTACGGGTGTTCTCCCATTTGCCCGGGTCTGTTACTGCCGGAGCCCCATTTCAAATTTGCATCGCTTCAAATATCATATTCAGGGGCTGGAACTTGCGATTGGTCCCTGAAGATTCCAGATATCGAAGTGAGCTACTGACCGACGGGCTTGCGTGCACACTGAACATGCGTGCAAACTGAACATGCCTAACGTAAAAATTAGACCTCATGCAAAAGGAAACGAAAATCAGAAGAATATTTCAACAGCGGGAAAATCGAAAAAATATTTAATTGTCAGGCTGGTGTCGGAGATTTGAATACCAAAGGTTGACTATACGAACTGGGCGCTAGTCATGGATCAGATATCTTGTCCTTGTTATAATTTCTTCTATAAGCACTGGAGATATCCAGCCCTATACATCATTCCCGTAGATACCAAAGACAAGCGTGGCTTGGTCTCTTTATGCACTCTTTATTATCCAAATCCACGGAAGCAACAGTTAGTGGCGTCTATAATTATCTTACGATTTTTTTTGACACCTGCTAGAATAATCGATCTACGATTATCAGTGCCTGGAATTTGCCACTGAATTCACAATTTGTAACCACTTCAACGGAAAATTGTGCCACTAGCACCGAAAGTGCGTAAAATGGCAATTAGTGTCCTTGTTGCTCGGAGTTTTTAGACATTCTTCTAGCGCTCCAATGATGATTGATCGCAGTGAATGAACCGGGCGCAGATTTTCAGTGCAAGTGTAGTAATGAAGAGAACCATGTAATGGTTTTATTCGGAATACAATACTTTAGCCTAGTTGTCTCTTGATGTTCCGTGAAGAGGATATCTAGTTCATCTCTAATTTGTTTGCGAAAAACAACGCACATAAGACTTCTTTGGGGTATGCAAAGAAACTTAAGTTCGCGACTGTTCACACCCCCTACAATACCCGGTAGCGTTATGCTTCGATAGTCGTTCTTCAATGCATCTCTTTAGATTCTGAAGCTCCAATACTAAGATCAGCGACAATACTGTAAAATGAAAAAAAGAAAAAAGCAACTATACTGTCGAATCAAAGTTTTCGCCGCCCAGTGACCTTCTACTTTTTCTTCAATCTCTTCGCGAATTATTAAGTTTGCGTTTTTGCGCTATCCATCTCCTGATTAGGATAGATTTAGTTTTTCCGAATTTCTTGCAAAATTTTCAAAAAGCACATGCACGTTTGAACAGCCCTATCCTCAGCTCCTTTTTTTGTCCGCATATAATTCTCCTTTCACCTGTGTCTCCGGTCATTTTCTATTCACTCTTGGTCAGCGCACCTAAAATGCCGATATGTGCATTCGCCGAGGGCCATTTGAACCATGCATGTAAAAGATAAAGTCGCTCATTTTCAACGTGGAACGGAAAGAAAAAATTCATTTCGCTATTTATTCCTTTATTCGATGTTTTTCGGCTCCATCGCCCCTAGTCGTGGACTTCGTTTCCTACTAGTCGTAGCTCCTAGTCGTGGATGGCGCTAACTCCTAGTCGTCGGTTTCGTGGTATACTATTGAGGCACTCCACCGTTCTCCAGTTTTTGGTTTGAAGCGCTGTTTCCGATCAGGTAGTGCGGCTTTTTATTTTATTTTCGATTCCTGTGTGCAGTGGAGACCCTGCAACGCGAAGCAGTTCGTATACTGCGGACAAAAGTGGACATTCTTTCCACATGACGGTTTCTTTTTTTTTTCGGCTGCGCAGAGCTACGATGAGAGCCTCACATCTCATCTCCTAAAGATGCCACAAGGTCAAAGTATTTTCCTTTCTACTTATGGTTGTTGTTATGAGTCTTCAGTTCCACTAATCAGAGAGGAATGTTAAACCATTATGCATTTCGTCGGAGATGCACGTATCATATAATAAACGGCAATCTCAGTATACTTCGTATCAAGCTCAATATAACAAAAAGCGGCCTGTATCTGGAGTGGTCTTCGAATATTATTTATGTACACTGGTCTCACTTATTATAGTATGTTCATTATTGCGTGATTGTTAATTCAAGATCTCACCAGCGAGCGGCAGATACGAACTCTGGTCATAGATTGCTCTGCGTCGATTTCTCCTATCTTCATGCTGTACGGAATGAGTTCAAGTAATTTCGCATGTTCATCAATTGTTACGGCAGAAGTAAATTACTGTATCATTGATGAATGACTTTCCTGTCACAACAATATAGATAATAATCAATGATATGCCTCCTAGGCACAAACTTTGCGCATACTATGGTGGTTATTTCTTAGCCCTTCGCTACATTGTCTGCTCATAGATGCATTATATCTTGCAGATAGCTAACAGTTCTCCTGTTCCTCGGCACAACTATGCTTTATATAAATTTGTGCGGGCAATTGCAACTTTAGAAGACAGAAATATACGGCACCTTTACCAAAGTATCTAAAACCTCGGCACGTTCATGAGAAACACTTGGGTATGAAATGGCTAAACTGTCGGACGCTTGACAGCCTATACCTGGTTTCCCGATCTGTAAATGAAGTTATCTGCATATATTCATCCATGTAAAGAGCAGACTATTCTCTATTTTGTCGGTGGGAAATGTGCCGTCGCCAATCAAGTCCTCGTACACACACTCACACAGTCGCCACATAGCGTTACACATGCACACATGTGCACGCGCAAATTTATAGCGCGTTCCCAATACAGGTAGCTGCATCGATCTGTACTGCATGTCCTATCGGCTGTATGCCGCGGGCACTATTTGAAAGGATATGTCGCATATTATTCCTCCCCCTTTGACGCATGCGAATGCAAGATGCGGTTCTTCCTTGAAACGTCCATCCAGGAGAATATTTCAACATGCATCAGCATCGATAAAGCATTTACGCTAATTCAAGAGGGGTCCCCTGTTCATATTTAAGCTCCGTGTGTTCCGTCTATTCTATCCTTTTGTATTTTTCTTCCCAAACTGTTTCTACGACTTCCCCATTTTACTGATTATCTGATCTATACTGTGCTTACTATCGGGTTGCGATCACCACCACACTCGCCACTGCATCTTCAATCACCTTCTTCTGCACAATGTTTAGCGCTCCTGTTAGCCTACCTCCTTACAACGAGTTGATCGTGTCTCTCTCTCAACCTCAGGCTTACTATGTGGTTCCGGTTCCCCATCCTACTCCCCGTTCGTCATTCAGTACTCATAGCCCTGTGCTTGGCTACGCCTATGCCCCAGCTCCACCAAGTTTTTACTCACCAGGGGTCATGATGCCAGTTCCGCTGAAACCTCAGCAGCGCCAACAACAGTCGCAACAGCCCCAACAGCAACTAACACCGACGATACCTGGCTCTACTATGCCTGGATATATATCTGTGTCTGTACCTTCCTCTATTCGGTCCTCCGTGCCAACCTCCCTTCCTTCTTCCATTTCTTCCATTCCACCTTCCATTCCATCTTCCGTTGCCCCGGCTACGCCTTCCATGCCTGTTTATGTACCTGTTAGAAGAGATATCCCTACTCCTCCCGCGACCACGCCTTCCATGCCTGTTTACGTCAGAAGAGATATCCCCACTCCCCCCTCCGCCGATTTGGTCAAGCCTTCTGCCGATTTGATCAAGGAAACAAACGCCAAACCCGAGCCTGCGAAGAAGAGAAACCATGTGTGCAAAACTTGTGGGAGGGCTTTCACCACTCTGGGACACTTGGCCCGTCACAACAGAACGCATACTGGAGAACGGAAACACGTATGTCCGTGGCCACTTTGTGGTGCTCGTTTTTCTCGTCAAGATAATTGCATGCAACATTACAAAATGCACCTGAACGGGAAAAGCAGACGCAGAGCACGGAACACTCAGGCGTAGATTCTCTGACTCCATGAACTGTCCCTAATTAATGAATATCACGAACCTGTCACAAACACGTAGAGAGCGTCACTGGCCCGGTGGAAGTACTTTTCAGTTCTCTTTCCTTTTGATACTCTTCTTCCTAAATTGCGTTGTTTGTCTCTGCAAGGGTACAAAGTCTAACCAGATACGAAGCTTGCGCACACGAACACATAACCCCTAGTTCGAAAATAATTAGGTTACGAGTACCGGCATTTGAGTTTTGGCTATTGAATACAAGAATACTCTATATTAGTAACTCACAGCACACCTGATGGATATATCGCAATCCAGATTAGTCACCTGCACATGTGATGCAAAATGAATGTGTCTGACGTTAGTCTATGGGTGGGAACCCACTCCATGAATCAGTTACCGCTGCGATTTTACATCATACACCACTAGCTGGTATGCGTATTTACGAGTCGTTCTTTTCTTTTATAAATGGATGAACCTTAGGAATTGGCACAGAAGGAGAGATTACGCATCTCCGGAATGCAATAATTATGCTCGAGATTTTGCGAAAGAGGCTTAGTCGGATGCAGGGACAGCTATTGCACTCTATTCAATGCTGGACATCCTCCACTTATATCATGATGTACTGGTGGAAGTCATTGTACCACTTGGGCGGTTTCTGTAGAAACTTTTGGCGAAGATGACGACAAGGAAGGAACCGCAGCAATGGAATTCTCATAGTGCAATACTGTCTGAAGTAACGTGGTACAGTTCATCCCCGACGTCTAGTACTGCACCTTGGCCCACCCCCCGGCAGGCTGGGAAACTTCCCTCATGTAGGACGCTGCACGTTTCGACAGAGCATCTGCATGTATGTTACGAGCGTTTACACTGGTCCCTACAACTTCTTTATAGTGCGCACTCGTTACACAGGCAAAATGGTCTCGATCACTCCTTGGGAATAATTTCCGGTGGTCCTGCAGTGACAGAGGCGAAAGAAAACAACTGCACCTCGACTGAAAAGCTGCCACTAGCTCCCAAAGGATAAGAATTTCGGACGCGGGAAGTAAAAATAATATGTATGCAAAGCATCGGGTGTGGTCCTGCGATCAGTCCCCGCAATAGTAATGATTCGGAGCAAGGATCTGATCGCTGCAGATGCAATACCAACAATACATGCTGGACATCGGCCTCACAAGTGTAAACTTTCCAATTCAAGTAATAATGGCAATCCGGCCCGACGCACATGCATTTTTTTCTTCTGTAAAACAGGGTTTCACTTTTTCGGGGCTGCATCTGCTCAAAAGTGTACACCACACTGGGTTTTTTTTTCCCCCGTCGCACGCAGATGTTAGTTGGTACTTGCTGAGCATGAATCAGCGGAAGGAAAGCGTCAGCTTGTACGGGATTTCCCTTTTTATTCTCGAAATGAACTTCTATCCCGTCGTACTTACTCGCTTTGCGGAAACCATCTCCAAATAATTTTTGCTTCACCCAATCTCTCTTTTCCGCCGCCTGAAGCGCTCTGCAGTAACAGTGATACAAAAGAAAACACTAGGAGCACATGCCAGCTGACCCCGTAAGTACGGTTCTAGATATTCAAGTAACCTTGTACACTACTGTCGCAACATTTTTTCCAAATCCCGATGATACCCCTTCTAAGGCGTTCTCTCAATACGAAAAACTCAACGTTTGTAGGAAGTCTTTTAGCTTCTCGTCGGTTATGGCTTTTCTGGGTGGTGCTTGGAATAAACGTACCCTGCATGTTTGATCCTTCATTTCAGAATCGGTTATGTCCTCGTCATTACATCACTATGTCTATGCACGATAATTTTGGTGAAAACAACATCATGTCAATTCTATGACAATTTCGATTCAAAGGGTTAACCGATGTCGTGCGTTATTGGGCATAAGCGAACTATGACACCTGAAGAAAGTCACAAGTGAGGAAAGAGGGAAAGAGAACGAAGTTTGTTCGGGTGTTCCAGTCAGTGGTTTTGGACGATGTGCAAGAACCCTTATCCGTTATGTAAGCTTTCACTCGAATTTGCTACGTACTGGAAAGTCTTTTTTTCTCTCTCTTTATCTAAAGAAATGAGCAAAAAAAGAAATTTCCAGTATCCTTTTCAATCCCTCCGTACCCTGTGGGCACTCCCGTGCGTCCGTACATCTTGAAATCAACGTGTATGATGCTAGTTGGGTCACAGCAGGTTTTTAGTCATTTAGGAAAGGCTCAGATATTCACGAATTTGGAGTCTTGAATTCAATGTGGTTTACGAATTGGTCCGAGGTGTCCCTTCGGTCTCACTCAAAACTCAGAAAATTGACAATCAGTAAAACGTCCGGATTGGTACTTTCATGTTGTTAGTGCCAAGATACAGCCCCGATCCAACAGAATATCTGCAGTAAACTTCCGTCTGGAAAAAATTTCCAAAATTTCGGGGCATGTTCTCATAGAGAGAACGCTGAACATAGGTTACTAAAGTGAACATAGGTATCTAAAGTGAACATAGGTTACTTAAGTGAACATAGGTATCTACAGTGAACAAAATTGCCTCAGTTTTCGAACCAAACTTATCTATTACATCTATTAAATCTATTACATCTATTACATCTATTACATCTATTACATATATTACATCTATTAAATCTATTAAATCTATTACATCTACTACATCTATTACATCTACTACATCTATTACATCTATTACATCTATTACATCTATTACATCTATTACATCTATTACATCTATTACATCTATTACATCTATTACATCTATTACATCTATTACATCTATTACATCCATTACATCCATTACATCTATCATATATATCTTATCTATCATATCCATCATATCTATTATATCTATAATCTCTTGTATTATTTCATTGCAACATCAGTACATCTCGTAGCCCCAGCAATCCTCGTATAATTCCGTTGCCGTTGGGTCTTTATTTCTGGCCTACTTTATAAGCGGTGAAGAGACATCCTTGTTACCGGTATTTTAATGGGAGATTCCGTTTCGCCTGCTCCAGTGCATTCTTAGCGCTTTGCGCAAATTCCAGTTAAGTGCAATTCCGGAATTTCTTGAGTCATCGCAACACTTGATGCGTAATCGTATACCCATTAATAACTGGAGGGAACAACCCCAACCCAAATTTTCTAAGAGACAAGGGTGGCAAATCGGATTCGTTTGTTGCCGCCGTTTTCTAATTTGGCGTTCGTTTTATTTTTTTTCAAGGCAATTCGATCTGGTTCTGAGCTCTTTGTGTAAAATTCCGTTGGGGACTCCTTTCGAAATTCCGTCAAAATCTTGGAGCTTGGTGCACTGTGATACAAATGTATATATATATTTATATCACATAGCTCTTTTCATACTTCCAGCCTCATAGCTATCTATTTCCATAACTAATGATTCCATTTGATAACTCGGCTGCTCTTCGCCTTGAAGAGAGTAAGCGAGTATCTCTCTCAGTGAGAAATCTTTCAGTCAGTGTGAAAGGCAAAGATTCCGAGGCGGGGACCACGCATATTTTGAACAATGTTTCATTTGATCTCCCTTCCAGTAATATGATGGCTATTATGGGGGGCTCAGGGGCGGGCAAAACGACGTTGCTCAATGTTTTGGCGCAGACAATCAATATCCATCATGCGTCATTGGACTTTTCTGGATCGGTTCGTTATCAGGACAAATCTGGTCATGAGTCTCGCATTTCCACCGCTTTTATGCAACAACATGATGTTTTCTTGCCCGGTTTATCGCTTCGGGAAACATTAGACTATCAGGCACAACTCCGGATTCCCGGTTTGTCATCTCACGAAAGAAAGGAGTTGATCGTCTCGCTCCTACTGCTTTTGGAACTAGATATGCGTGCAAATGATGTCGTGATGACGTTTTCGGGGACAATTCGTCTTTCCGGAGGAGAGCAGCGCAGAACTTCTTTGGCAATCCAGCTTCTATCCAAACCGCAGCTTCTATTTTTGGATGAGCCTACTACTGGCCTAGATACCACCTCTGCATTGACGCTAGTCTCAGTATTGCGCAAGTTGGCATCTCCAGAAATAGGCATAACCATTGTTCTTCTGATTCATCAGCCCCGGGCAGAAATAGTTAATATGTTGGATAAACTCTGTGTTCTTGCCAGAGGGGGACGAACGGTCTACTTCGGTTCTCTTTCGGAGTCAGTGGAGTACTTTTCCGAGCTCCAGTCGAGGTCCATCGTTTCTGACTCTGCTAGCGGAGCATTTGCAGTAATCAACAAGATTATGGCGCTCCTGGTGAAGGATTCGATTTCTGAACAGAAAGAGATCGAAACGGCAGATATAGTGAACGCCTTAGTGGCCCAGTATGAACTACGGCATTCGTATATTCTGGGAATGACGCCTGAAGAGGAAAAGAAGCACTTCCACTCGAATCTTGAGATGTTTAAGGCAAAGCGGTCACTTTCTCTTTATGAGGAAGTCGCGATCTTGACTAAAAGATCATTCATCATTTCGGTAAGAGACACTGGGTCGCTTCTTACGTTAATCGGTGGCACTATGGTTTTGGCGGTAATCATTGGCTGGATGTTTTACAAACCTAACCCTAATTTGGCTGGTATTCGTTCCATTACTTCGTACTTGTACGCAGTTCTCGAGGTGGTCGGATTTGGCCCCATTCCAATGGAAATCCAGCGACTTTGGACTCATGAAGGTGTCTTTTTCGTCAAAGAGTATAAGGAAAAATATGTCACTGCCCCGGGTTTCATTGTGTCGCGAAGACTCGCAAAGCTATTTTTGGAAGACATCCCCATTCTGATCATCTTTTCTGCTATCGCATATTTCATGGGTGGGTTGAGGTTGGGCCAAACTTTCAGTGACAGTGGAGATGCCTCCTTTTTCGGTATATTCTTCGCTGTCACATTATTGGTTGAGCTTGTGGCGATGTCCACTGCAATGTTATGCTTTTTCTTGGGTTCTTCTTTCGCTACCTCTTCCCTCTACATTAATTTGCTATATCAAGTGCAGAATTCTGGAAGTGGTTATTTTGTCAACTCCAAAACCATGCCAGTCTACGTCAGATGGGTGAAATATGTTGCTTACTTCTGGTATGGTTTTGGAGCTCTCAATTCAAACCAGTACACTGATTGGCGAGGAAATTGTCCCTATCCCCAAGGTGATGCGCGATGTGTGGAGTTTTCCGGAAACTATCAATTGCAGGTGTTGGGATATCCGCAGAACTGGATTGCAGCCCCAATTGGTTATTTGATCGCTTGGCTTGTGGGTTTCAATATCTTGACTCTTCTTCTTGTGAAGCTAAAGAATTTTGATGTGTCAGTCGCAAAGCAAAGGAAAAACAGAATCAGAGGAGATGAGGAGCTTAAGCCAGAAGAGTTTTTCTCTTCCACTACTCTTTGTAGTGAGAAGAAAACCCAAGTTGAAGGCGTAGGTATTACTGTCAAAAATGTCGATTTAGCGGTGAAAGTGAATGAGCGGGGATTTTTTGTAGGCAAAAGGTCTCTGCGGGTCTTACTTCATGGTATAAATGCTCATTTCAGAGCCAATGGAGTCAATGCTATTATGGGCCCTTCAGGAGGAGGCAAAACTACCTTTTTGAACTTTTTGGCTTCCCGGTTACCAAGAACTTCCTCATTCTCATCTACCGGCCAAATTTATTTAAATGGGCTCCAGGAAGTTTCCACTGAAGACATTTCTACTATTTCTGCATATGTCACCCAGCATGATAATCTATTGATTCCTCATTTGACTGTGAGAGAAACACTTTACTACCAAGCTCTCTTGCGGTTGCCTGCTAAAGAGCACGACTACATTGCAAGTTACATCAAGACTTTACTTAGGAAAACCGGTTTGCTTGATTGTGCCGACACTCCCGTCGGATCTAATACTGTAAAAGGTATATCTGGAGGAGAAAAAAGAAGGGTTTCAATTGCAATTCAGCTTTTGAGCCGGCCAAAGATTCTTTTCTTGGATGAGCCCACCTCGGGTTTAGACCTGGCCACGTCTGCATCTATCTTGGCCCTATTGAGAGAACTAGCAGAAGAAGGCACAACTATTATCACATCTATCCACCAGCCTAGTAAAGAATTATTTGTGAATTTTGATTCCATGGTGCTTCTTGCCCGTGGAGGGTATGTGGTTTACAATGGACCTGTTAGTTCTGTTCGCAATTACTTGGACGGTTTAGGCTACCGCTGTCCTGAAAATGCAAACATTGCAGACTATGTTTTGGACATTGTTTCGGTGAAGATTCCTGAAACTCGGGAAGAATCTCAGGCTCGGGTGGAGCACCTCATCAGTGAATGGAGCACTAGTGTATCAACAAAAAAACAGGAAGAGTATGGCGGCAGAAGGATTGACTTGGCTAAGTATGGTAAGCATTTCGCTTCTGTGAAAGTGGCATTCTTGACTGTTTGCCTGAGACAGTTTTTAATTTCTCGCAGATCCACTGATGTGGTGATTGCTAGAGTGTCTCAGGTGTTTTTCTTGGCCGCGGTTTATGCTCTTTTCTTCGCTCCGTTGAAAAATAACCAAGACGGAATCACTAATCGGCTCGGACTTGTTCAGTCTGTTCTCAATCTCTACTTTTGTGGTTTGGTCAATAACATTGCTCTTTACCCACTGGAAAGAGATGTATTCCACCAAGAGTACAAGGACGGTACCTATAGTCCGTTTGTGTTTTCCTTGGCTTACTACTTTGTGGAGCTTCCATTTGAGATTATTCCATCGGTGATCTTTTCCGTGTTGGTTGTTTTCGGAATCGGCTTGCCTCGGACTGCAGGAATGTTTTTTGCCATGTTCTGGTCTTCGGTGGTGTGCCTTAATACGGGAGAATCTTTGGGCATGATATTCAACTCGCTCATCACTCACATCAGTGCTGCAACAAATATCTTGGCCAATTTGTTTATGATAGTTATTTTCATGGCAGGAACCATGTCTTTGCAAATGCCAAGTCTATTTAGAGGATTGAACTATCTTAATCCGATCAAGTATGTGATGCAAGTCATTGTCAATATGAGCTTCCACAACCAAAAGTTCAATTGTGGATCAGAAATTGATTGTCTTATGGATACTGGCGAGGCAGTTTTGAAGCAGTACCGTTTGAGTGCTCGAATCGGGCCTGCGTTCGGAGCGTTGACAGCATGTTTTGTCATCTACAGATTGATTGCAGTATTCTTCATTTATGCGAGGGCCAGATGGTTTGTTTGAACTTTTGCCCAGTAACGTCAGTTTATGGGAGGGACTTTAATATATGCAAATGACAGACTAGTAAATGCACAAACGCAAATGCATCCGTACCTCTTTGTTCTTGTAAACGTCAGTACATCCGGGGTAAGACATCCCTACATCCTCCCATCACATCCGTACATCCTCGTATATATGGTGTCCCGGGCCCATTCTTGGTCTCTATCACGATCAGTCTCGACACAGCGAACGTTGGTCTTAGGGAAGCTGTTAGGGGTGGTTCTTGATCTTGTAAATCTCTTTTAGACCAAAATATGGTGATACTTTCTGGCGGTTCCAAAAATTACCGGAGCAGTTTAGATTTTCGCAATGTGTGAAAAGTGCACGAAACTCACCAAAAGTGGGAAAATCCACAAGTACAAGCTCCCCAAAGAAAAAAATGAAAAAGGTTTAGGCAAACGTTTTTTACACAACCCTTTGAAAAACAATGTTGTGGTTTCATATACCGTTCTTTTCTGAGCTTCTGACATTCATTCAACTGTTTTGACCAGTGACGACACTGGCATACTGCACACATTCTCTCCAACCACATATCAGAGCGTGCTTATTCAGCACCTGTTTTTCCCTCATCTTATACAACAGAATATGTTTAGAAGTTTTGTGAATACCGCCAGAGTCGTATGTGTGATCCCATAGATGCTAGAAGACTATGGATTTCCTGTTTTCTTCGTTCCTTCTCCCCCACAAACTAACCTCCAGAACTCTCCTCTCAGAAGACCTACTTGGGCCAGATATATCTCCACTGAGATCAAAGATGCTATTGACAAGGCTGTGCAGAGCTCGCCTGTGGTTTTGTTTATGAAGGGAACTCCAGAATTCCCTCAGTGTGGTTTTTCCAGAGCCACCATCCAAATGTTGGGCCAACAGGGTGTTGATCCTCACAAGTTTGCTGCTTACAATGTTTTGGAAGACCCAGAGTTGAGGGAGGGAATCAAGGAGTACAGTCAGTGGCCTACTATTCCCCAACTTTACGTGAACAAGGAATTTATTGGGGGATGCGACATTATCATGTCGATGGCTAAGAGCGGAGAGTTGGCGGAGTTGTTGGAATCCAACGAGTGTTTGGTTCCAGAAGAAGAGGAAGAGCCTTCTTCCGCCGAAATCAAGCCAGCCACCAGATCCTAAATGGCGTATATATTCCCTGTAGATAGAGTGATTCCTTTGTTATCTGTGTGTAGGTAATTGGAGTTTGAATTGAAGCACTTGTAGAACCGACAACTGGGATCTCTACGCACCATAATTTCCGACGTAAATTATACATATACACGAGTTGGAAATGAACCTATAGAACGCCCAATCTATGCGTGTCCGCTCTTCACAGAAGACCGTCTCCGAAGTAAATTCAGGTCGTTCAAATTCAACGTGAACTTATAGTCCCCGTTTATGCCTGAAATCACCGAGGACGAGCGTGTGGCCTCGTCCTCCGTGTTGCTTACCAGCTTCAGTGAAGCTGTAGATGATGCAGAGGATATAGAAAGGTATTTCAACGGCGGAAGCTTATCCATATCTTGCTTCGTCGTCAACTGTTCTGGAGAAGGTGAATACAGATCATAAAGTTCGCTATCGACATCATCATCGTCATCGTCATCGTCATCATCGTCATCGTCATCATCATCATCTTCCTCTTCTTCTTCGTCATCATCGTCGTCGTCATCCTCGCTATCCTTCTCACCACTAAACACGTTGCGGAAATTGAGATTCATTGGTGTGCGCGGTAGAGTGTTTTTCTGCTTTGGAGTGAACGAGGTTTTTGAGTCAAACTTGACCTCTTTGGGATCAAGGGTTTCCACCGCTCGGCTAAACTGGGCCAACAGCTTCAAGTTGACGTGCGACATGGCCGGATTGGCGAAAACCTTCTTGATTGCAATCGACGGAGATGTCAAGCCGCTTGTGCTGCCAAACGGGCTAGAAGGTTTGGGACCTCCATTCACGCTCAATTCGGAAATAGACTTCGACAATTCCGCCAACGATGGGGACGCAGCCGGAACTTCAAGCGTGGCGACATCCTCAATCATTTCCACCGAATCCTGTTGATGTAGCATTTCGGGGAAATAGCTTTGTGAGGCCAACGGCACAGCATCCGCCATCCATGGGTGGCGGTATATCTCCTCAAGGGTTATGCGCTTGATAGGGTTGACCACAAGCATGCGCGAAATCAAGTCTTTGGCGTTGGTGCTGATTTCGTCCCACCATGGCTCCAAAAACACAAAGTCCGCGGTGAGAATTTTCTGCGTGAGCAAATCCTGGTTATCGTCGTAGAACGGAGGGAAACCGCAGAGAATTGTGTACAAGAAGCACCCGAGCGACCAGATATCCACCGCCTTGGAGTAGTAATTGCTCTTCAGCGCCGATGATTTGAATCTGCTGCGTTTTTGTACACCACAGTGGATAACCTCAGGGGCAGTGTAACCGGCAGTACCACAAGGCGTTTTGAGATTACTATTGGACGACGCCGTCCTTGGGTCATACTTGAGCTGCTTGGCCAAACCGAAATCGGCCAACTTGATGGTGCCGACTCCGCCGCCGCCCACGCCCGGCAGAAACTTGCCCTCGTCCTTTTTCAGGCTATCGTCCGATTTCCGGAGTGCAGCATTGTACTCTGCCGCCGGCCGCGGCACATACGGAATGCGCTGGAACAATAGGTTCTCCGGCTTAATGTCGCGATGCACGACATTGTGCGCATGCAAGAACGAAATGGCATCGAGAAGCTGCAAAAAGACGTGCTTAGCCAACGCCTCCGAGAAGTAGGTGTACTCGATGATTTTGTTGAAGATCTCGCCACCGTTGCAAATCTCAAGCACCAAAAAGCAGTTTTCCGGCGTGTCGAAATATTCCCTCAAGTGCAAGATATTAGTGTGGCCCCCGGCGTTGGCGAGCGTGTTCATGATGTTGATCTCGTTTTGGATGTTGGCCAACTGCTTCTGGCTCAAATTCACCTTGTTGATGATTTTTACCGCCACATTCTCTCCCGTGGAGACATCCACCGCTTTGTAAACGGAAGAAAACGCGCCTTCTCCGAGAACATTTTCTAGCTTGTACTTGGAGGGCAAGTCCGGATATTGGGACAAGCTGAAGGTGGGCTTGTTGCCCTTGGAGTTTTTTGTCATATAGGAAAAGGAGTGGTTGTGCTCAGTGCAAGACGCTGCTACCGGTTAGCGGGATTGGTGAAGGAGTGGACCGAAAGGAATGGAGGTGTAGTTGGAGATCAAAGTAGGGGTAAAAAAAAAAAAACGGTAAAGAAAAAAAAAAAAAAAAGGCCACTCCACAATTTCTTCTGCTTTCCCTGGGTTTCGGTGTTGAATGCACTCTCCATATCTCACTGCGCATCAGACATAAATAGTATACATACTGAGGCAAACTTCAGTCCCCTAATTGACCGTCACTGTACAACTTCTAGAAGTTTGAATGGCTTCGACATTTCCCTATATAAGGAGAGCTTATTTTTAGCCGTGACCCCAGAAAGTCAAGTCTGGGGTCACGGCTAAAAAAAAGGTTCGACCCTCTTTCAGTATTCCCCTCAGAGCCAGAGGAAAATGACGCAAACATGCGTTGCGCGCTCTTGTACCTTGGGTTATTTGTTCCTTCTGGGCCGATTCTGGTCACTGGCAAAATTGTGGAAACCATGCCAGATTTCTGCGCTGTTTTCGAGCCTCGTTGGTTTCCTGCTCTGGATGATCATCCTCGTCCAGCGCTTTTTTCTTCGTCTTTTTCCGTGTGATGGATACACGATCCTTTCTTCCCTGAGTGGATTTCTGCCCCACCTGCAGTACCATGCACTAATAATATGATTTTGTTACCGTAGAGGGTAACAGAAGCAGGCTCGCTTTGTTTGCTTTCAAAAATAGCCTTGGTGTTGATCGGAACAGAAACGGTTGGCTTAGCCCCTGATGCAGTTTTGTTCCAGTTTTGCATGATTTTATTTTTGATCTCCCTGGTTTCGCTCTCCAGCACCAGTCTCGTCCTCGACTCCATTCTCCGCTCCATCAACAGTCACAGATAATAGAATACAGTATTCCTAAGCCCCGACCATGTGCAGTTCCCAGCTCTTCCATCGGCGAATGCGGGATAGCGCCGCCTTTTGTGCAGTTGCGGTTATGTCTTATCGCATCATACGTTTCGTTTGTAATGTTTACCTCTGTGGTTTCGCTTGTCGGGCCCGGGTTCTTATTTCTGTTTCTCTACTCTCTTTCGCTAATTTGTTCTTTGCTATTTCCACCTGCACCGATACGGGCTCAGGCAACCTCTTTCTTGATTTGGTACATTATTTGTAGGCAGATACCTCTCCTACGCATCAGTAAGCGAGGCTCGCTACCCCTGATTGATTCTCGTGGTTTATTCACACGGTCCGCCACGCATTTGGTGTCATTATTGTTAATAAAATAAACGATGCCTTCCATTTGCAGTCACATTTTACGTCTTTTGTCTTACACAAGGGTTGGGGCCATCATTAGGAGCAACAGTATCTGATATATAAGATACCTCCTCCCTCAGGAAAAAATACCTCAAAGAGCCCGACTTTCAGCATACGTACAGTGTAATCACTCAAGTATCATCACCCCATTGCCTGCCTCTTTCCGGATTGAAGAGGTGGAAATAGGCATTGGTGAATGATACACCTCTCTTACAATAGAGGTAGCATGCGAGCCTTTGGCCATCCCCACCTTTGCAGGGCTTCAAATCCATCATTATTTTTGTTTCAAGTGACTGCTTAATTTCTCCTGTTATCTTATACAATGGAATCTCAGACCGTCGTATCGTACTAGTGAAAATTTTGAAAAGAAAAAAAAAAAAAAGAACCGTGTCTACCATTAGCCCGCGCGGTCGTGATGGGTAAGGATGCATGATGATAATTACAAAATTGGGTTTGGAAGTAGTCGCTTAGACGGTTTAGTGTAAAAGGGCGTTTTGCATATGGGCTATAAGAAACTTTCACTTTCGTTTTGAACTTTCCAAGTCCATAATAGAGGCTTCTTGTTCCATGTGCCACGCCTGGATGCCGTACAGAGTCCTTGCTATTTTATGCATGAAGGGTTCATAATTTCAGGCGACATTCCCTCAATATGATAGAATTCCAGATGTGTGTAAAACAATAAGTTTCGAAGGTTCAGCCATCTTTTGCGTTTCCATCAACCCTGCCTAAAGACGTAGTTCCAAAAACATTAACAGACTATCTTTTCATTTTTTGCGCAACTTAATTTGCTAAATTGCAGAGTATGTCCATTTTGAGATACTCTCCGCATTTCGGTACAAACGTGCATTCTCTCCAGATGTCGATTTGAATTCCTTCGAGAAATGGGTAATGGAACAGTATAGCAGCAGGAAAGAACCTGTCCGCACGTGAAATCTTGATCAGTTACACGTGACTCTCATCTACCTGCACAATATCCAGGATCTACATCTACATCGCTTGAAATTCCTTTGTGCAAAAGTGATTCAAAATCCCAAATGAGTAACAAGGCGAAAGCAAACGCCTACTCGGCGGCCAACATCGACGATGCATCACTTAATGAACTTAATGCGGCATCGCATGTTGGAATTTTTGACGACTTGGCTCCTCTCATTACTTTTGTCCAGAAAGGTTTCTTGCCTAAGATATTGACCAACCTTTCCTACTTCAGCTCTGTCAACAATATTGGCCAAGTGGCAAATATCTCTAAAGCGTTGGTAAAAGTTTTGGATTCCATCAACTATGTTCTCAACGACAAAAACCTGGAGTCTCGACTTTTGTCGTCCAAGTTGGCGCTTTTAGAACAGCGGGAAAGACTCGCGGAATTTTATTCGGAATTGTCCAAGAACCACTTAAAGGTGGTGTATAAGATGTTTGGTTTGAGAAAACCAGATGCCACCATTGGAGTTACTCGTTTGCTCATAGCTTTGTGCGAGTTTGAGGACCAAAGCGTCTTTTCAGAATTTCTCGACAACTTCGATTTTGGCCACTCGTTGCTACCGAAAATCATTGTTCCTACAAGAGATGACTTTGACCGCAAAATTTTGAATTCAAATTCCATGAGATGCGCCGTCATTGAGTTGTGGATTGCTATTTGCTCCAGATGTTCCTCGACTTTTAGAAAGGCGCTCTTGACTAACTTCAAAGTCATGAACAACTTTTGGAAGTACATGGAGATGGAACGTTACGAGAGCTTGAACAAGATTATCGAATTTCTCACCAAGTACGTTCTTGACGAAAAATCTTTCAAAAGATCCAGCAAGTGTCAGATTCTCAACGAAAACTTCTTGTACAACTTCCGTACTTTGTTTTCTCTCGTTACGAACGATAACACCAGATCTGACGATGACGACATGGAGGATTTCTCTACTTTCAAGTCCTCGTTCACTGAATTCATGAATGTTTTGGTCTCTGATCAAGCTAGAGGTATTTCTTACCCACAAAATGAATTTGGTTCTCTTTTAACCGTCAACAACAAGGATTTTAAGATCAATAACAAGTTGATTTACACCCTCCTCACGGCTCTCAAACCTTGGGATTCCTACACCCAACTTCAGTACGTCATGGTGATTCTCAATCACAATAGCGAGTTACTCCCACCCTACATGAATTGGATTGTTACTTCCTCTGGTGGTTACCATGACCCCTCATTGTCTTCATACTGGATTGGTCACACCCTTCTCTATACAGAGATCTTAAAGTCGACCTCTCTTCCTGTGCAATTTGAATTTGTTTCATTGGCACCCCTTTCCAAGAATGCTATGACCGACTGTCTTACTTTCCCCAACGACTTGGTCAAGCAATTGGGATTGCAATTGATTTTGCTCCAATTGACGAAGCTTTCTGAAGCGGGAAGTGTTCCTCAATCTGTCATCGAACTAGTTATTTCTAACTTACCTGTCCATGCATCACTCATTCCACTTTTAACTCATGAAAATAAGATCATTAAGTTGACTTCTACCATGATTGTGAGAAAGTTGGAGCAAGTTGCCCCAACATCTTCTTCTAGTGCCATTGTTTCACTTATTGGTACCAACCTTTCTAAATTGAACCTTGATGATGGTACTTGTGACAGCTTCGAATTGGTACTCCTTGATAACTACTTGTCGATTCAGTCCAATAACGACTTAAAGTGGTGGAATAAGTCTCCAAAGGGAAACTCGTTCTTCACTTCCTTGCTCAAATTGTCTAATATGGTATCTCTCAAGTCGAAACTTTTTCAAATCTTGCTGAAATTGACCAAAACATCTCTCATTTTTCACGATAAAAGATTTGTTGAAAGTCCACTATTGATGTTGATTGAATCTACCTCAAAGTTCAGGCCCACGGACTTGGTGGTTGAGTTTTGGAATTGTTTGGATGAAACAATTTCTCGTACAATCAAGACCCCATACAAATACCTCGATAAGTCTCATTTAGAATACGAGGATGTAAGCATTTTCATTGTTGCTCTTTTCGAGCAACTTCAATTCATTCCAGATGTGAAAAACAACAAGCCTATCATGACGTGGTTGAACCTGTTCATGAAAAACCTTGTTATTGTCGGAGATAATTTAGCCACAATCAAAAAAGTTGCAGCAGATAACGGCTTTGAACTTGAAATTAGTTTATCTGAAATTGAGCCTAAGCAAAACATTATCACCAAATTTGACTTTGCCGAGGGTGTACTCGTCTTCAACCGGTTGATTGCTTCTAAAGGTAACAGCGCAAAGGTATTCAACCTTGCTACGAAGTTAGGAAACTTTTTGGTATCGACTGGCTTATCCGATCCTTTGTTATACAATTATGTTTCCAACCCTGACAAGTGGACTTTTTTGAAGAATTTGACATCTAGCTCTATCTCTGAGAGCGAAATAATCGGCACTACTCTTTTGAGTGAGATGCTTCAGCAACTACAGGAACCTTTGGTTGATTCCTCAATGAATTCATTGGTCTATGGAGCTTGCAAGACTGAGTTACCGAAAAAAAACCAATCTGTTTTAAATAAGATGTTGTGGATTTTGTCAGTGGAGCAAATTCAAGAATTATCTGGTTTGATTTATTTCAATGAGCTCTTGATTGTCAATGTTTATAAGAGAATCATTGATCTCGGGATAGAAATAGTGCCTGACTTCTCCAAGCTCATGAAAATCACCTCTAATGATATGACCTCAATCTTGCAGCATTTCAAGCCCCCAATTGAACAAATCGACTTGGTGTTAGACAACAGTCATTTCCATTTTCTCATCGAGAACCCAAGTAGAGAGACTATTGAATTTTTGCTTCAGTCTAAAGACATCGATGATGACGTCTTATACCGTGTTGCTCCTTATAGTGCTGAAATTGTGGATAAATATCAATCACGGGTTATGAAATTGGCATTAGGGTTACTGAACTGGAGTCAATCTATGAAAATTTTTAGCTCATATATGAGCTTGTTTGACAGTGATGAAGTTTTGAGCCTTGTCTTGAACCATGTTAAAGACAAGCAAAAGCTAACCATGACAGCTGACTTTGCTCAATTTGTGACCAAGACTTATTCTAGCGGACAGTTACCAGAAGACTTGAAGCTTTGGTTTCATAAGGCGATGATTTATATCACCAAGAAGTTTGCTGAGGCATCGAATTTGTCGGAAAACTTTGATGCATTTTTACTGGCCATGGAACTGTTTGTCACGTCGGTTAAAGACCCGTGGAAGATGATTCCATCCAGCGTGATCAACACCCAGTTTGAGGTTTTGTTGAGACACAAATTGTGGCCCACTAAGGCGAAGTATCTCTCCTACGCAAATAAGGTGATTTTGAAGGCAGAACCGAAGGACATTTCGTCAGATAAATTGCTTCAGATTTTTGTCAATAACGAAGACAATATTCTCAACAAACTCCCTGTTTTAGAAGAAGCCGATGCTCGGTTTCAGTCTGCATTGCTTATCCAAACTCTTTTCAAGTTTAATGTATCTAAATCTGCCACTATGACATTGTTGAACCAGCTTTTGGGCTATTACTTGGGTTCAATTAGATCGGAAGATTTGTTGATCAAGCAAGTTTTGAAGGGAATTGAAAAGAAAACAACCCAAAGTTGGGTGAACCAAGTGACCAACTGGGATTTCCTGGAGGAGATCACGCAGAAAGACTTGGAGTTGATTGGCGAGGAAAGACTTTTCATCAAGGATCACGCCAACCTTGTTGTTGCGTTGAACAAGAACTTCGTGCAGAATACCGTCAACAACATGAGACCCGTGCCAGCAGTTCCCGAATCGTCAAACTACAATGATTACGTGAACTTTTTCCTGCAGTGTACTGTGTCCAGTTATCAGGAGACGATTTACGACTCGGAGTTCCTTCTTCTTGTGGTCATCAACAACGATGAGCTTGTACATGAAGATGATGAAGGCAAAATGGTGTTCAATTTGACCAAACTTGCAGAGTCTGGTTTGCTCGGTTTTATTGTCACTGCCTTGTCAAACCCATCGGTCCGTGATATATCCAAGATCATCTTGTACGGTATTTTGAAGTATATTGACAGTCTGGATACCAACTTTAAAGACAAGAATATCCTCAAGGTATATGTGTCTTCTATTTTGCACACTATGCGGATTGGAGACCACCTGACGCCTATGGTATGGTATATGATCGGAAGCATGGCGAGCATCATCACAAACCCAAGCCACTTTCTTTACGACCGTATTTATCGGTACATTTTGTCGACTCCCCTGTTTAAGGAGTACGAGATTCCTCTCTTGAACACCATCATGTTCTCGCTCAAAAACGATGATTCGCTCGAGGAGGACAACTACTACAATCAGGCCATGTGGTTGGTGGAGCAGTTAACGCACGGAGCTAAAACCACCGCCGATTTGAAAGCAATCAGATTTAAAGCCGTGGTGGAACTCATTCTCAACTTGTGCAACTCGAACTACGTTACCAACAACATGAAAAGTAAGGTGCTCAATCTTCTCTACGCAATCCAAAACATAGGGAAAGAAGGACTGGATATGCTAGTGACCAAATTCGGAGCATTGTCGTCTCTCGAGGCGTTCAAACATTCCTTGGACACTTCCTCCTTCTCAGGGGTCCAGCTGGCGTTGAATGTGGACCAGGTAGCACTCCGGTTTGGGGTTTTGGCTAATGAGCAAAAGAGAGTCAGAGAATGGACCAGTGACGATGTCCAGCAAGCGGTCAAGCGCATTCACGGGTGTTAGTGGCGAAATGTGCATGATTATGTAACGTCTAAACAATAATTTACGGTTATCGGAAATAGACACCGGAACAATAATCATCACAAATGTAGTAGGGTATGCATCGCTACTGTTGTTCCATGCAGAGAAGTTCGCACGCCCCATGATCCTGTGCTTTTCTTGTAAACTACTCAATTCATACTTGATCATGTCCGTACGTATACATTCCAACAGCTAAGATTGTTCAAAATCCTTTTGTGCTGACTCTCTAGTTGGGTAAACTCACGCACTACGGTGTGGACTTGGTGCTCATATCTATTATTTTAGCTGGTATTCACCGTAATACGGGGCTTGTGTTCGATACAGCCCAATTGTCATCAGCAGACTTCCGCAAATGGTTTGGGAAATATTTAGCTTTTGGAGAAAGCTGTTACGACCGCTGTGTTTCCTTGTTGCGCATGACTGGCTATTTCAAGCAGAAGAACTTGGTGATTGATTACATGTCTAAAGAGGCGAGTAAGATAGTGAAAGAGCAAACTGGAAGAGATATTAGCGACTTCAGACGGCAATAAAGACGACTATTATGCAAATGTACATCTGTTTGAGACTGTTTTTGTAAGGAAGGTACGGGAAACAGAGGTAGTATGATCACGTGCAAGAAGACACTTTTTCCATCGTGGAGTCTGACATGCATACCATTTCTCAATCGTTACCTCAATCTATTTGTACGTGATCTTTTATATGAGAGAGGCCTCACGGTAGCCTTCTTTTCAATCAGTGAGATCCAACATTAATCCATAGTGTCAAGATGCGCTGTGCATACCCTTGCCATGGTTTGTTCACGAAAAACGGACACTTACACGACGACTCTCAGTAAACCCATATGGTACTAATACTAAGTAATATGGCACTCAACGAAAAACTAGCAGATTATTTCCGCAATGCCATAGAGTTTGAGCAGAAATCGGATACACTCTTGACCACTTCTTACATTGAGTCGTATTCTCCTAAAAAGCTTGCGTCTTTTGGATTGGCGGTGATCAACTTGGTGATGCTGAATATGCGGTCAGGACTTGGCGGGAAGACATTGATAGAATTAACATTGGACCCAGCCTTTTCACGTCCTGAAGACGAAATTCAGACTGGCTCATTGCGGGTTGGAGATATCGTCAAGCTCGATCGGATGGGTGAGAACGAACAAAACTCCGCCCTAGAAGGTGTGGTTGTGAAGGTTTCGGGGAGGGTACTCGGCATTTCTGTGGAAGAGGATACAAACGATGATACGCTTTTGAATTTGTACAACAACACTGGAAATGACAGCATTCGCATGTGGATCGTGAAATTGACCAACTCCGTCACATACAAAAGGATGTTGCAAGCAATGACACGATTGAGGGGATTGCCGGAGTCAGACAAGAGTGAAGTATTGCGGATCTTACTTGGTGAATCTAGATTTTCTCCCCGTGCACTGTCTGGAGGGAAGAAGATGCAATTTTTCGACCCGAATCTCAATGATAGCCAGAAAGCAGCCGTTGAATTTGCTGTTACCGAATCTCCGATCACAATCATTCATGGGCCTCCCGGCACAGGAAAAACATATACCTTGATCGAACTCGTCAAGCAGCTCACGTTCAACCACTCCGAGCGGGTCCTTGTATGTGGAGCATCCAATATCTCCGTAGATAACATTTTGGAGCGGCTTTCGGCCGATTTTAGCGGGGCCGAGGAACCAGCCAAAAAGGGACGTCGGCGTAAGACATCTAAAAGCGTTAATCCAGAAAAACTTATCCGGATAGGCCACCCTGCGCGGCTTCTCCAGTGCAATCTCCAACACTCGCTAGATGTGTTGTCCAAATCCGGCTACGGCGAAGGCGGAGCCGCGCAGGAGATTTTAAAAGATATAGAAAAGGACATTGGGTCTACTCTTGGCCAGATCAAAAAGTGCAAGCGGTATGGCGAGCGGAAGGCGCTCTGGTCTGAGTTGAAGCAGCTCCGGAAAGAGCTCCGCATGCGAGAGAAAAAAATCGTCCAAGACCTTCTCCGAGATGCGCAGGTAGTTCTCTCCACTCTCCATGGAGCGGGCTCGAACGAACTTTTCGCGTTGGCCAAGGAGTACTCGGTAGACAATCCGCTTTTCCACACTATTGTGATTGATGAGGTTTCGCAATCGCTAGAACCGCAGTGCTGGATTCCGCTTCTTACACATTTGGGATGTCGCCGATTAGTGATAGCAGGCGACAATATGCAATTGCCGGCCACGGTGAAGTCGCGAGAAGAGGTGGTCCCTTTGATCAAGAAGGGCCAGCCGATTGCAGATTTGGAGTACACCTTGTTTGACCGGCTCGTGGAGGAGCACAATGGACACGAGTTCAAACGGCTCTTGAATGTCCAGTACCGCATGAACCAGCAGATCATGGAATTCCCCTCACGCGAGCTCTACGACGGCCAATTACTTGCGGGCGATGCGGTGAAGCACATTTTGCTCTGCGACTTGCCGGAGGTGGAATCCACAGACGAGACGACCGTGCCGTGCATATGGTACGATACCCAGGGCGGAGATTATTCGGAACAGGCGAGTGACGACGACCCTAAGTCCGTTATCAGCGCCAGTGCTGGGTCCAAATTCAACGAGATGGAAACGGCGGTGGTTCTCGGCCATGTGCAGAAGTTGGTGGCTGCCGGTGTTCCGCCGGAAATGGTGGGGGTGATCTCACCCTACAGTGCTCAGGTGTCGTTGCTCAAGAAAAATGTCGCCAGCAAGTTCGACAACCGCATCGAGGTGGCTACGATCGACGGGTTCCAGGGCCGCGAGAAGGAGGTGATTGTCATGTCGCTAGTGCGGTCGAACGACAACCGCGAGGTTGGGTTTTTGCAGGACCGGCGGCGTTTGAACGTGGCCATGACCAGACCCAAGCGCCATTTATGTGTGGTGGGCGACTTGGAGCTCTTGGCGGGCTGTGGGGTCAAGTTTCTTTCGGACTGGGCCCTGTATGTGGAAGACCACTACGAAGTTCGGTACCCGGACCTCGGCGACTTCCAGCTCTAGGCCCTGCGCTTGTTCGGACGAGGTAGGTGGAGGTGATGCTACGGCTCCTTGTATCAAGGACATACGGGGAATCCGCCTGGACTTACAGAATGGGCCGGTAGGGTCAATCCAGCCGTCATACACAATGGGAGAGGCGTTGTGTTCTTGACGGTTTCTGGACTGGCACGCAGGCGCGATGATTTGGGCCAAGAAATAATCTTGTCGTAACTGGATATAAGTGAAACGCGCGAAATAGTATGGGCCCGGAGACGCAATCGCATCTTGGCACAGACTGTAATGTTCGACTAGTGAGATGAGGCCCATACCGCCACAAAGGGGAGTTTACGAGAAGTTTGGAAATGCATAATGAAAAAAATCGCCCAGTCTGGTTGGTTTCATGCGTGGGTTCTCCGTCGGTTCTCGTCATTCTCCGGTCCAGACGGTTTCACCGCATTCTTGTTCGCACTTCAATGCCGGCTTCTCACATTTCTCCATTGAGGGCATGCAACAACCGCGTTCCACCGTACCTTTTTTTCGCGTTTTGTCCTGCACTTGGCCCAGTATTGTCTTAACCACCAGATTGCACCCCCATTATGCCGGTACAGTATGATTGTTTCCAAATGGTTATTTAAACAGGAGAGTTCGTGTACGCAATATAGGGCTACGGCTATTTTTTTTCCTGTTTCCCATCTCTGCTCTCCTCTCTTGTTTGTCTAACAAACTTCCGTTCCTTACCCGCACCTTTTCTTTCGGTACCCACGTTCTTTTCCTAGTGCCTAGCCGCCTTCACTCCTTTCTTCCCTTTTGCGGTCTTCCATTCCTTTGTGTTTTTCCCAAATGAAGTTCTCCACTCTAGCCGTTGCGTCTTTTGCGTCGTCCGTGTTGGCCGAAACATTCTACGAAACTCGCGTCCACTACATTACCGTGGATGCTGAGGGACACGTTGTTGGCAGTTCCGTCTCTATTGAGGGCGCGGCCACTGCTGCTTCGGAGGCCACTGCTGCTTCTGAGACCACTGTTGTTGCTTCTGAGGCTGAGGCTGACCTTACCACCGTGGCCCCAACCACTGTGATCATTGAGAGCTCTTCCACCTCTACCTCCTCTACCTCTTCTCCTACTACCACGTCGACATACACTCCACAGACCACCACGTCGACGTCCAGTCCTTCTACCCAAACTGCCAGCTCCACTTTTGCACAAGCTGCGGCTGAAGTTGCCTCTTCCTCGACCGCTTCCCTCGATTCGTTCGCGTCCGCCATTTTGAATGCTCACAATGAAAAGAGAGCAGACCACTCTGCCGGAGATTTGACCTGGGACACCACCGTTTACAACTATGCTCAGGCTTACGCTGACAAGTATGTTTGTGGCGGCGATTTGGTCCACAGCGGCGGCAAGTACGGTGAGAACTTGGCCAGTGGTTTCTCTGACGGTGTTGCTGCGTTCAATGCGTGGTACAGTGAGGGTGAAGACTACGATTACTCTGACGCAACCACCTTCAATCACTTTACCGCCATTATTTGGAAGGCTACCACCAAGTTGGGTTGTGCGTACAAGTCGTGTCTGGATGATGGTATGTATGTGATTTGCTCCTACGACACTGCTGGCAATGTTGTCGGTTACGGTAAGCAAAATCTTTCCGCCAATTAGGGAATGTATAAGTTTGGTTTTGGTATTAAAAATGTTGTAAACGCGTGGCCGTAAGTTCTTTTTGCTTCCTCTTTTGATTGACTCCTCCGGTTCACTATCGGTGATCTGTGTTCTACGGCATAAATATTGCTGCTGTCACTATCGCACCATCTATTTGTATTTTTAAACTATGCTGCTGTCATTATCGCACCATCTATTTGTATGGTAAGACTATGACTCTGGCACTATCGCACCATCTATTTGTAATGGCTCGTCCTGATTAATGTGCGAGGTGAAACCATTCCGAGTCAGATTTTTCGGTTCCCAAACAGAATGGAAACATATCTCACGCCACGCTACCCATCGGCGCAACACCGTATGCCCCATAGAAACTGAAGCTAAATTAGAAAAACGGCCCCTCTGATGCCCGTCACATCCGGCCCGATCACGTGATCGGGGCGTCTTTCAATCACTTTGCCATTGAGCGTTCACCGTCAAATATGATGAAAATCATCTCACAATATTTGAGCTTTCCGAAGACCTCCCCATGTCTTCTTGTGAATAGAACAATACAATGACCCAGTTGCAACCGTAATTGTTGCACCCAGTAGTTCCTGCAGACTGTGCCTCATTCCCCACAGCATCACCTGTGCCCTATATTCTATCATCCACCCTGTCTTTACTATCTTCGATCCTGCCGCATCAAATACACCTGACGCAAGTTTATCACAACAATCTTTCTCTTTTTTTTTCGCTTTTGCTGCTCCGTTTACTCTTCCTCCACCCCTGGTAGTTTGTGCCTGCACACACCTGGATGAGTCCCACACTATCTCCAACCACTTCTTCTTCAGTCGTCCTCTCAACCACCATACCCATGGATTCCCATCCGGATAGGCCCGTGCCTCCGTCTCCTCCCAAAGTGGAGGAAATGGACGACCTACCACCTCTCGACGCAGAAGATCCGTCCGTCGATAACACCGCCCTGCGCAAAAGGACCGCCAGAGCATGTATCCGGTGCCGTTTTCGTCACACCCGGTGTCCCGGCGGTCAGCCGTGCGCAAAGTGTCAAATGGCCAAGACTAAGTGTGAATATGTCGAGTACGAGAAGCGCTTGGTGGTGTCGCGCAAGTATCTCTACAAGCTCCAGGAGGATATTGTACGGTTGAAGAAGGAAAACGCTGCCCTCAGAAACTTCAAGGAGGAGCACGCGCGGCTGCCTGGAGAAGCGTCTGGATCTGCGAACTTGGCGGCGTCTGCTTCGATTTCTGCTTCGACTTCGGCTGCTTCTCAGCCGGCCAATGCACCCTCGGCTTCCCCCTTTGGTCGGTTTGACTCCGACACAATGGACGAGGCCGGCGATGGTGAGGTGATCAATCCTCTGCTCGACAAGTACGGCAGGCTCATCCAGTCGCGAACTGGAGAAAAGTTGTATGTGGGTCTGTCGTCCATGACTCTTTTCGGATTGGAAATTCAGAACATGGCACCTCCGTTTCAGCCTGACCTTTTGCGGTCAGACTCAATCCCATCCACGCCCGAACAAGCCACCGGTGCATCTTCCCAGAGCAAATTCGACGCCGATCCCGCCGTCAAGCGCGAAACCAAGATCTTGGAGAAAGAGGGAAACGCCTATAATATCACCTTGGCCAAAACAAATACCCGCCCCGGGTTGTCGGTCAACTTCACGCTCCCATCATACTCGTACGCCATTCTCTTGGTCGACACATTTATCAACTATAACGACGGCTGCTTCTATTTCTTCAATGAGGGCTTGGTCAAGCGGTTTTTGATGAACCTTTACTCGGGTCGAGGTGCAGACAACAAGAAAATCATCAAGCGTAACATTTCTCCACGTTCCGGGCCCGCGGACGACGAAAACACCATCAAGAAAGACACCGATGACGATACCATCTTGGAGACAATCTGGTTTTGCAAAATCCTCCTAATCTTTGCCATTGGTGAAATGTACCTCGGCACAGACTCAGACACCCACATGAAAAACCTGGAGAAGGAGATGATAATGAACTATGGCAAGAGCAAGTCCAAGAAACGTGCCATTGGGAAACGCAACACACTCCCAGGTTCTGGTTTCTTCTACCAGGCCTCCGAACTCTTTACTGGTTTGTTTGCTTCCGGTGCCATTGACAATATTACCAAAGACGGAGGTATCGAGGTAATGCTCCTTTACGCATTCTACCTTCAGGTGGCTGACTGTACCATTGCCTCTTACTTCTACTTTGGCTTGGCGTTACGCTCAACCTTGATTCTCGGATGGCACGTCGATGCAGATATGGAGAACTTGAACCGTTTTGAGTTGGAACATCGCCGGAGAATATGGTGGACTGTCTACATGTATGAGCGTATGTTGTCTTCCAAGGCTGGTTTGCCATTGAGTTTTGCTGACGATAGTGTTTCCACCGATCTACCGTTTGACTTCAAGATAGACATTGAGGATTTTCCCCGCGACGAGAACGATGTAAGAGGCTACTACATTTTCCCGTCGGCCGAGTACATCAACAATTGCGTCACTATCACCCAGACAAATGCCATTATCTTGTCCTCTCTCTATACTAAACAACCCACTGCCAATATTCTTCCCGTGGTTTCGGACTTGGTGCAGCGGTTGTTCAAGTGGAAAAACTCCTTGCCTCAATTTCTCAAAGTGGATTTTTCCAAGGATGATGTGAAGATTTCCCGTCTCATTGTCAATCTCATGACTGAGTACTTTCAAGGTATGAACCTTGCCGTACGCCCCCTCTTGTTCCATTTTGCTACCAAGAAGCTCAAAGAATTGCAAGTGCAAAACCATCAAAACAAATATGTGGATTTGACCCAGTATTCAAACAATGTTCTCACATTGCTCAATGCATCGTTCCAGGCCTCTATCAATACCATCAAATGTATTTGGGCCTTGCTACCGCAAAACATGGTTGCCTTGTTTGGGTGGATGGATCGTGAGTATTTGTTCACGTCTGCCTCCACATTAATTTTATTTAATGCGTCTTTTGGCGTTCACGATGCTACTCGAATCCATTTGGACCATGCACTCACGCTTTTCACCAAGATGAAACGACTTGGCAACTATCCCGCGGCTCTTCGTCGGGCTCAGTTGCTCAAATTGATCAAGGTTTTGGACTTCAACGGAGTGATGCTAGATCTCTTGGAAAAGCATGATGATGACTTGAAAAGCAGCTCGGCAGCCGATGGACCCATGGATGTGGATGCGCTGAGTTTTATCGACGCCTTACCTTACATCAAACCCTATACCAATAGCTCTAAAGAGCCCGGTTTTATGCATCCGGTTCCCCAACAGGCTGCGCATTCAATGGCGGCGGTTCCAGACCCACTTCGGACAGACCTAGATTTCATCCAGTTTAATGGACCGGTTCCATCTTCTACTCGGCCCACATCCAACAGACATACGCCCACGATTCCGGCATCTGCTAACTTGACCAACGAAGAGTCATTTCGCTTCAATGGCCAAAACAATGAGCGGTTCACCTCTGGGCTTAACGAGCGCAAAATGGGGGACAGCTACTTCCCCAACCAGGATTTGGCTGGTATTGAAGGTTTGACATATCTTGACGAAGAACAGAAATTGTGGAACGAAATCACCAACGATGCCGGATGGTTGCAGCCGTCTGCTGGAGTGTCCGTTAACAACACGAAACAAGACCCTTCTGGTTTGCATTTCAGTGGATTTGGCGCCGGCGCCGGTGGCCGAAGCACGACTGCTGGAACCGGCAACGGGAATGTTTCGGGCCACAACTCAATGAGCAACTTTGTCGGTGCATACACCGACATCGTGAACATGGAATTTAATGAGGATGCATTTTGAAGCGAACGTGGCACTGTAAGGTTTTAAGTTTTTTTTTTTTTTTTTTTTTTTTTAGGAAGTGAAGGACAGGATACAACACAGATCGTTTATAATACAAAGTAGTTTTATACGCTACAATACAGAAAATTGTTAATGATACAAATTGATACACTTCAATACAGAGGATCATTAATGATACAAATCCCTCCTCGGGATTATGGCGCCTGGACCATTGCAGGATTATTGTAGCGTGCATAAGCTGGCCAGTGCCATTAATAAATAGGAACAGTAAAGCCAGCGATGAAGTCCACTCGAAGATCAACGCTCAAGTCACGCTAGAAAAAGTCCAACGAAAACTCATTGGGGCCGCTGTGTTGCTGCAGAAGTATCTGCTGCGGCGAAATCGACATTCCTTGTCCTGGCATTTCTGAAAGCCCGTTGGAAAAGTTGCCGTTGATATTAGCAGTCTCTACCGCGCCAAACATCAGCGGTTCTGAATCTTTGCCTAACATGGGGTCTGCGAGTGTAGGGTTGAACAGCATGTCCATATTGGGTTGAGTCTGCGGCACAGAGGGTGCCCTTCTCTGGATCATGGACGGAGAGGCAATTTGCTGTGGCGACTGCTCTGGTATGTTATATGGTGAGAACTGCTGTCTGCGCAGGGTGGCCTGGGAGAACTGCAGTGACTGAATTTGTTGGGGTTGTGTTTGTGATTGCGGGGGCTGCTGTGTTTGTGATTGAGGTTGTGTTTGATGTTGCTGTTGTTGCTGCTGTTGCTGTTGTTGTTGTTGTTGCTGTTGTTGTTGCCGCATACGGATTTGTTGCTGCTGCTGCTGCTGCTGCTGCTGTTGTTGTTGTTGTTGCTGTTGTTGCTGTTGTTGCTGTTGTTGCTGTTGTTGCTGTTGTTGCAGTTGTTGCAGTTGTTGCAGTTGTTGCAGTTGTTGCAGTTGTTGCAGTTGTTGCTGCTGCTGTTGTTGCTGCTGCTGTTGCTGTTGCTGTTGTTGTTGTTGTTGTTGTTTTTGCTGCTGCTGTTGCTGCATCTGAAGCTGCTTCGTGTTCACTTGGGCCTGCGTCTGACCCTGACCCTGTCCCTGCTTCATCTGCTGCATCTTCATTTTCAAAAACTGAATCGCCTCTGGATAAAGGTCCTGGAGTTGTTTGTACAAACCCCGAAGTTCGGGCATGTCTGTTGGTGCAGACAAAATCACAGGAAATTGGAGCCGGTTTGGCTGCTGCGCCGCTGCCTTGTTGTTGTAGATATCGTTGATGTACGACAAGACACTCAAGTTGCATTGTAGTCGGCGGTTCAAGTTGTTGTATTTTTCCAAAACTTCCTGGCGGCCCTGGGGCATTAACTGTTGGAGTGCCC
Organism: Clavispora vitiphila; assembly: GCA_030557995.1. Lineage (NCBI taxonomy): Eukaryota > Fungi > Ascomycota > Pichiomycetes > Serinales > Metschnikowiaceae > Clavispora > Clavispora vitiphila. The sequence continues at coordinate 189,403 of JANIJR010000020.1, forward strand.
TTGGGTTGCTGAGGATATTGCCATAGACGTTATATGCCTGCTTGATGAGTTGTGAGTTGATTAAAAGAAGCACGGTGACCCGGTCGCTGTCTATATCAATCTGTCTTCTTCCGGACATGATGGTTCGCCGGACTTGTGGAGGTGGTAATTGTAGGAGTTTGTTTCGTTGTTCTCGTTCCGCGCAATACACTGCGCCTGCACTGGAGCGCCGTTCCGATGCAGAGAAATGGGAGGGAGAACCAGCACAAATATTACAGACTAATGTGACGGAGGTCTAAGACTCTAGGGTTGAGTCGGGAAGACTTGGGTATGGTTTGGTTGCTTTTTTTTTTTCTTTTCTCGTATCATCGCTGGGAGGGTTCTTTTAGTGCTGTATGGAACATCTTTGCTGTTTACGCAGGGAAACACGTCCTGCGATATTGGTGCGGGTGCGTTTGTTTCCCAACGGTCCAATCGCCGCAAACGGAGGCAACAAGCGGTAAAGGTCTTTGTATTCGATAGAGATGCCCGGGTGGGAACAGCTGGATTGTGTTTGTCGATTACTGTTTTGGGGTCAGCTTACGTAACTGTAGATACCTGTACCTTTTTTTTTGGTGACACCGTCCCCGTTGTACTGCGCGGATATTGTACCTCTCCTCGCATGTATCACCATCTGCTCCAACATCTTCGCGCAGCCTTGCACAATACTCGATTACATGTTTTAGGGTATGGATATTGTCAATGGTGAGGTATTTCAGAACTTTTGACATACTCGTCACACATTCCCGGTAAGCTGTTTCACTAATCCTCTCATCCTCTCATGCTCTCACACTTTCACTCTATAATTTCACTCCTGTAGAATTCAGATTCACTCATCCGGCCATTTCCCATTTTCTTTGACCTCCATCGAATAGGTCTGCACGCATCATACTCTCTACAATGTCCAGTCAACTCGGCTTTTTGCCTGAATCAGTCTCTTCCTTCCAATACATTCATTTCTATACCTACAACTTCAGCGTCAACTCTGGCACAGCCTCGGTGAGGTCCGCAACCAACCCAATGTCCGCCACGTTGAAGATAGGCGCTTCAGGGTCCTTGTTGATGGCCACAATCGTCTTCGAGTCCTTCATACCCGCAAGGTGCTGAATGGCACCTGAAATGCCCACCGCCACGTACAACTCAGGTGCCACAATCTTTCCTGTTTGGCCGATTTGCAACGAGTTGTCGCAGAAGCCAGAGTCCACCGCCGCTCTGGAGGCACCCACAGCAGCATTCAACTTTTCCGCCAAAGGCTCCATCAACGCATCAAATGTCTCCTTGTTCTTCAATCCACGGCCGCCTGAAACCACGCGCGTAGCCGAACCCAACTCTGGTCTCTCAGATGTAAGCAATTCTTCCGAAACAAACTGAGTTCTGTTGCCCGACTCGCCGGAGGCAGACACCTGCTCCACCTCCACAGCCGCACCCGTCAAGGGCGCCGCGGCAAACGCAGACGCTCTCACCGACGCAAGAATCACCGAGTCTGTGGCTTTGACCGTGGCCAACGCATTGCCAGCGTAAATCGGACGCACAAACGTGTCGGCAGCCTCGACCTTAATGATGTCCGAAACCGGCTGCACATCAAGCAACGCACCCAAGCGGGGCAACACCGACTTGCCCACGGCACTGGCAGGAGTGATCACGTGGGTGAAACCGTGGCTGGAGACCACATCTTTGAGCAATGGAGCCAACTCTTCAGCGAGGTAGTGGTTGTAGTTTTCGCCCTTTGCCACCAAAACCTTCGACACGCCGTCGATGGTAGCTGCCACGTTGACGGCTGCCTCACCTTCTGGACCGGCCAAAATGGCAGTGATTGGTTTGCCAAGTTGCTTGGCGGCAGTGATGGCAGACAACGACGAGGCGCTGATATTTCCAGCAGCAGCTTCGACAAACGCCAAGGTGTTGCGTCTGGCCACAGACTGGGAGAAGAGTCTCTTGCTGGCAATTGAGCGTAACATGGTGGAGAAAGAACAGTAGTAGTCACAAATTTTTCAACTGTTTCCGTGTGCAGAACCGACGCCCGGTCCCGGGGAAGTTATCGCGCGCTTGTGCGATACTTCGCATTTGGTTGTTAATACGGTTGGTTGATATTACGGCTGGTTGACTTTTCGGTTGAGTGACTCTTCAACTTTTCTGCTGTTAGTTTTTCCTGGGATAATTGGTCGTGTTGTCGTTTTTTGCCAGGCATTGCTTTTTGAGTGGCGGCGTCAAATGAAAGATTTTGATCGAATTAATGCGAATGCGGCTGATCAACGGTGCGTCGTTCTGTGACAGCACAACAGCGATACAATGATATTTAAGGAAAAGGACGCACCGAACAAAGAATTATTGCAAAATGTTTAATACAATAATATTTTAGACTCTGCAATGGCTTAAAAAAACAGGCTATTTTCTGGTACAAGTTCGTTATCGACTCTTAGTGGCTCTTTTAACCAGGGTAGTTGATTTACTGAAAAACACCATCACCGGTATACTCTTCCCGAGCTGAAACCTACCAATCTGTTGAATGAAAATTATTTTCTATAGTCAACTTATCCACCCGCTAAACACACCTGCGTTTCTATCCCCACTCTATGACTGCATACAACTAGCACTGTTGACCCATAGCACAAGCCCGTAACAGACAAGCGCACAGTCTAGACAATGAACTATCGAATAAAATTCATTCAAGATTTCTCATTGCGTCTTCTATCCGCTTGCAGCTTCCTATTTTCTCACTTATTGTTTCGGCTGTCATTCGGACCTATGTTTTGCTCACTTTGCTTACTCCACGTGCATGACGATATTACTGCGCACACTGCGTAATCCGACTTCTAGCACTGGCCGAGATTCCAGTCGCCTGATACCCCACATCTTGTCTATTCAGTTCTATATTAACAGAAAAATGAGTTTCTCTAAGTCTAGCCGAATGTCTCGCCAGGAGCGAAAAAACCTACAAAGGGTTACATCTCCCACGCCCAGCGCCCGAGTGATATCCTCCAGGCGAGTCAATCACGAACGAGACACACAAAAAAGGTGGGATCATGATGACGAAATCCTCACACCTCTAATTTCGAGAAGTCGAAATTTGGATTCGGCTGGCTCTTACGACTCAGACTCGCACAATCCATTCAAATCGAGTAACATGAACATCTCGGAGAGTGTTGACTATGAAAGTCCGCTGCAGGATACATACCGCCAGTATGTACCCACTATGGGCCAAAGCGAGGTGAAATGGAAAGTTTTGCTACCTTATTACCTCCCAATTTTTTCCTGGATCAAAGAATACTGCTGGGAATTTGCTTTGGGGGACCTCATTGGCGGGGTATCTTTAGCCACATTTCAGATTCCGTTGGCAATCTCATACGCGTCATCTCTTGCCAAAGTGCCAATAACATGTGGTCTTTTTTCCCTTGGCTTCGCTCCGTTGATCTATATGATTTTTGGTTCCGTTCCACAAATGATTGTGGGCCCTGAGGCTCCGATCTCTTTAATTGTTGGCCAAGCAGTGGAGCCATTGCTCCATCATTCTAAAAAGACTGAATTGAATATTGTTGAGTATGTTGTTGCCATCACATTTGTCAGCGGAGCAACTTTACTTGGATTTGGCTTGGGTAGATTCGGGTTCTTGGATAATGTGCTCTGTGAGTCTCTACTCAAAGGTTTCATTTGTGGAGTGGGTGTGGTGATGATCATCAACTCCTCTATCACTATGCTTGGGTTAAACCTGTTACTCGAAAAAATATCGGCTGATACTACAACTGCTCATATTCATTCGCCCTTTGACAAGATGAAGTTTATTCTAGCAAATTATTGCAAATACCACCCGCTTACACTCCATGTCAGTGTTATGGCTTTCACCAGCGTACTACTTGTGCGCTTTCTCAAGTCAAGAGCTTTGAAATCTGGTTCTCCAAAGCTCAAACTTGCTGTCTACGTACCTGAAATTTTAATTCTTGTGGTCGCAAGCACATTGGCCACTTCATATTTCAAGTGGAATCACTCCGGTTTGGAGATTATTGGTCGTGTTGAAGAAGTTGACAGCTCTATCACTTTCTTCAATCCTTTGACTGCGTCTAGCTTGTCGTTGATAAAAAAACTTAGTCCTTCAGGCTTTGTTTGTGCCATGTTGGGATTCTTTGAATCTACCACGGCTCTGAAATCCCTTGGTTCGAGATATGACCTCCCTATTTCTTCTAATAGAGAATTGGTTGCATTAGGAGCAATCAATGTGGTTGGATGCATTTTTGGGTCCCTACCTGCTTTCGGTGGATATGGAAGATCGAAAATCAATGCATTATCTGCTAGAACTACAGCATCTGGTGCCATAATGGGTATTATCTCATTGACAACAGCGGGCTCTATCTTGAAGTATTTACATTATATTCCCAAGTGCATTTTGAGTGTTATCACTGCCGTCATTGGCATTCTGTTGATCAGCGAAACACCAGCTGAATTATTGTTTCATTGGCGCGGTGAGGGTTATGAGGAGCTTATAACATTTGTCATTACGGTGACTACTACTATTTTCTCATCTATGGAGGCGGGAATTGCAGTTGGCCTTGTTTACCTGTTGATAAGGGTGATCAAAAATGCCACCATTTCGAATATCCAGATTTTGGCAAGAGTTCCGGGCACAAACAAGTTTTTAGATGCTGATTTGGTCGAGACAGTTGCTCCGAGCAATAGTGCTAGCAATGAAGTCACATCCCTCTCACAGGACTTGGGACTTCAGGTATCTTTGCAAGATGGAAGAAATGTCGAAAAGAACCCTTCTCAGCTCAATCTTTTCATTGATGGAAATTTTAGAACCCTCAATTATCAAGCATTAGAAGAAGTTGAAGGATGTCTTATTATTCGTATTCCTGAGTCACTAACCTTTGCTAACGCCAGCGACTTGCAGGCTCGACTCAAAAGAGTCGAAATGTTCGGCTCCACAAAAGCACATCCAGGGCAAAAACCAAGCAGAAAGATCTCCATGACTAATTATGTAATTTTTGATCTTTTGGGAATGACAAATATCGATTCCTCTGCTGCACATATCTTACTCGGCTTGCTAAGACGTTACCAGCAAAGAGGAATACGCAGTTTTTTTGTGCATGTGAGCGAAACCCCACAACTTCGAGATAGACTTGCTGCTACAGGCATAACTAATGTGCTCGTAGAAGATTTGAATTCATTGAGCCTCGAAAAGGGTACAAAAAACGTTGAACGATCAGAGGGGGGCTCAGCTACCCTATTGGATGAAGATCTTAGTTTTAGTGCGTCTTCCACATCCTTTTCACCCCAAATGTCTCCCTATCTTAATCATATTCGAAGTGCACTTCAATTGATTGATGCATACGAGCTGCAAAATGTCCCTCCTCAAGATCTCCTCGAGGTCTAAGTAATTGAACAATTGAATAACGATTGCGGTTTATAGTAAATAGCTGTAGAATTCTTTTGACGCGATCACGTGCGCAAAATCGTCGCGTACGGTTTTTTTGGCGCTTCTCGTGGTCACCTCGCAACTATAGTCAAAATGGCAGACGATCAGCTGGATGTGAACATCAAGGACGAATATGATTTGTGGAGAAAAAACTGTCGATATATGTATGAATTTGTCAGTGAGACTGCTTTAACTTGGCCATCTCTCACAGTTCAGTGGCTCCCAGAACACCAAATTGGCAATGTTATAGACGCCAAGTTATTACTAGGGACACACACTTCTGGCGAGGACACAAACTACCTTAAGCTAGCTTCTACCCAATTGCCAAACTTTCAATCCAAAAATATCGAAGGGGGCGCAGCGCCAAAAGTTTCCTCGAAGATAAAGATCACAAAGAAGGTTGAGAACTCCAGCGAGATCAATCGGGCTCGTTATATGCCCCAGGACCCTACTATCGTTGCAACTATTAATGGTGGTGGTGAAATTGACTTCTCTGACATAAGCAAAGGCGTATCTGTGGGACACGTCACTCCTCACACAGACAACGGTTATGGGTTATCGTGGAATACGCTTGAGAAAGGGTACTTGCTCTCTTCTTCGGACGATAAGTCTGTTGCTTTAACGGACTTTGGGTCAATTGATAAAAACAATGGGCTTATTTTCAAATCTGAAGTTCATACTGATATTGTGAACGATGTCAAATGGCATGCATTTGATAAAAACATCTTTGGCTCTGTTTCCGACGACGAGAGAGTTCTCTTGTTTGACATGAGATCCCCAGAAAAGCCTGTTTCATCATATGCTAGTGTGGGCTCTAAGGGAATCAACTCGCTCGCGTTTTCGCCCTTTTCGAGAAATTTATTGGCTATCGGTAATACCAATTCCAACATCAACTTGTTGGACCTCCGGAAACTTTCTTCGGATGGTAAGACTGGCCTCTCCCTCCACACTATGATGGGCCACGGTGATGCTATCACATGCTTGGAATTTTCCCCACATAGAGACGGTATTGTAGCCTCAGGATCTCAAGACAGAAGAGTCATTATTTGGGATCTTTCTAAAATTGGTGAGGAACAGGTACAGGAGGATGCAGAAGATGGGTGTCCAGAAATCTTCATGATGCATGCTGGCCACACTGGTGCGGTCACAGATCTTAGTTGGTGTCCTTTTGTGGATTGGACACTCGCCTCGGTTGCAGATGATAACATCGTGCATCTCTGGGAAATAAGCGACTCTTTGGTCTCTGACAATGTGACAGACCTTCAAGATGTGACTTTAGAGTAATTTTACGTTCATATTTGTGTTTTTGTAATTAGACCAGTAAGATTGTTGATTTCACTGCATAATCCTGCAAAGCCACAACCAATGTGGATTCCAAGTTGGCGCAGCGAGTGGCACAGAAATCAAAGACGTTGGACTTGCGTCAAGACGTTGGCCG
>JANIJR010000021.1:0-192825 GCA_030557995.1 Clavispora vitiphila
GGCGCGGCGTGGTTGGGAGCATGGGGCGGGAGCGAGGGGCACGGGTGTGGCCGGAGGCACGGCGGCCGGCGGCACGGGTGTGGCCCCTGCCTTTCGCAACTGTAGACGATCTCGCACATCTCTGTTTCAGTGGCGCCGCCATCATGGCCTCTGCAGCGCTCCCGGGCCACCGGCGTCTGCATACGAATTTCATCCGCTTCATACCACCCGCAGCCCTCCCCCAAGCGGTGCAGGCGCACCCCGTAGACCGTGCAGGCCGCGGCGCGTGTGCAGGCCGCGGTGCGCACGCAGTCCAGATTTGTAGCGATGGCACTTGCGGATAAAACGGCTCTGTGCAGTGGCCCTTGGTGTGGCGGTTCCGCCCACTGCAACTCCCGGCCCGTCGCCGCTGTAGCACGGGGAACCCTTTGCGTGCGGGCCCGCCCCTTTCGTGGGACCCGTATGTGTGGGGCCCGTACGCGTAGGGCCTGCATGCGTGGGGCCCGTGTGGCCACCACTATCGCAAATGGGCCCTGTACTGCAGACAAAAAAACGTCAACATTTACCGTTGTTGCCGGGATTTCACCTTTGGGTCAGGTCCGTGCCTAACAGGAGCTGGTCTTGTGTGTAGGTGGCGATATTTCTCACCAAAACTCCCGCTCGGTCTGTCTGGATCCTCGGGCTGCAGTTGTAGGACACGGCGCTCGCCCCACTCTGGACCGCATAATAACCGTTGTTCCCTCGCTGAGCTTATTTCCCAAACAAGAATGGTGGGAGGTGTGCACCTTCTCTCTTTGCCGGTGACTAACCACTACACCGGAACGGACACATGTGGATCTTGCTGCGATTCGGATCTTTTGTCCCACTTTCTTGGGTCACATGGAACGAACCAGGACGTCTTGTTTTCAACTCCCGGAAAAGACGTGGCTATTTCCGACAGGATAAAACACCACAGCAGATTGTTGCAAGTTGCCTCCACCCCCCACTCCTCAGACTTGATTGTGTCTCTCGTAAAATACGAATGCCGATCTGGCTAGTTCCGAGCCAGATACAAGCCGCCTTTCCCAACAATAGAGCGGTCGAGATATGCACGTAATTTGCCTGCAGGTAGTGCGGGCTCGGTTTCAAACTGGCCTCACTCAGTCGTTCATTCATCACAACTTCAGGCCACATTTGACCCGAATGGTTGAGCCATACTTGCTGGTATACCTGCATCATCTCACTTGGTAGATTGTCGGTTCCATTCTAGAACAAAATGATACCATATACCCCAATTTTATCTGGCTACTTAACTTATGCACAGTGTAATCGTGCGCGCATGACAAATTATGCGGTCAACCCTAATACCTATTGTTCGTGGCCCTTACCAGTTCCACTCAAGAAAAATGATTTTTCAAAGTGATGACGGAACCCCTGCCTTGGGCAAACACAGATTAACCAATAGAGTTGCGTCTCGTCTAAGAATCGGGCGTGAGCTCATTTGCTCCCGCTTCGCAGATACGATTGACGCCGTAACTAAGCACTTATTTAAAGATAGCATTTCCGGTATACGAGAAAACTCGGCTGCGGGGGATCAAGACATGAAGCGAGTGCATACGCAGTGGAAGTGATCCTACGTACTTTTGGGTGTGTGTATAGCAGGTGATGCTGCGCCCTCGCAGGTATGATGTCTTACGGCTGCATTAAGCTCGGGTTCCATGCATCAGCTACGCCCAATATATAAGTTTCTAGGTTTTTCCTGGTTTCGGAATCCTTTTAATTTTCATCTTCATACTCTCTCAACGACTCGATTGGCAATATTACAATGAAGTTTTCTCATATTCTCGTTGCTGTTACCCTTGCATCTTCTGCCACTGCATTGCCTGTTGAGACGGGTATGGACAACCAATCCAAAGGCATTTTCAAGACTATGGTTGACATGGTCAAAAGAGTCACTGGCTCTACTGAAACTACATCTGCAGAGTCTGCTCCTGTTGTGCAAATCTACACTATGAGCTCCTAAAAAAAAAAGGGCTCTTCATTGCATATACACAAATGGAGGAGTTCAGTGAAGCATATATTCCAATTCGGTGCAAACAATTTTCAATTCTGTCATATATTTTACTACTTGCATTTTTAATAGGTTAAACAAAAGGTTTTGGTTATTTTGTTGTAGAACGAAGTCACAGCATTTGTGCTTCCAGGCCATTAACTCGTATTTTTTTCCGTTTGTTACATAAACTTTGCCCGAATCGCGCTTACGAACTGTCTATGTGCATGTCAATAAAGCTTATTTTTTTAGAGTTTACTGCGTGAAAAAAAGAAGCACCCACTTACGCACATACTAACCCCTATATGTCGGATGTTCTAGAAAATTTGTCATCGCTGCTATCTGCCTTGGGTCTAATGTTTAGCGAAAGTTTTTCAAAACAATAGGAATATTTGTCAGCATTTTAACATCTTACAGGCAGCTGGTGTACTCTTCTTCATGGTTTTCTATGGGGTGTGTATATCAGATTAATTAACAAAAATATCATTCGCAGAAAACATCTCCGAATGCCATGAAGCCTCACGCTAGGTACGAGATGAACTTGAATTGATAGGTGAAAGCTATACCCCCACGTCCTTTGTGAGAGCTTTACACTACTGTCTTGCGTATTCTAAAGTTAAGCGAGGCGTCATTCAGCGACAGATACGACGATGGGGCGGTGTGTGCGAAGCACGATTTGGCGTAAGCGTATGTGGGGCGATTGATGACTTTTTTTTTCCACTAACCCCACCCCGCGATGTGACTAAGCGAATCAAAAAATAATCCTCAAGTTGCAGATACGCGAAGTGTCGCTTGTGCGTAATATACGGTCTTACGGTGACCTGCTTTCGTAAACCGAAAAAAAATAATGATACACGAGTTTATACTAAATTTTCCGAAACCAAAATATGAGTAATTGACGGAATGGAAAGACTCAAGTCGAGGGTTGATGTGATATTTTCTCAATTCGGTCTCTATTTTTAGGGATTGGCAAAGAGGTTTTACGAAATAAGGTATTGATTTTCATGGAAGTCGACAGTTTCTGCAATTTCCAACCTGCATTTTCCATTTCCAAGCCTGCGGTCTGAATTTTCCGTTTTCTTGCTGTGCTCTTGTTAGTTTCGCAATGATTTCTCCTTACTCCCCTCTTTTCCATCTCTGTCTTCCTCTTCATTTCCATTTCTCTTACCTTCTCTTCCACTTTTCTGCCACTTCTCTTCCACTTCCCTTCCACTTCTTTCCATATTTCTCCTTTTTCTCTTCTCTCTACTCTGTTTTTTTTTTCTATTTTCTCTTCCAGCTTCTTGAGCCGTAACCTCAAACTGCGCTAGCCGCTTATCCGACGAATTTTATGAAAATCACAGCTTCCTCATAAGGGGGCTCTGCTCCAGTCTGAATCAGGTGTAGGGATGTTTGTCTTTCCTGTGTGTAACATGTGGCTGTAAATGTCTGGCGATAAAAACTAGCATGCGCTCACTATATAAGTGGTTTACTACACATCATCGATCCTCACTGTCAAAACTTTTCTCTTGTATTTTTATCTTTAGGAAGCAAGTATCTTCGTCAGAGCCAATTTTCATGTGCACAACAATAGAACTCTCCACTTTTCTGATATGAGGTAGTGAAGCGTGAATCCGTATAGATTCACACCTGTTCGTCTTTTGGATAATTTCCATGTGGAGGTAGCGTTTGGAGTGAAACTGAATCAGTACCTCCTTGATTGTGGCTCCCTCCGAAAGACACCATGAGGCGCAGATCCTACACCAACGTACTTCCTGCATGTGGAAGTGAAAACCTCCATACATCTACACATTTTTCGGCTCATCTCAACCCAAACCTCAATCAGACCTTACTACCGCACCATGTCTTCCAGCAGACAAAGAGTTCAGCAGGTCCGAAATCCGGTGCTTCCCGCCAAAACCACGCCCGAGCAAAAATACTGGCGCGGTTTTCTCAATCCTCAGCTCATCAAGGAAAACTACCCCATCACACACATCCACTTCAACCCAGTGGCTCCCCATGACTTTGCCGTGACTTCGTCGACCAGAATCCAGGTTTTTTCGTCGAAAACCAGGCAGGTGATCAAGACTTTTTCACGGTTCAAGGACACGGTTTTCTCCGGCGAGTACCGTTATGACGGAAAGCTCCTTGTTGCCGCCGATGCACTGGGCCTTGTGTCCATCTTCGATGCCTACCAGCCACGTAACTTGTTGGTGAGTTTGAACCCATCGTCGCATCCGACGCATGTGGCCAAGTTCCATCCCACCATTGGAAACCAGTTGGTGACTGGCTCCGACGACCGTGTGGTTCGGTTGTACGACATTTCCCAGACCACCTCCGGGCCCATAGTGGAGTTTGACGAATCGCACCACGGCGACTACATCCGTAGCTGCAACTTCATCCCTGGTAACCCTAACTTGCTCATGACTGGATGTTACGATGGCATTGTGCGCGTGTTCGACACTCGTCAAAAGCAGCACGTGGCCAGCTTCGACCAAGGCAACCCTGTGGAGGACGTTTTGGCTCTTTCTCCAACTACTTTGGTGAGTGCGGGAGGTCCACAAGTGAAGGTGTGGGACTTGTCGCGGGGCACACAAATCCACGAGTTTAACAACTTCACCAAGACCGCCACCACGTTGCACAATGCGGGCGAAAGAGGGTTGTTGGTGGGCTCTTTGGACGGTCACGTTAAGATCTTTGACTACACTACTACCAACTGGGACGTGAAATTTGGTTGGAAGTTTGGCAGCGGTGGAGTGTTGTGCTCGGCCGTGTCGCCAAACTTCAAACATTTCGCCACCGGTTTGACCTCGGGATTGCTTTCCATCCGTACAAGAAAGACTGAACCCAAGGTTGCGCCCACCAAGCTGAACAAGTCCAGCACATATGCTCGTATTGTCAAGGGTGCGGAGTACCTTGGAGAGGAGGAACATCACATTGTACACACCAGTGCGCCCGCGGCCAAGAAGTTGAAGCAGTTTGAAAAGCACTTGAACGCGTTCCGTTGGGCCGAGGCGTTGGACTCGGCAATCAGCACCGGCTTGCCCAAGGAGCAGGTGGTTACTCTCTTGCACGAGTTGAAGAAGCGGGGAAAGATCAGAATTTGTTTGTACGGCCGGGACGAGATCTCGCTCATGCCGATCTTGCTGTGGTTCAGCAAGAATCTCTCGGACGTGCGCTCGTTCAACATCATCTGTGACTTCCTTGCGGTTATTCTCGAGATGTACGGCAACTTGATCGACAAGAGTGTTTCTCTCGAGGAAGCGTTCACCACGTTGTCTCGCCGAATAGGCGTGGAGGTGACCAAGTGCAGAGAGGCGAACGAAATCACGGGAATGTTGGAGATGTTGGCGGTGTAGATATAGCATGATACAAGCATTATTGCCATGGTGTAGTCTGTCTCCGGATACTTCTCTACATTAGCTTCCTATGTCGTTAATTCGTAACTACCATCCTGATTTTCTCTTGCGTCTTTTTGGCCGCAGCTCAAACGTTTCCCGGCACCCGGGGGAGCAAAACCACTTTTGCTTCGTGTACTTTTGTGCTTCCACCCTATTCAAGAGGCCCACGCATTTATAGTGAAACCATTCGCCATTGGGGCACTTTTCATTATCGCACGCAATCATGTCTCCAAAAGAGGGCTGTTTGCAGAAACAGTAGCGTTCCGGTTCTTCCTGGGGCTCCGCTTTGTCGGGCCGGCCATGCATGGCGTTTTGGATCTCGATTTCGGGTGCGCTCCTGCGGTTTGTAGAAGGTGTGGAACGCGTGGTGCCGCCTTCCCGTGTGCGCCGTTCTGGGCGTCTTTCTGGGCGCCGTTCTGGGCGCCGTCCTGGGCGCCGTCCTGGGCGTTCTGGGCGTTCTGGGCGTCTCTGGGATTCTCGTCTGGCGCCTTGCCTTTCTCTTCCTTTTACGTCTTTGTGCGCTTCTCCTCTCCCTCCAAGCTTGAACACTATCTTGAGCCTCAGCTTCCCCGGAGTTTTCGTAATCACCACTCGCTCCAGATCGCGGAGAACCCGCTCCTGCTCCTGGAGCGCTTCCACCTGCGACATCAACGGTTTCTCCTTGTAGTGCTGCACAAGCTGCGCTCGGAGTTTTTCTGCCCGCAGTGGGTCCTGTTTTTCTGGAGCATCAGCCCACGTCTGGAGTTGGGCAATTTCTCGCGAAACCAACTGCTCGTGGGCCACGAGCTGGTCGCAGAGACTTTGCATCTCCGCGCTGGCCTCCTCGGTTAGTCGCTGGAGACTTTTCTTTGCCTCGTAGTAGGATTTTCCCGAGCCCACTGTTTGTGCATTTTTGCCCTGAAGCATTTGGTGGAGCTTCTCCTTTTCCTTTTGCGCCGCGAGATTGCAGCTTTGCACCAACCATAGCGAGCGCACAATGTCGCACGGAAGGTGGTCGATGGTTGCGATATACGTGCTGTATATGGAGCTGGAATCAGCGACAACCGACGCCATGGTGTTGTTAGTCCGTGTAGCGACATCGCGACTACGCGACATCGCCGCGACTACGCGACATCACCGCAACCACCGCGACATCGCCGCAACCACCGCGACATCGCCGCAACGTGCAGGAGAACACTGGGTCGCCGGCGGAATCTAGAGATCGCTGATCGCCCGCGGCTTCCGTTTTGGCCGTAGACACGGGTGGCGTATGGCTCGGTTCACCTTTGCTGGCTTTGGCTCAAAATGCGCTGGCGCCGGTGTCACCTCATGTTCAGAAGCGCCACTGGGCCTGCACAGTCTCGCACTACTACAACATGGTGGGGTAAATGTTAATGACAGGGCAATAGATGGATCCAGCGGCTGGTTGCATTCGTGTTTGTGGCTGCAGCAGAAGCCACACCCATTTAGTTGTAATTTCCTCCATCGAGAAAAGGCTGTGCGCAAAAGCGTCTTGCTACGAGCTTCATGGGGCAGCTTGGGTGACGTCTGGGTTGGTTCTCAGAATAATCCACAGCTGGGTTCTCCAACGCCGCAAGCCCGAGTCCCATACAAACTCTTCCAGCAGTTGCGCGCCACTCTACAAAGCACTGTTCAAAGCCTACTTTAGTTTCTCCACGCACCATAAATTCATAACTATACACGGAGCATGAGCGAGGCAGTCTGGAAGCAGTCAAAAAACTTACTCCAAGTCCTTCTTCAAGGTACCCATGAAGGCTCTCTTCTCGGCTGGGGTTTGGAATCTACCCTTACCGAACTTAGAAGCAGTGTCGATCCACTTCAAGTTGACCTTCTCCACGGCTCTTCTGGAGGTGTCAACGTACAAGGACTTTCTCAAGGTGACGACTCTCTTCTTGATACCTGGGATGGAACCCTTCAACAACACAAAGTCGTTGTTGACCAAACCGTATCTGACGAAACCGCCCAATGGGTTGATGGTCTTTTGGGTTCTGTCAAACTCAGTAGCACCGTTAGCGGCGTCCTCACCGGAACCAACTCTGTAGACCTTGTGGTTGATAGAGGTTCTGTGGTGGTAACCGTTTTGACCGGCTCTGGCAACAGTCCAGTTGACGTTGGCTGGGTGCCAAGCACCAATACAAGCAACCTTTCTCAAACCTCTGTGGGTCTTTCTTGGCAACTTCTTGGTACCCCATCTGTGGGTGACACCCTCGAAACCGTGACCCTTGGTGACGGCAACGACATCGATCATCTCGTTTTGCTCGAACACAGAGTCGACGGAGACGGTCTTCTCAAAGTGCTCCTTAGCCCAGTTGACCTTGTCCTCGATGGAACCACCGTTGATTTGGATCTCAGCGAGGTGGGCCTTCTTTTGAGACAATGGGGTCTTCTTGACTTGGGTGTGCACCAAAGCTCTGACGACAGTGGCGTACTTGGTGATTCTAGCCAACTCACGGGAGATCTCCTCACCGTTTTGAGCGTACTTGGCAGAGTACTTGGTGAAAGCCTTCTTCTTGGACTTGTACCAGTTCTTGTAGAATCTTCTTCTGACTTCCTCAGAAAGGTGCTCAGCCCAGACGGTGGTCAAGGATCTCAAGCCTCTTGGGGTCTCGACGTAACCGACAACACCGACGACAACCAAAGGTGGGGTGTCGACAACGGTGGCAGCCTCGACAACCTCACGCTTGTGCATCTTGGAACCTGGTCTGTCCAAGTCTCTGACAATGGTGGTCATACCAGCCTTGTAACCCAAGAAGGCAGTCAAAGCAACAGGCTTAGACTTGACGTCCTTTGGGAAAGCCTTAACTTGACCTCTGTGGGAGGCAGCTCTCTTTCTTGGGAGGAAACCCAAGGAACCGTGTCTTGGTTGTTCGTACTTTCTGTGAGACATATTACTGAAGTGGAAGTGGTGAGTGAGAAGAGTGGAAAATTTTTTTCCTGATAAATGGTGCGCGGGGCCGGGTAACGGGGTGCCCGGGCGCCATGCAGTGCGCCATCGCACGGTCGTGTGTGGCCACAAAACTGTGTCTTCGTTGCAGCTGCCAAACAGTGCACTGTGGAACTAGTCCTCGGGACCGGTGGGGCTTCTCGCGCGATGCTCCAGCGGACCTGGCGTCTTGTCTGTGTGTTGCCTGCGTGCCTGTCCTGCACCGCTGGTGGATCTGGTTGCCGTTTGGGTTCACAGAAACTCACATGATCTGCGCTCACATGATCTGCGCTCACATGACTTGCGCTCACATGACTTGCGCTCACATGACCTGGTGATGGCCTGGCCCCCACATGACCTGGTGCTCAAGTATGTGGCTGGCTCGGGGTTTATGCTTGTGTGGTCCATGCCACTCGTATTGTAAACACACAATGCGGATTCCACTGGCTTTCTGGTGTATCACTGCGTAGTCACACGCGCCCTCGTCCTCACTAATCGTACTCGAGAGAAGACGCAACAGACGTATCCTGCCCCGTAGGATGCAGTAGATCGGGTGTCGCCGTCAATCATACGGAGCCATGGTATCGACCCTTCATACTTTGATGAGCGTCGATTTGTCCGGGCGTCTCCGCTGTGCAGTTGATCTCTAGAAGTGGGAAATGACAAAACCCGCATAAACTCCACGAGATTGAATTCCGCTGGTGTCGCCATGAAGGTGTATCCTGATTTTCGGTTGTGCTCTGCCTCTTTCGTTGGTGGTACCCTTCTGGCACTGTATGACTTTGCTTCCACATGGTTCCAACTATGTGTTACTATGTTGCTACCATGTGCTACTATTGCTATATGTTGCTCCTATGTTTTCTCTGTATATGCTCTCACTTGTGTTTATACTATGGGCTGTCACTAAATGTTGCTACTATGGGTAGTCATTGTATGTGCTCGCGATAGATTGTCATTGTATGTGCTCGCGATAGAT
This sequence comes from Clavispora vitiphila, assembly GCA_030557995.1. Classification (NCBI taxonomy): domain Eukaryota; kingdom Fungi; phylum Ascomycota; class Pichiomycetes; order Serinales; family Metschnikowiaceae; genus Clavispora; species Clavispora vitiphila. The sequence continues at coordinate 9,288 of JANIJR010000021.1, forward strand.
TGTCACTGTATGTGCTCACTATACAACTAGCTCTAATTTGGTTCTCACGATGTGGCTCCCCAGAACCATACCACCTGACTTTCAAAGAGGCTATGAAATGCCTCCAGTACTAGAAAGGCCTTCAATTTTCTGACTGTGTATTTCTAGGGTGTCACAAGGTGTTCAAGGATGAAATCATATATGCAGTTAGTGGATGGTGAGGCAGATTTTCAAAATCGATGCTCCAACCAACAGTGTGATCACTACAGTAGCAATCGCCCGATACTAAGAAGATTCTTTTCCGGTAATTGAATTTGGTGTAATTTCGTTTAGGTGGCTCGTGAGCCGAAATATTACAGGCACATTTTTGTTTAGCAAACACCCGACACATCATCATTTGCATGTATTTTGCGAAATTACATGTCAAGTTTCCAGAAAATCACAGACCCAGCACCAAAAATACCCGCCCAAGAATATCACCACCTACCGCAGAAATAGAGAACTCCCTATATCACTCAATTACGTCGCTATCCAAATCCGAAAATCCCCCGCTACTAAAAATTAAAAACTACCTCTGTTTGGCGTTAGGTTCACCTGCCTGCATACACGCGGATAATGTAAGGGAACGTTTCTGGATTACCAATCGCACTGTTTACAGTCTAGCATAACCACCAATCTTTAGTCATTTTGTCTCTGTATATACAGGCAAGAGAATATCTCGTGCGCAGCTATTATTTGCGCCAGACATGACATTACAAATCTCCGCTTTGCTTACAAACCTCCGCCACCATCGGCCAATATATATATCAATTGTTATTTCTCATTTCAGTAAAGCATCTTCGGTCAATCGACTCTAACCCACAAACAAAAACAAACAACTACAATGTCTAAGGTCTCTGTTGCTATCTTCGGTGTCAATGGCGCTGTTGGCGCCTCCTTGATCGAAGCGGTCCAATCTGATGCTTTCGCAGACAAGTACGAATTTCCAATTTTGGCAGTCACCCGAGACCCATCCCAGCACACGTCGTCAGACAAAATAAAGTACATCCAGGGCGACTACTCGCAACCTGGTGTTTTGGCAGAAAAATTGAAGGGCACTGACGTCATTGTCGAATTGGTCGCTCCAGACCCAGTGCTTTTTGCCAATGTTGAAAAGGTCGTTGCTGCTGTCAAGCCTAAATTGTTTATTCCTTCCCAATTCGGCGTGGACTTGCAAGCGGTGCGCACCGCTCTTTACCCCGGATTCTTGGAAATCAAATCGGTCCACAGCAACAACGTCAGAGCTCTTGGTATCAAGGTCGTGGACATTTACAACGGTTTCTTCACGGAGAAAGGATGGTTGTCGGAGATTGTTGGCCACGTCGGCATTGATGTGGACAACAAGTCTGTCACCTACTTTGGCTCTCCAGATGCCAAATTCAGTTACACTGCGCTCACTGACGTTGGCAGAACCGTTGCCAGCCTTATCACCAAGCCAGTTTCCGAGCTTCCTGATGTGGCCAGAGTCGAATCCGGCAAGATTACAGCTGCCGAGGTCGCCAAGAGATACGAAGAAACACACCACGTCAAGCTCACAGTCAAGGAAACTGTTCCACGGGAAGAGGTTGTCAGAAAAGCCAAGGAGGACTGGACCAAGAACGGTTTTGCCCCACAAAAGTTCCTCTATTACCTTCAAGTCATTTCCTCTTTGGGCGACGGGTATGGTTCGTCTTTTTCCGAAACCGTGCGCGAATTGGTCAACCCAGGCGAGTCTTTGTGGAAGTGGACCAAGTTCTAATTTGTCAGTGTCGTGGTTTATTATTTAGGTATGTGTAATTGATTTTTTATTGATCCAGGTTAATTGTGATGATGTAAAGTGCAGTCGGGCCATATAGTCGTCTTAAGCAAACTCAACATTCTACTTGCAGGCAGTATCATAACAATATATCAAAGAGAATCACTCATCGAACAATTTCGGTGGCCGAATAAATGACTCAAATTGAATAATTTTTTCACAGTAGTCAGAGGTTCTCCTTATCGACAATGTGCATGTCATTGTAGTACTCCGTAGACTCCACACATTGTCGTAGTATCGAACTGTAAGGTTGATTATGCTTACTATAGACGCCAATCAATGTGCTGTGGACCAGTGCTTCCAGTAGAATTTCCTTCGTTTCTCTATGGTACTTCTGTGCATCCTCCTGCTACATCTCTCTCTGCATCTTGTGATTGTCCTAGTTAAACTTCAAGATCTTCTTGAGTGCGTAGCGGGCATCTCTCTCATTATGAGCAAGATACTTTCCGTCGTGGACACCTGTGTCCAACAAGTTTTGCGTATCAATGGTGGAAACATCAAGAGGCGCCCGAGCCTGCGAGTCTAAAATCTCTTGATGGGTCAAAAACAGCTGCAGCTGCAACTCGCGGCCTTGCTGGGGTGAGTTGAGACTCATGACCGAATACATCATCGTGTTGAACTGCGGGGTGAGCTTCAAACCCAACCCGGACTCCTCGTTGCGGAAGCCGGCGTAGAAATCGTCTCTGCCTTTTGGGGTCTGAGGAACAATGTGTTTGTCGCCGTCGTTTTCCGTGACCGAGGGAGCCATGGCGTAGCTCTCCTCTGTCTTTGTCATCGTCGCGTAGCTCTCCTCTGTCTTTGTCATCGTCGCGTAGCTCTCCTCTGTCTTTGTCAACGTGTTTGACGTGTCCGTAAGATCTGATGGGGCGCCTTCAGTTTGGTCCTTCCCGGAGGTCTCATTCCCACAAGTTTTCTCGGAAGTCTCTCTTTCGGAAGCTTTCTCAAAAGCTTTCTCAGACGTCTCTCTCTCCGCCTTCTCTCTCCCAGTCTCAGTCTGTGTCTCCCTCCGCGACAACTCTGCGCGCCCAAGCTTGTTCACCACAAGCTTGAACGAAAAGCCGTCGTCTTCCACAAACAGAACGAGTCCCTCAGGTTTGTCCTTCAAGTGGCCATCCAGTTTGTCCATCAAGTGGCCATCCAACCGTGGCGACGGCTGAAGCCACGAAGGCGCGCTTTGCAACACTCGAGTATCCATGTCAAACGGCAAATCCAGGCTTGTGAGCGAAAACATCTTGTCCATAGCTTTCGTGTCCAACTGGTAACTACGACGACGGTCGGACGACACAGACGACATCGGAGTGGGAATCCCACGGTCGGATTTGGCTCGCAATGGCGACTCGTTGGAGCTTCTTCGGCGCCGCTTGCGCTTTCCCAGGTGAGACGCGGGCAGAACCTTCATGAGTGGAGTGAAGGTATCTGGCTCGCCCATTTTCACAGTCATGCTGGAGTTCAACTCGGCCGTCGGACTCCCCGACGACGGAGACGTCTGGAACTGGAGAGTAAGCGTCGGAAATGCATCTCCGAGCTTGTTGGCCTTGGGTGGGCGGCCTCTTCTTCTTTTCACTGGCTCTGCAGGTTCGCCAATGTGTTCTGTCATCGCTGCAGAGGCAAGCGCAGTCATGAGAATAGGCTTTGGGTTTTCTGGAGAGCGGTTTTGTGAATGCGTCAGACACCACAAGTACGGCTTCTTTAGGGAGTGGAATGGATCCAACAAGTGGAAGAGAAGTGTATGCAAGGGTGAAATTTCTAGATGCGGCACACTTGAATCCAGGATCCGCTGCGAGGCGGGTGGAATCAGAAAATCACGCTGTTCTAGACTTCGACAAGGGAAGGTTTCTTTCTACTTTTTTTTTATTTTTTTTTGGCTACTACCCTGGCATCGCACTGCTTCAATACCCCAGTCAATTCTCTCACACTCTTTCCTCGCTACAGCCGGGTGGATGGATGCAACTGGTGGGAGAACGCACCATGCATATAATTTACCCGATTGGGCAAAATAGGGTTCTGAGATGCCACTGGTTTGAACTACTGCGAATCGCCACATTAGAGGGCAAAGAGCAAGGAAGAGGACGCGAGGCATTTCTGCCCCTCCTGGGCATTTTTGTTCTTCCTGGGCACTTCTTTCTGCTGAAAACGGGATTTCGTTTTTTCGCCGTGGTGTTTGTATTGTCACCGACAAACAGCAACATGCGCCCAATAGTACAAATACAGGAGTAAATACCACAAGTACAGGAGTAAATAAACACCAGCAGTGACAGAGAAAATGTCTACAAAACGAAAAACCGGCAAAAACAGAAGCACCCACGGCGCTCCCAACAGAGATGGAGCCTTCGCGACGGTTCTGATTCGCCGGAATTTCGCTCTTCGCTAACGTTACCGACGCGCAACGATTGCTCGTACCGTTGTCGTACCGTCGCATTTATATGCACGTTGCACGGCCACTATAACTATCACTTTTTCAAAAGCCCCAACCCCATGTCTGGCTTGAACCCCAAAACGACAGAAAGAGAGTTTTTCGGCCTCGGTGGCGCGTTGGCCATCCCCACATTCTTGCCGTTGCTCTTGGTTTTTTTCCAATTGATCACCAACGACAAATACGCCATCCAAGGCGTGAATCTCGACTTGGCCAAAGTAGCACAACAGCTTCCGCAAAGCTGGGGCGAGGTGGCGCAGATCTGCTTCGACAAGCAATGCTGGGTTGCATATCTCGTGTGGTTTTCCGTGCTTGCGGTGTTTGACGTGTACTCTCCCGGAAGAGATGTGCCTGGAGTAGAGTTACGCGATGGCACCAAGTTGGAGTACCGTATCAACGGCCGCTTCATGTCCTCGTTGTTGGTTTCGATCCTTGTGGCGCGTGCCTTTGCCTCTGACAACTACTACTTGCCCGAATTGGACTTCCTCTACCGCCACCAGTTGGAGTTGACTATGGTGACGATCATTTTCTCGTTTCTCATGTCGTTCTTCGTGTACGCCATCTCGTTCATCCCGTTGCGCCAACCCAACGGCGCAAACACCTCAGAGAGAATCTTGTCCATCAACGGAAACTCCGGCAGTGTTTTGTACGACTGGTATATTGGCCGTGAGTTGAACCCTAGAATTGGTGCCTGGGATATCAAGTTGTTCTGTGAGCTTAGACCAGGCATGCTCTTGCTCTTTTTGATCAACTTGGCCTGCCTTCATCACCAGTACCATTCGCAGGGCAGCGTCACCGACTCCTTGGTGTTGGTCAATTTGCTACAGGCATTCTACATCTTCGAAGGTGTTCTCAACGAGGAAGGCTGTTTGACGATGATGGACATTGCCACAGACGGATTTGGGTTCATGCTCGCGTTTGGCGACTTGGCGTGGCTTCCGTGGAGCTACTCGTTGCAAGCACGTTACTTGGCGTTGGAACAAAACCGCTACGAATTGGGCTGGACCAAGTGTGGCCTTATTGTGGGTGTGAGTGTGTTGGGCTACTACATCTTCCACTCAGCCAACCAGCAAAAATCCGACTTCAAGCAGGGAAAGTTGGACCACTTGAAGAGTATCGAGACCCCTACGGGCTCGAAGTTGCTTGCGGACGGCTGGTGGAGCAAGAGTCAGCACATCAACTATTTTGGAGACTGGCTCATTGGGTGGTCGTGGTGTCTTCCTACGGGAGCCATGACGTTGCTCACGTACTTCTACGTGATTTACTTTGGGGTGTTGTTGGTGCATAGACAAACGAGAGACGAGGCCAAGTGCAGAAGCAAGTACGGCAAGGCGTGGGAGGCGTACGAGAAGCAGGTGCCGTACAAGATTGTGCCTTACGTTTACTAGGGAGTGAAAACGGTGTGAGAGTTGTAAGTAGCGTAAGAAATCATTAGAGCAGTATCGCAAGAACCAACCGAGTCTACAGAATTGAACGGGCGTAGGATGACACAGAATTATAAGAAATCGAGAATTCCAACAATGTACCAGCCCCACTGTTTTGTGCAAGTCCTATCGGTCATACTGTGCCATCCCACAGGGCACTGTCCCACTTGAAACGGACTGACATGGCCACTTGAAGTGATTATGGACGGGCTGATTAAGCTTAATACGGTATACTGCACTTTTTTCGTTGCAAGATCCAGTGTGAAGTGCTTGTGTGTGAAGTGCTTGTGGATTGTGTCACTGAAGTAGCATACCATCTCCCCTGCCACCTACCACCTACCCCTACACGTTCTCAACTAATCGACTGTTCTTATACACGTCTACTCGGTTTTCTTCTCGTAGTCCACAAGCTTTTCGAAAGAGTGGTACGAGGTCTGGATAGAGGTGATCCAGCCCACGGCGGTCGACACAACATACACCAAAAAGAGCGACACAATGATGGCCAGCCACACGCCTGGCGTGAAAAACTGGTACTGGGTGAAGAGGTTGGACTTCGTGCTCAGAGAAGACACAGAAAGCAATTGGTCTGGCTCGGCCATCTCGGCATCGTCCAACAGGGCCTCGGCATCGGAAACTGCCGAAACCACCGCATCGACCGCACTGGTGTCCAACGCATCTGAGTCGCCCTGCTGCTCCTCCTCCTCGTCCAACACCTCTGCCGCCTCCTTCGATACCTCTGCATCCATCTGCTGTTCCGCCTCCAACTCCTGCAACTCTTCCTCCAACTCCTTTTCGTACTCGTCAACCGTTTCTCTCTTGAACTTGTCACTGACATCCTCAATGAACTGCTTGACCGCATCCAAGCCAGAGCCCGCACGGTGGAACGAGGGCTTGCCCTGCACAATCACACAGCTGCTTTTGTCCAAAAACTCCTCCACAGAGTACTCGTCGTCCTCCAAGTCGAAGATTTGCGGGTTTTGCCCGCTCTGGTGGAAAAACGAGTCCACCACCCGCTCAAGATCGTCCACACCGCGATAGTGCACGTTCTCGAAGAACGTTCCGGTGTGTTCTGCGGGCGCCTTCGCCGCCAAGTTGTTGACCCGGTAAATGTGCAATTGTTCGCCGTCAGAACAAAAGTCTCCGCTGAGTTGGCTCAAGCTCTTGGCCACATCGCCGGAGCGCGCAAGATACGCGGAATCGGCGGATAGTTTGCGGGAGGAGTAGAAGGGCGCCGAGTCCGAGAACGACGCCATTGCTGCAGAGGCGCAGGCCGCAAGTCCGAGTAGCTTCATGGTGGTTGTTGATAGGGCGCATTATCAAGGAAAATGCCGGAGGATATATTAGACACCCGTGCCTCCGAAGCGGTGCAGATAAGCGGAGGAGGTGACGGATGGAGGATGGGGCGCGGGCGGACGGGAAAAATAGGCTTGGGAGAAGTGGGGCGTAGGATAATCGAGTAGCTGGCCAGGGTTTCGGTGAGCGAAGCGAAGGTGCGGCTCGGTCAACGGTGCTTAGTGGATGTGAATGCGAATGCGACATGTGAGTGCGAATGTGAAGGCGATAGGTGAATGCAAAATGCGAGTGCGATACGATACGTGAGTGCGAAATGTGCAACAAAATGTGGAACAAAATGTGAAACAAAATGTGAATCGAAATGTGACTACCGACTACTCCAACACCAGTTCCCCAGAGAAACCAGGGCCTTCCACGTCCCAACAAGCAAAAGAAAAACACACAGCAAAAGACATGCGCCTGTTTCCGAAAAACGAGATGCCCAACCCCCAAATTCCTCGCCGGCCACTTCCTCGTCCTCCATATAGCCACGCTATCACCTCCAACTACTACTCTTAATGGCTGTCGACGTCCCTGCGTAAGTACCTTGCTCCGCTACCATTCCAAGCCGCTCTAACATCCAGTTCTGTGGTGCGTAAGCTTATGCTTTTCACTGTGGCCATGGTGGCCCTTCCGTTGGTGACGTTTTTCACCTGCCAGTATTTGTTCGACAACTCGCTAGTTAGCGGCGGGTCTGCTGCGGTGGCGGCCAACGTGGTTCTCATTGCGTACATTGTGGCGGCGTTTTCCGAAGACACGGCCGAGGCGCCGGAGAGCAAGAAGGATCAATAGAAATGTACGTCTGTGGATGGAGAATGTAGAGTGGGCGTAGTGAGCGACGGAGCGACGTAGGAAGGGTGGAGCGAAAGTGCAGACACAAGAGCAGAGACAAGGGGCAGGAGAGAGGAGGGGGCAGCAGCGACCGAGCGAGAGCAAGAATGGCACGAGACAAGGACGCTTCGGGCGCCACGACTAATCCGGAGATGTTGTCCTTTACATAGTAACCTCGCCCACCAACCACCTTCACCGTCTCTTCTTCATGGGCAGCCAATTGCTTCTCTGCGCAAGCATTCCGCACAGCAAATACACCCAGACGGTTTCCACGCTCGAGGCCCTCACGGGAATCCTCAATCCGCAGCAGATCTCCACCTACACCTTGTTCACCAAACCGTACTATGCGTTCAAACCAAAGTTCGAGCCGGGCAAAGTGAACCAGATCGAGCAGTACTACATGCGGTGCACCACCATCTGGAGCGACGATGCGTCCTCCAAGTTGGATTTGGCCCAGCCGTTCATTGCCGGCGAGTCGGAGGTTTTAGTGGATCGTCTTTTTGCGGGAAAAGAGGTGAAGCACTGGACTTTCCACATCTCCGATCTCCCCAATGCGGGGAAGAGCACTGTTCTGGTGCATAATTTCCACGAAAGCACGTTGGTGCACCACCACACAAAGGGCTTGGCGGTGGCGGAGATGAAAACCGGGCCGGACTTGCAGAAGGCACAGACATCAGAGAACATCACGGAAAACAAAACGGAAGACGGGCCAGTGGCTGAGGTGATCGATGTGATTGCCGAGGAGCCAATGGTTGCAGATGCTGTCAAGAAAGAAGACTCCGGTTCCGCAGATCTTATGGAGGTGGATGCACCGGAAACCGAGTCCAAAGATTCGTTTCTCCAGTTTCTTGAGGCGTTGGGTTACGTGGTGGTCAACCAGTACTGGGTCAAAGGGATCCGGTTTTTCTATGGAGATATCATCATCGAGATCTTCAAGGTGTTTGTGAGAGACGACGACGCGGCGCCCACGGAAGACAGCCGGTTGAAGCTCAAGCTTTTGGATCTGTCCAATACGTTTCAGATCAAGGCGTATGTCAACTTCGCCAAGGGCGCAAGCGTGGATCTGGTGACGCAGGGAACAAAGGACTTGACCAAGCTCAAGGAAATGTTGGCGAATTTGTTTGAACTCGAAGTTCCTGACCGCATGTCCATGGACTCGCGTGTGACGCGGACTACACCATAGATTGCTCCTTAATCGAAGGAATAAAGCTAGAGTCACGGGTACATCTGAAAAAGGAGGTTAGTTTATATCCAATGGAGCAGGTTGAGAATCCAACGGAAAACAATGGAGTCTGGGACATCATGTACTATGGCTTATAAGCACTGTTATAACAAGTACTGGAAATTACAAGTACCGGGGATTACAAGTACTGTGAATTAGAAGGATTATGGATTGCAAGGATTGTAAATTGCAAGCATCTGTGGATTACAAGTGCTATAAACTGCAAGACTATAAAGTGCAAGGACTATAAAATGCAAGACTATAGAGTGCAAGACTATAGAGTGCAAGACTATAGAGTGCAAGACTATAGAGTGCAAGACTATAGAGTGCAAGACTATAGAGTGCAAGACTATAGAGTGCAAGACTATAGAGTGCAAGACTATAGAGTGCAAGACTATAGAGTGCAAGGAATATAAAGTGCAAGGAATATAAAGTGCAAGGAATATAAAGTGCAAGGAATATAAAGTGCAAGGAATATAAAGTGCAAGGAATATAAAGTGCAAGGAATATAAAGTGCAAGGAATATAAAGTGCAAGGACTACGAACTGCAAGTACCAAGTACCGTGGATTCCAAGTGCTATGGAATATGTTTGCTATGGATTACTCGTACCATAAACTGCGAGAACCACAAATCACAAGGACTATGGATTACTCGTACTATAATCTGCGAGAACTACAAGTAACAAATAATATAGGTTACCAATACTATAATCTGCGAGAACTACAAGTAACAAATACTATAGGTTACCAATACTATAATCTGCGAGAACTACAAGTAACAAATAATATAGGTTACCAATACTATAATCTGCGAGAACTACAAGTAACAAATACTATAGGTTACCAATACTATTAACTGCAATTCGGATTCCCAATGTGGAACCAGCACTGCAATACTGCAGATTCAGGACTCTTTACTTGATTACAATAAATTCCTTGTCGTCGTGATATTCGTGTATGAATGGTTCCATGCCCACCGATCCTGTTTGTGGACTAATTGCCTCTCTCAATTGAGGTTCGGAGACAGCTGGTGTCAAACCCCCGTTCTCCTCTCTCGTCACTCACGTGCTTCTCCACTTCTTCAACCTGCCGAAGCAACTCCTTTAGCGTCAATGGTTGTGGAGGCTGGTGGTCCGAAGCCAAAAGCCGAAATACCGAAGTCTCTGATTCATCCTCAATCTCATTGGCCGAGTCGTTCACGTGGTTGATGAATGCCACATGTCTGTTGAGCGCCTTGACCCACCGGGCCATGTCTTCGTCGGAAATTTCCGACTTCAAGCCGGAGATCTTGAGCATGTTTTTGCAGGTTTCCACGCTAGCCTCATGGGTGGAGTGGTTAGCGGAAGGAATCATGTCGGTGACATTCCAGGTGGGTTTGCGGAGATAAGAAGAGATTTCCGATGCATTCTTTAGCGCCGGCAAGATGCGCCCTTTGAGGCAGATGCTTGTGGTGGAGAGTTTCCGGACCAGAAACATGGGGTAGATAGCAATGGGGACCGGGCGAGATTATGTATGGTGGCACGTGACACAATCACACAATCGGATAGTTGGCAAATAGACGGACCGGAAGAGTCCGCAGAAGATTAGTAGGATTCACAGCTGCGGTGATAGAGCAAGACGTATTTCCCCCAGTTCAAACTCCCCGGGGCTCGTTGGCAAATGATTAGGAACCAGAAACGGCCGCTAGGGCTCGCGCCCTAGACATGCGCGGCGCACGTGATGCGCATCGGTCTACCTCCGCACTGTGTACACCCTCGCGGCTTAGAGAAAAAAAAACCAGCGCCTGAAAAAAAAGTTCTCCTTCATCACTCTTCTTAATAGTCAACCATGGGTAAAGATCACTTCAGAAAGCAACACGTGAGAGTTTCTAACAGAACTGCTCCAAAGTCTGAGAACGTCTACTTGAACGTCTTGGTCAAGTTGTACACCTACTTGGCTCGTATGTATCCCGTTTGAAAAACTTTTGTTTGAAATTGCCTTTTTGTGACCAAGTGGACCCAAAGAAACACAAAAGACGCAACATAACCATAAGCAGCTAAAGGTCTGATCCTCAGCATTGTCTCTCGACATTAATGGCAGCAGGTGCTAGTTTATGAAGATATAAACAGTTTTAGCCCAATGCTACCCAGCGCTGGAAAACGACTGGTTGATTTTTTTTTACGACATCAGATTAGCAGCAAAGGGCGCAAGCCCTGTCGAGACAGAAGATCCCTCAGCATCCGGTGGTTCGGACTGAGCATGCCGCCGGTGATTCGGGCCAGGCGGGAGTCTCATGAGTTGCAGTGTTTCTGCGAGTGCATTTTTGACACAAAAGTGTGCGGTTTTGAGCAGAAGGAAAGGCAAGCCCTCCGTATACTAACTAGCCCAGGTCGTACCGACGCCCCATTCAACAAGGTTGTGTTGAGATCTTTGTTCTTGTCTAAGATCAACAGACCTCCAGTTTCTCTTTCCAGAGTTGCTAACGTCTTGAAGCAAGAGGGTGCTGCTTCCAAGACCATCGTCGTTGTCGGCACTGTCACTGATGACGTTAGATTGTTGGATGTTCCAAAGGCCACCGTCGCCGCTTTGAGATTCACTGCCGGTGCTAAGGCTAGAATCACCAAGGCTGGTGGTGAGGCTATCACCTTGGACCAATTGGCTTTGAGAGCTCCAAAGGGTCAAAACACCATCATTGTCAGAGGCCCAAGAAACGCCAGAGAGGCTGTTAGACACTTCGGTTTCGGTCCACACAAGGGTAAGGCTCCAAAGGTTATCTCTAAGGGCAGAAAGTTCGAGAGAGCCAGAGGTAGAAGAAACTCCAGAGGTTTCAAGGTCTAAGCGCCCTGAATCGCTCGAGGTTTCATCTGATAGTCATTTTTTAATCAACAACTCTTCTCATTTATTTGTAATATACCGAATACATTTATCACGGTCGTTAGCAGGTTGTAGTAAGGATTGCATATACTAGTGAGACGTTTCCGGGTTTGGAACATATCACTATTAGTCTTTTGATCTTCTGATACTGTCAGTTGAGGTCACGGTTGATCTCTACTGAGTTTAATCAAGCGTTGATTTTTCCATCTGCTCATTGTTCCTAGACCGAATTGTCAGTCTTCATGTCGTCTCTACTACTGTTTCCCGATGAATTGTTATTTCGGATCATATACTTTCTCTGTGGAATTCAGCCCAACTCCAGACCCGAGTCTAGATACCCCCACCTACAACGTCGCCAAAGCTACTCGTCCAATTTCCATCGACTTGGAAACCACGTGCGTGATGTAATCAACTTGTCTCTGACATGCAGCCGGTTTCGAGAATTGCTTGGACCTGTGCTCTATGGGTTTATCAGCTTGCGCCGAAGCAGTGAAATCGACTCCATCTTGTCTTATCCTCGGCGAATGGACCGGTGGAGCGACGAAAAGAAGATCAGTAGCGAGTTTGATGAGATTCTCAAGTCCCCTCTGTCAGCGGCGAGAATCTACCGATTTGTTGAGACTTTGGAAATCTCCAACTCGTATATTGGCAAATTGCACCTTTTTGGCAATCTCTCCGCATTGAAAGTGTTGGATACCCCCGTTTGGGGCGATTTTTCCAATATAGGAAGCACTTTGACGTATTTGTCAATTAATGCAGAGACCTTACTACGCTGCGGCTCGGCTTTACCCAATTTGTCCCGTCTAGACTTGATTGCAGACATCCATGCGCTTGAACGAGGAGATCTAGCGCAATTGAACAAATTTACCTCGAACCTTTCCACATTCAACATGTTCGTCACTGAACCCTACATTCTTCATTTCGTAGAGGTGCTCAATTTTCTCGGGGCCATCCTGGTTCATGGAAAGTTGAAGCATTTTGCTCTTCGGGAAGTGCGCAAAATAGGCGAGAGAGCAACTCCTAGACAATGGGAAAAGGCATCGGATGTGGATGTGAACTTCATTTCTTCTTTACTGTCACTGCCACTCGAAACCGTTATGGTCGATTGCGAATTTGTCCGGTCTCTTGACGTTCCAGCTATAGAGTGTGTGGATCACTCCATTGCATGCTTTACATTGGTCGACCCAGTGATTTCTCTTTATAAGCTCACAGAAGAGAATCTGGTGCGATTGGCGAAAGTGGTGGAGGCATTCCGTCCAAAAGAATTCGCATTGGCGTACGGCGAAGTGATCATCCAATCTCATTTTCAAGCGTTTTCTGCGATGCAAACATTCTTGTCCCGATTGGATTCACAAACGGTGACCATTGCATGGGTAGAAAAAGTCTGGTCTGTTGCAGACGACAGTTTGGTGAGAAAACACTTTGAGGAACTTATTGCTGCCTACGACAACAGCAGCCACATGACGAAAACAGTGGCCAATGCGTCATTCACAGACCGGTTTCTGTTTTCCACTCCACGGTACCGAGCACGGGAATATTTCCAGGTCCACTACAATCCAATGGCATTTGTGCAATGTGATGCCAGTATGGGAACGGCCAACGCGTTCTGGGAGGTTGAAACTTCTCTCCGAGACCTCGAACATTATAGTCTTCGGGAAAAGGAGCTTAGTTCCATCTGGGTCTGAGCCTACAATATACGCATAGTGCCCGGCGAAAAGATAGACAGCCAGCTTGTGTAGGCGACTTACGCCGTCTTCTCGGTTTCGTAATTTCTCGGTTCACTCTTTTACGCAAGAAGTCCAGTCCGTAGTCCACTCTACCTCTGCCCCTATTGTAGACGGTAGTCCCCGCTCACCCCAGCTCACCTGGAGCCCAACGCTGCGTTAGCGCATATTTGCACCCATTGCCTCAACCGTCCGTCCTGCACACACACAACGGTCCCCTAACTCACGTCCACCACCAACGACACGGGCAGCCGTTCAATTGCGGCGCAATCCACCAGTGCTCTCGAATCCGCCCCGAGAAAGCCACCCACAAACATTCCAACACCGTGTGTGGGCCGCTACACCCCACCCCCGGCAACCGCCGTCCACGTGACCAGCGTGACTGTCTTTCGCGGCCCCACCTTATATGCCGCGCACCGCACCCCGCGCAACATGCAGTGCTGAAAATTCCTCACGCTCTCCAACGAAAAAGAAAATTTTACACGCATCCTGACTTTTACCTAGTTCCACAACACATACAGACAAGATGCCAGGTGTTTCCGTTAGGTATGTTCACCGTTACAAAGCCACACAAACCACCCAGAATCACTAGAATCCTCATAGTTTTCCCCACTATCCCTATCCCAGAACCAAATCCAAATTGCGTCGAAAACCCGACTTTCCCATACCCGCTGAGTGGCTGTAAAATCATCCCTGGACCCATACTAACATCCCAGAGACGTTCCAGCTCAAGACTTTATCAACGCTTACGCTCAATTCTTGCAACGTCAAGGTAAGTTGGAAATCCCAGGTTACGTTGAACTTGTCAAGACTTCTGCTGGTAACGAGTTGCCACCACAAGAGGCCGAGACCTGGTTCTACAAGAGAGCTGCTTCTGCTGCCAGACACATCTACTTGAGAAAGCAAGTTGGTGTCGGTAAGTTGAACAAGTTGTACGGTGGTGCTATCAACAGAGGTTTCAGACCACAAAAGCACGCCGACGCTTCTGGTTCCGTCAACAGAAGAGTTGTCCAAGCTTTGGAGAAGATCGGTGTCCTCGAAATCTCTCCAAAGGGTGGTAGAAGAATCTCCGAGAACGGTCAAAGAGATTTGGACCGTATTGCTGCTCAAACTTTGGAGGAGGACGAATAAGCGTGTTCCACGGTTGTTCTCTTCTTTCTTTGTATTTAACCCCTAATAAAATCAGCAAATCGCATCGTCAATTCTGGTCCGGCTTGGTGTGTAGGTATTAAGTACGACAATGTCAAATGTACACTATGTTTACTGTTACTGTAGGTTACATTCACGAAAACCAGCCAGACTCATGTCTGTTTCTCTGGCTGGTCCCACAATATTCATTCTCTGAAATCTCAGGTGCAGTGTTGTGTTACGTGATATGAATCGGAATGTCTTGTCAGTAAATCTTGACTGTTGCCGGTTTATCTATCCTCTAACTCAACATGCTATCTACAGGTGATCATAGTGTACAATATATATTCTTTCACAAACTCAAATTTCCACAAGCTTCTCGGCAATCTCTTGTGCTTGCGCCTGCTTGTTCTTGATATCCACGCTTTCTTCCAATCCCAACCAGCTCAATGGCGCTGTCTCCGGAAGATCCATGATCCACTGCTTGTAGGGTTCTACCCCAAGGCAATCGGGCATTTTAACCTCTTCCTTCTCTCCTCCACCCCAGATCAAGTTGAAATCTGCCTGGAACACTTGATCTGAGAAAAGATATTCAGATAGCGCAACGCAATATCTTGCATCAGCGGTATCAGATATCTTGCCGCCGTAGACAATCTTACCAACCATATAGCCAATCTCTTTCCATGCTACTAGCTTAGGATTCGAATGGGCCCTAGGAGACTCCTCGAACAACCTCTTGACGAAAAGGGCCGCCGCAGAAACATCTGTCTCGTTGAAATCGTAAAATTTGGAAAATGATCCAGGCACAAATTTCAACCGCTCTCTGATCATCGCATGGTACCAACTCAAGAGGAAAATTACATGCTTAAATGCATTTGCCTCGTGCAACATCACCAAGCTTTCAAATGTCTCCATCAAGGTCGTTCTAAAACTTTGCAGACTCTCGTAAGTGATCACATGAGAAGATGTAATAAGGCCGTTCGGGATATCATCTGACTTTAGGCTGCAAGTCAAAAAGAGACGGAACGAACTATCTGGACTTAAACTTTCAATCTTTCTCTGTAATTTTGGAAGCCAATGGGATGCCATTTGAATATTCTGAACAACAAGCCAATTACCGGTTGAAGCTCCCTTTTCAATTTCTTTGTTGACCAACTCAACACCTTCTTTGGATCCCATGGAGAACACGCGAACATCTTTGTTCATGGCCTTTGCAGCTTGAAGCACCTTGAATGTCACATCAAACCCTTCAGTAGTCGAAATTATTATTGTGGAGGGACCCATTTGTACCAAATCTTTGATGCCATAAACATTATCAGATTCAACACCAACGTTAAGAACTGGGGAGACAAACTCGTCATACACGTCCATAAGTGTAGCTTTCTCTGATGCACCAATTAAATGAGCAATGAAACTAGACACAGCAGTAAACACCCTGTTCTCTTTGTTTACTTCCACTAACAGGCTCCAATTATCCACAATATCTCCTTCGACTGGTTGCGCCACGCTTAACTTTAACAACTCCAGGGCGTCCATCCTATGACTCTCATTGACACCGTACTGTTTAAGAATTTCCTTGATCACAACAGTGGTTTGAGCGCTGGTTTCAATATCATGATATGCAATAGACAAAGCAACTGCGAAAACAATTCGGTCTAACCTCTTTAGGGTTGGAGAAATCAGGGCGAAAATTTCGTGGTAAAGTTTGGATACAAAGGAGCCAAGATGCGAGAGTCCATCGCCATCATTTAATACCTTTTTGAAGATGCCAATGTATGTGGCCAAAGAGAAATTGTAAAATTTGTTCCACTCACTCAATATCGTAAGAATGCGGTAGATCGCTTTAGAGTGACAAGCGAGCTCACTGTGCTCGTTTCTAGTCTTGTCAACCTCAAACATAACCTCCTCTGATTCACCAATGCGCTCGCTGATCTCAGATGATTCAGATTCAAGCTGTTCTAACGATTCAATGATTTCATCGCTGTCTAGAATCGTACCAGAAACGTCATTCAAGACCATCAAAAGCAGCTTTCTTAATCCAAGCAATCGGATTTGGTAATCTCCTTGCAACGAAATTAATTCCACTCTCTTCTTGAATAATTCTGGTCGAGAGTGCTGCAATGAAATGTTCAAGACTTGATTTTGCAAGTTTCCGATAGTAACAGAAAAATTGAGAATAGTACATCTTGACGACACAAACGATGGTATACTTGTATGGGCATCTCTAGTGTATAATATCAAAGAAAAGTCGTTCAGAATTTCCACCAACTTGCTTCCAAGCTGCAAAGATTTTCGACCTCCATTCTGAACAAAATTTCCCCTCAACACAGAATCAAGAATAGGATTGTATGCTTCTGCATTTTGTATCAATATCGTACCACCGAATCTCATAGCGTCTTCTAACACTTTGACAAAAGAATCTTCAAGAAAACTTGAAATAATCACTTTCTTGGAAGAACTTTTCTTTATTATAACTTCGACGATATCTCCAGACGGATCGATGATAAATGGATTTTTCGAATGTTCCATAATGCCAAAATTGTCGATGAACAATTCATCTTTAGGCAATCCGTAGGATGTCCATTTTGCAATACTGATAGCTGATAATAACGAAGTTCCAGACACAGTTTCATCGAACATAATAGAAGATTTTCTCAACTTATCCTTCCACTCATTAGTGAGCAAATTTCTTTGGTTTTGATCAAGGTCACCACAGAAAAGACAAAAAGCCGCACCAAGAATAGAGTTTCCTATGATTTTTTCTCTTCCTGACTCAAACTCTTTGATACTGGCTTGCCATCTTTGTCTTTCTCGAGTCAAGTTCTCGATCAAAGCTAAACTTCTCTCAACCTTCTTTTCGATGTTTTCGATTTCAAGCTTGATCTTCTCTGTCTCTCTAATGAGCTCGGTGTAGTCATGTTTGTAAGATAGAATACGCTCTTCTAATTCTTTGATCATTTCCGCAATGGCAATCAACTTAGCTTTTGACTTAGTCGCCGAAGCTTCAAGAACCATTACCTCCTGCCTTAACGGTCCAATTTCCTCCAAAATTGTGGAGTATTTCAATTGAGCAATCACCCATTGCAATAAAGGGCCACATGCTTTACTTGCTCTGTTAATGGTTTCATAATTAAAGTCGGGCCTTGAAAGGTAAACTTCTTCCATATAACGTCTCATTTCCGAAGTAAGGCACGTTTCATTGTCATATGAGACAATACTGGTGATAAAATCATCTTTTCTGATGATTAATTGCACATCTCTCCAGCTTGAAACTTCATATCCGAGTAGGATACAAACCGACTCCATTGCCAACTTCACTGCAGCTGGTGGGTTAGACATGCTTCTCATTTCTGTTAAGTGCAGCTTCTTGATATTTTGAACACCTCTTTGAGCTTCCAATACCGCTGGCTCAGCCAACTCAAGATCTTCCATGACTTTAGCTCTCCGAGAGTTGATTTCTATTTCTTGCTTCTCGAGCGCAACTTGAGTATCAACAGAAAATTCTCTCTTCCGCTCTGCTTCATTCTGGCCCACAATCATCTTATTAAGCATTTTCTTTGCATCCTCATCTTTAACTAAAAGAATTTCTTTCTTCTCTGATAACACCTTCTTCATTTGACTCACCTGCAAAACCGTCTCTCGCAATTTGTCGAGTCCAATATTGGTATACCTTTGATTCTCTTCTAATTCGCTTTGTCCCTTTTCGAAGAGACTAACAAACATTTGAACGAATTTAATAAACTCGTTGGGATATGTTTCTCTGCCAACCCGAATACCTGATCTATGAATAAACACAAGTGAGTCAACGACAGCTTCTCGAAAATTAGAAACTTTAAGTGAAGTGGTGGATGATAGTGATTCAGGAACCTCGTACGAGGACAGGTCAAGTGCCACGCCAACAACGATAGAAGTGGCTACTTCGACAAGAGATCTATTTGACCAATCTCCCATCCAACTTAAAACGCATCTGTTAAATAAAGCAGGAGAAGAATTGACCTGAGGCTTATTAGAGCCATCAAGATTGCTTATAGTAAAGATGACGTGCAAGTTTTCAGAAATTTGAGTAGTGAACCATGAATAGAGTTCATCATCGCTATCAAGAAGCATTCCCTGTGCCGAAGATTCTGTTCGACAGATTGCTAGCATCTCCTTCAAATTATCTCCGCTGAACAATCCTGGCACTTCTGAGTTTGCAAGTAAAGAATTCATACGCTCAATAAACGATGTCTCAAGAATACAAGATTCATCGATCAAAAAGCAGGTCTTTTCGCCTTTAGCACAAGCTAAAAGAAGCGACCGCAACGAATCTTCAAAATCAGAAATGGTGTATCCCGTACGAACTCGCAATTGAACAACATTTAATCCGTTGATCCAAGCAACAAATCTTGTGAGAGTGTTTTTTCCGCTTGTGCTAGGTCCAACCAAAATCATATGACCTTGATGCTGTCTTAAAACACGATCGATGCGCAATGCGTGATCTAATAAATCCTCAAACAAAACTAAATTGATGTCCATTTCTTCCTCGCTAAAAATACGAAGACGCTCTCGAACAAAATTTCTCAATTCTTTCTCTTCGACTGATTCGTAATCCGAAGTTAACCAGGTTGAGAACAAAACTGGCTCCTTAAAAGGAACTTCAAGGCCAACATTAGGAAAACACTTTGCTCCGATACTCCAAAACGTCTCCTTGCACCATTTTTGATCATCTTCGTTAGCTAGTCTATCGTAAAACAAACGCAAGCCTTCATGGTACCACAAGCGAATCAAATCCGATAACTCAGAATATGAGACAGATCTCAACGCTTCTAATATTCCTCTAGACCATCTAGTAAGTTCACGAGGAGAGTAAACGTAATGAGCTTTTTTAGCAGAGGTGAACTGTTTCCTGTTCGCATGGTATATCTCAAGCATGGCATCTGTCAAAGAATCCTTAAACAGTCTTAAATCAGGAGAACATTTCAAACTGGCAGAATTGAAAGTCTGGTAGATTTGTTTTAGCGAACTGGGTCCGGGATTGTCAACCATAATCAAAGTCACATGGCGCATAAATCTATTGGCTAACTTATGTCTTCCAGGGTCGTTCGGATCATTACAAGCACCAACAAACTGGATATTTTCAATGGTCACCCAGGTTTGGTCTTGTGGCCTCCAGAACCCGGAGTGCTCAATCATTTGTCTGATAAAAGAATTGACTCTTTGAGTGCCGTATTTATCGGCAGATGGTAAATTGATTTCATCACAGAATACAACGACCCACTTCCCTGTCACTTTAGGTGTCAACTTAAGCCCGTGATTCGTTTTTCGGTACTCACAATGTTGTTGCAACGCAGAAAGTACCGTGCTTGGTGTAGTATCTTTAGAAAAATTAAGTGGAATAACATCAAGATTTGGAGAGTTGCGCAATGCCTTCAACAATGTCATAGTTTTACCCGAGCCAGGAGGTCCACAAAGAATCAATGCCGAGTGCTTGTTGATAATGCCGTGAATAAGAGACTCGTGGATGACAGTATCGACTGTTGGAACAACAGTACTGGCATCAAGAACCTGATGTGGTTCAAGGTCCACTGCCTCTACTGAAGCTGACCATGGTACCCATTCGAAATCAGGAATGGAAAGTCTTTGTTCCAAGATATTCTCCAGGAGGTTGAGTCCTGAAAACGCAGTCCTTGACAATACAAACTGGGCAAAAATTTGCTTATCGTCATAAGTGCTATCGCCGGCAAAAGCCCAAACCAAAGATTGTGCCATGGCTTTGGAAGTGAATGATTTTAAATCACCAAAGTTCACCGAAGGATCTTTATCTTTCTCTCTCAAAACGTTAGACAAGTGACTGGTAAAGAAAGAGAAAAAAGAGTCTAAGCAACGCTGCTCATCGAAATTCATGATGTGGCTTATTCCACTCGCTGCCTTTACAATTTCGGCAAGCACAAGATCAGATGAGATGTCTTTGACAAAATCAACCACTTTATTCATGATCGTCCTCTTTTCCTCTCTAATAAACACATCATCAACAGATTCTAGAAGGCTTTGTGCTGTCTTCGTGAATTTAAATAATTGAGAATTCCACAACGAGTCAATAGGAACGAGCGACCGGTCAAACCAGATCATACCACATCTACTGATAGTAGCTAATGTGGTGTACTCCAAGCTGTCGACTTCGAATACAATTCGAATATTGGGAGTCATTTCGATTCTTTCACCATTAGGCAATGTCAAAATCTTGTTGTCATCGAGAACACTGTTTAAGTTTTCGGCCCAGTCAGGATCAATATCACCGTCGAAAACAATCCATACGGGTTTATTCTGTTCACCACGGAGATTTGCAACCACATTTCTCAATATTTTTGTGAAGAGACCATCGGTCCAATCTCTAGTGATAGGGTCCAATACACCATAAAGCTCTTCTTTCGTCATGACTTTACTATCGATAGTGTAAAGATCAAACCCATTAATAGATGTTGATAAAGCATTCAAAGCCAGCTTGTAAATTGTAGTTTTTCCAGAACCTGATTCACCAACAAGCATAAAACCGTGGTGGTTTTCCTGGATTTGCAGAATCTGCAACGCCTTCGCAACGAATGTACTGTCCGCAACGATTCCATTCATTTCCGCAAACTGTAATAAGTCTTTCACGAACTGGGATTGATCGGTCGCTCGGGGTATAACGTTATGGAAATGCTTGAAAAGAAGATCATTGAAGATTTCCTCATCATGTTTGACCAATTTAGGCACAATTGTATCTTTGAGACATTCAACAAGGATCATCATTTCGAATTCACTTTCGTTTCCTTCGTCTAATTCATCAAGTTTGTTTCTTCTGCTGTTTCCACATCGACTTAAAATACTCTTGATTGCTCTAAGCCCAAAGTCATAATGAGGTTGATTCGAAACTGAATCAGCTAGTTCGTCAAAGAATGGCGTAAGAGCTTCAGAAAGCAGTTTGGAATTGACAAAGCACTGCGAAGCCAAAATCACATCCACAATTATTTGCTTTTCTGGATTTTGCATCGAAAATTCACGGAATTGCTTTTTCAAGTTTTCAGGAAGTTCGTTTCTACCGACATATCCTGGATTCATCGTCACGAAAATACCTGTATCAGGGTGAACATTTATCCATTTGCCAGAAACCTCTATCTTTTCAGACAAATTTTTGAGGCCCCTCTCAATATTGGAAATTTGGGACGAGATCGCACTTAAACTTTTTGTTTCAAGACGATTAAACTCATCAAAGCAACCCCAGGATCCAACTTTAGCAAGTCCGAGCAAAATTCTTCCCATAGACTGATAATCAAAAGATTCGTCACAGTTGAAAACCAAAACCATTCTTCCCATGATGTTTCCCAAAGATTTGATACATTCAGTTTTACCAGTACCAGCCGGTCCAAAGGGACAACCGCCTAACTTTTGAGATAATGCTTGCGTCATGGAAAGAAAGCAATCATCCACTAAAGGTGTATATGCTAACTTGTCCGCAACTCCGTAATACTCAAATCCGTAGGAAAATTCATTCCTACCCACTTTGATTGTAAGCTTCTCCAAATAGTCTGTTTCTGTTTTGTTTGCATAGAAGCGAAGTTTGTTGACCCAAATTGTTTCCCTGTCATCAGAATTTATCAACAGGTCGATAATATCTCTATGGTGAATCAATTCAACGACTAGGGCTTGTATTTTGTGTCTGTGAAGCAAATCAGGAGAGCGAGATATTATTCTCACCAATTTCTCGATTATGCGAGCGTAAAATGCTTGAGCAGCATTTAAATCATTATTGGCAAAACAATCTTCAACAAACAGTGCAAAGAACACTTGGAATGCGACCAAGGAAACTTGTCCTAGGTTACTGTATATGAATTGTTGAAGGGCGTCACTATCCGAAACTTCTCTGTTTGAGAATATTTCTTCTATCGCATCTATTGCCGTCATGATCTTTTTCGACAAAGAAAAACGCATTTCATTCTCAAGTTCAAACAACCACAGAATTAATTCTCTATGTTTAATCAATGAAATTGGGTTTTCTAACTGAAAAATTTCTCCCTGAGGACTGACTATGGCTTTTATGGATGAAGAGTTAGTATCAAACTCAACAGATGCGATACCAGAGAACATCTGCTTTAAGTGTCTACTCGATGCAGAAACACTTCCTCCATTACCAATGAGTTCTAATAAGTCATCATTACCAATGAAGCAAAGTCTAGGGAAGCGGTCTCGCTGTTTTTCAAGGAAGTCCGTCAAGCCTTTACGGGTCTTGTTTAAAGTCTCTGAAATTTTTGCCATCAGGGAATGAACATCATTGTAGGATAAAATATCCATAACCGTGTTCAATTTTCCAATGCGTTTCATAAATGATATGAACTCGAAGGAAGTGTTACTGAATCTTGTGAATTCGACTGGTAAAGAAAATTGGATCTCTTTACAGTTGTCAAAAACTCCATAAAGGTAAGACCACTGCTTTTGGACTTCAATCCATAAATTGAATAATACCAACAAGCTGTTAATTTTATCTTCGAGATCAGCTCGCTCTGCCTCATATGGCCCGTGGAAAGTTGAGCTTTTCATATTGGATAACGTATTCAAGTTCGAGTCACATTGTTCAAACAAGAAGCTCCAATTTTTAACCAATCTGCATTTTTTCTCAAAATTGAATGTCTCGAAAACAATGCGAGACCATTCTTTTTTAATTTCCTCAAGGCTTTCCTCAACGATTTGCTCGCTATTGGCCTGGCTAATAATATTCTTGATCATCAGCTCATACAAAGAAAAGTTGATATTAAGAATATCTCCAACGACAATAGACTCCAAAGATTTTTGCTTTTCGTAATTAATGAAGGTGAAAATTTGCGCCCAGTGTCTTTCTTTGAGGGAAGAGTTTTTCAATTCTGATATGGAAGGGTATTCATTCAAGTAGTGCTTCACCTTCTTCTGAATTTCTTCGAATGCTGAATATTGTCTTACAATGACTGGAGTTGCACGACATTGAACTAAAATGTCTTCAAGTTGGGATTTCAACGTCCTCGAATGAGCCTCTGACCATTTTTGGGCTTTTATATCATCTAAGGATTTCCATAAGGACAGAAGTGCATTCCAGACAAACTTCAAATCTTTAATTTCGGCAGTTATGATGTCAATATCGGTGTCAATGTCAATTTTAAGCTTCAAAAAGGTCGCAACTCTTTCAATAGAGAACAATTTGTCTTTCGTATCTGAGCATCTTGCCTGAAAAACAGCCAATGTCGATAATGCCTCATTAGGCAGTAAATGAGCTGTTATTGGCTTTCTTTTCTTCCATTCCGAAATGAGCTCTTTTATCACACCCTGACAGCGTTCAGATTCGCTTTGAATGCCCAATCTCAAAACATCTATCAGATCATTAATCTTGTGTTCACATGACTCAATGAGCGTATTCACATTGGCGATCTTACTCTCTAGTTGTTCAACATAGATCCAATCAGGAGAAAGGGACACTCTTCTTCTTTGAAGTAGCGCTTGACAAGTTGATATACGATCCACCAATGCTTGCCAGATCTTGACTTTCTGTATGTAAGAGCACAATAAATCAACATTCTGCACTGCACCTGCAGCATCTGTGTCAAGCCTGAATTGAGAAGACAAAAGCTTTTGGGCAGACACTAATTCCTTCAAAAGCAAGGAAGTATTTTTCTGCACAAACTGCATGAATTTCTCTAGTACTCGTCCATAAAACGCATCGAATGCGGAAATAGCACGCGATTGGATTCCTGTAAAACTGATCTCAAGCCTTTTCCCAATAGAATGAACCGTGTTTGAATCATGGACTAAATGACTACTATCAATGACCTTGCGTACAAATCCTAGCCATTGACCAAGGTCGTCTTCATCAGAATTATCCAGATCTTTGTAAAAATCTTCCACGTTTAGATCAATAGCGAGCATACTCTGAACCTGAGACCATCTTCCATAGTTATCAACTGCAGAAAGATATTGAGAATCGATTGCATCCATGACCAGCTCTATATTCTCAATCAAAAAAGGAGATTCTTGGATGATGAGCTTTGAATTGGAAGAGTAGAGAGTGACAGCGTTTTGGTTCGCTAAGGCATGGAAAGTATCATTGACCAATTTAATCCAAGACAGCTTTGTTTTTTCGAGGGGAGGAACGATGGTAAACTCGTGATTAGCAAACGTAATGTGGTGCGAGGAAACTGGAACAACGGAAGCTTCGTTTTCGCTATCCTCCAAAATCTCATTTGTGATCGCTTGTAACCTTTTGCTGCATTTCTGGGATAATATCGACATGACATCTTCATTAACTAAGTCAACAAAGCTGTCCAAGTTATGGTATGAAGATTTTGCAACGGAATAAACCTCATCTTGTATCGTTTTAATTGTCTCAGAAATCACAACTTCCAGAAACTCGCATTCAATGAGATTGGCGTAGTGGACAGATTCAAATATATGGTATGATCTTTGGATCTGGTTGCACATGTAGTGAAGTTTGTCAATCTCATCCTGGAGCATTTTAACATTTGTTAATTGTAAGTCTTGTGTAGAAATTTGATCTAATACACTTTCGCTTTCAAAGATACTGATTTCCTGGTATAATACTGACCACTGAATATTCATAATTTGAGGAATTAAATCAATAACGATTTTCTTCTGAGACTCTAGCATAAATCCCAATTTTTTACCTTCTTCCAGGTCAATTAAAAAAACTGTAAGTATTTCTTCCAATGTATCTAAGTGTTCCTGTAGAGATAACACTAAAGGGTGAGCTGAGCGTATTTTTTCTAGCTGAAGTGACAAATTCATCGGTATTTCAAACCCTAAATTTTGAAGTTCTTGAGCCTGGTCCATAAATTCAATTATAGTGTGATCAAAATTGACAACAACCTTGGGTTTTTTATTGCCGTCGACGACATCTGGATAATCAATTCTAAGGACGGGCAGCTGATTTGTATCATTTTCAACTGCCTTGGTGGCATTTGAAACCCAGTTCTGAAAGAAAGCATCAATGTCCATCTTTTTGATAAAAGACCTTGTTTCTTGTTCAATATTAGAACCAACGGAATATTTGCTCCAGTTTTCTCCAATAATATTTAGCAAGGTCTCCAAGACAAATTCAAGCCTGTTTTTGATGGACAAATCCCAAATTATGGGTGATAAGCTGGAATTGAAAGAGCCACTTGACTGGGGAAATTGAGTAGAGTCCTTTCTGATGAGATGTGCCGATTTAAACACCATTTGAATGTCCGCATAGACAATTTCGAGAAGACGGAGCTTGTGGCTTTCATCCACAAATGAAAATATAAGCGGTGATACAGTTGATGTGCTCTCTTGAAACTTCATGAAATATGCGACAAAATCGGCAAAAGTTTCGCAATACAGAAGCTTGGCGTTTACCATCGACGAGATAGAATTCAGTATCTTCGAACTAGTCTCGTAGTATAGCTGCTCGTTTACCTGTAGCACGGAAGCTCCTGGTTTGGAGAAATCAAAGAGATTATTTATCGCAACGTGCTTACTATAAGAAGCAGTGATCTCCTCCATGAGGTTTCCATTCTCATCCAAGTACATCAAAGCATGGAGAAGATCTTGGTGCTTTCCTCTCAATGAGAGCAAATGATCAATACGATCGCGCAACTCGGACAAGATCTGCTGGTCGATTTTCACGATCATAAATTTCTCCTGTCTTTTCCTCATGAGCTCTCTGATAATATTGACCATAAACTTCACGTTCGAGTCGATTGTGTCGAGCACGTGAATAATTTGTTTCTCACATATGTCGACAAAAGACGCGAATGGAATGATCATGAGGTTCATCTCCGCCAAAATGTGGGTCAAGCTAGATACGATTTCCTTGATGAGCAATTCGATTAACTCGATCATACGTTCTAAAGGAAAGGTGTTCTGGCTTTTCCAGCGTTTAAGGTGGTTGAATAAAGACGTGATGGAATGCTCGATAGATGCTAGGTCCAGTGCATTTTCCTTGGAGTAGATGAGATCACTGATGGGAAGGTCTTTTAGAAGCACATTATAAGCCTTTGTCTCATCGAGTTTTTCGGTGATGCCGAGATTATTTTGAAATGCAAGAGTTACCTGGAAACGTTTTGCTGCGTTGAGAATCTCAATTGCCCGTTTTACCTGCGGTTGTGCAACCTGTTCTAGGACCGATTCGAGGGCAGACTCCATCGATTTCCAGAACAGAACTTCATCCTGAATGGTGGAAGATTCCGAAGAGTTTCGCTGGATCGAAGTGACCGACTGCACCTGGCGGATCCAGCCGTTAACGGTCTTGGTCAAATCGTTCAAGAGTGCTGTGTCACTCAAGACAGACGGGTCCTCTGCCGAATCGGGTAATTCCAAAACCGCGACAACGGAAGGACTGGCTGACGCCATCAACTCCGGCACACGGATCCGTTGATGGAGTTGCTGCAATGTGAGAGTGAGTTCGGAGAACTTTTTTCTAGCCAAAGCGACCGAAGTAGACGAAGACCCTGCGGCCGGATCCAAGAAAGTGAGGTAATCGAAATATGGCGAGAGCGCCATTGTCACCAATCTGCTTATCAGGTCGTAAGATGCACTGATGTCGGGCACATTTGCTCCCGAGTTGGGATTGGGAATATTCAAAAGCTGGACCTGGTGTGCAAGTGGGGTTCCCGCCAAAATGGGACCATCTCCCTTGACCAAAGCAGAGATTTGGCATGAGACCACGTGTCCGAAGATCTCCGAAACGAATTCATAGCCACATTCAGACGCCACCACGTAGATGGCTTCCGGCTGAGGACTGGAAATGAAGGTGGAGCAAACGCTGAAGCCAGAGGCAGCCCAATTTCCGCATTGGGAAGGCGAGTCGGGACCAAAGAGAAGATTATCCACAAACGTCCGGATCGCCTCGGGTTCGCAGCAGCTGGGAGCGTCCATGGGCGGTGCAAGAAGCGGGCTTGGTGTGGTTTGTTTTGATATCACGTGCCGGACCTGCACCACCTCTAGCGCCAGGAACAGAAAAGTGGCGATGTGCGTGTGCGGCCCAAACGGCGAGAGACTGCCGGGCCCCAGTGTGCGGCCAGTGTGCACGTTCTACTGGGGTGCGCTCTCTCCTGTGTTCGGTCAAGTATTTCACAAGAGTATGCCCCGCTTGGCCCCGCTTGAGCTGGTGCGGAAATTACTATCATTCTTGGCACGAGATTTGCCACTGTAATTTATGGGGTTACGTTACAATTTCCGATACAATTGCCAACCAAGAGACATAACCTGTACTTCAATAGATGGGAGGCGCAACAATGTCGGTGTTGACGAGAGCACGGCCACAGAGGCAAAACCGACTGGGCCAAACTCCGCGGAACCAGATAGCGGCGGCACGGGATTCTGAGGTTCCGGGATGGAAGGAAATACCCCAGCCTATATGCCGGGGGCTAACCCTCAAGGTGCCCCGTGCGGCGATAAGCCAAACGCGGCAGGGTTCGGTCGGAACGTAGTGGTACCCTTCCGCCGGGTGCGACTTAATCCGAGAATGCGGAAATTGTGGCTGGCTGCAGGACGGCGCACCAAAGGTTTGGAGACCGCCACCAATTGGGAGGAAACCAAAATAGCCGCCATCACTGAGGCAGCACCTCCGCCAGATTCACCCAGAAAAAAAAATTATGGGGGCCCCCATGGCAGGTGCCCCTAGGGTAGAAAATTGCAGCAGAGACACCCGCCAGACCTCAGACATTCATATTAATTTGCAACCCAGGCGTTCTCGACGGTGGAGGCTGTGCCTATGGCGCATTGCACAGCAGCGCAAGAAGGCAACTCTTCGTAAAGCATGCATGCACAATTTGAGTGCGCGGGTGTTCGGAATCTTGTTTGCATCCGGCAAGACTCCCTAGGAACGGCGCTAGCAGATACGGGGTTAACGTGCAATATAAAATTATCACCATCTCCTCCCACTCGCCGCCCCATCTGGATTTTCCCGCTTCGTTCTCATGACTTCAGAGCACCCAGGAGCCGGAGAAAAGATTTTCTCTGATGCGGCGTCCCACCACAGCGAGACCGACTCCGTTAACGAGTACCGCGGTTTCGAAGGCGGAAGAAGCGAAATCCGCCAGTTGGCCCGTACCTTCACAAACAACTCTCTCAATTCCTCCACTTCCAAAACCTCGGAGGATTTGATCCGCTACTTGTCGCACATGTCCCAGGTGCCGGGGGTCCAGCCATACGACAACACATACGAATCGCTCAATCCCGACAGCGATAATTTCGACGCCAAGTTCTGGGTCAAGAACATGCGCAAGTTGTTCCAGCTGGACCCAGACTACTATAAGCCTTCCAAGTTGGGTGTGGCTTACCGTGACTTGCGTGCATACGGTGTGGCTTCCGACGCTGACTACCAGCCCACCGTCACCAATGCCATTCCCAAGCTTTTGGGCCAGGCGATTCGCTCGATCAAAAAACGTGACGAGGGCCGTTTCTTCGACATTTTGAAGCCCATGGATGCCATCTACAAGCCCGGCGAGGTGACTGTTGTGTTGGGCCGTCCCGGTTCCGGCTGTTCCACCTTGTTGAAGACCATTGCCTGTAACACATATGGTTTCCACATTGGCGAGGAATCCACCATCACCTACGACGGCTTCACCCAGCAGGAGATCTCTACCAACCACCGCGGTGACGTGGTGTACTCGGCCGAAACCGATGTCCACTTCCCCAACTTGTCGGTCGGTGACACCTTGGAGTTTACCGCCAGAATGAGAACTCCCCAAAACAGAGGTGATGTGTCCAGAGAAGAGTACGCGAAGCACTTGGCGTCTGTGTTCATGGCCACCTACGGTTTGTCCCACACCAGAAACACCAAGGTGGGTAACGATTTCATCCGTGGTGTTTCCGGTGGTGAGAGAAAGCGTGTTTCCATTGCCGAAGTCTCTTTGTGCGGTGCCAACATCCAGTGTTGGGACAATGCTACCAGAGGGTTGGACTCGGCCACTGCATTGGAGTTCATCCGTGCGTTGAAGACGTCTGCCGCTATTTTGGAAGCCACTCCATTGATTGCCATTTACCAGTGTTCCCAAGACGCCTACGACCTTTTCGACAATGTTGTCGTGCTTTACGAGGGTTACCAGATCTTCTTTGGTAAGGCCAGCAGAGCCAAGGAGTTTTTCGAAACCATGGGTTACCAATGTCCCCAGCGTCAAACCACCGCGGACTACTTGACCTCCTTGACCAACCCGGCTGAGAGAATTGTCCGTCCTGGTTACGAAGACAAGGTTCCTCGTACCGCCAAAGAGTTCTCCGATTACTGGCGTGCGTCGAGTGAGTACAAGGCTTTGGTTCAAAACATTGACACTTACATGGCTGACATTGAAGACGGCAAGACCAAGGATGCTTACAGAGCTTCTCACATTGCCAGGCAATCGGACCACATTACTCCCAAGTCTCCTTATACTGTTTCTTTCGGTATGCAAGTGAAATACATTGTGGGCCGTAACTTCCAGAGAATCCGGGGTGATCCATCTATTACCATTTTCTCGATTTTTGTTCAAGGTGTCTTGGGTTTGATTTTATCCTCTATGTTCTACAACTTACAACAAGTCACAGGCTCCTTCTATTACAGAGGCGCAGCTATGTTCTTTGCCGTTTTGCTTAATGCCTTTTCGTCCTTATTGGAAATTATGAGTTTGTTCGAAGCTCGTTCCATTGTCGAAAAACATAAAAAATTTGCATTGTATCGACCTGCTGCTGATGCCATGGCTTCGATTGTTTCTGAACTTCCTACCAAGTTTGTTATGTCCGTCAGTTTCAACTTTGCATACTACTTCATGGTTCATTTCAGACGTACTCCTGGCGCTTTCTTCACTTACTGGCTTTTCTGTGTCATGTGTACTTTGTGCATGTCTCACTTGTTCAGATCTTTGGGTGCTGTCTCTACATCCTTGGCCGGTGCTATGACTCCTGCTACTACGATTTTGTTGGCTATGGTTATCTACACTGGTTTTGTCATTCCATTCCCAAGTATTTTGGGCTGGTCCAAGTGGATTTATTACATCAACCCAATTTCCTATGTGTTTGAGTCTTTGATGGTTAACGAATTCGTGGGTGTCGATTATGAGTGTACTTCTTATGTTCCAAGTGGTCCAGGCTACCCAACAACCCCAACTGAATCTAACATTTGTAGTGTCGTTGGTGCTGTGAAGGGCCAATCTTATGTTTCTGGTACTGAGTACTTAAGAAAGGCTTTTTCTTACCACCATGGTCACAAGTGGAGAAACCTTGGTATCATTATCGCTTACATCGTTGTTTTCTTCTTCGTCTACATTTTCTTGACTGAAACTAACAAGGGTGCGATGCAAAAGGGTGAAATCGCTTTGTACTTGAAGGGTTCTTTGAAAAAAATCAAGAAGCGTACCGATGCGAACAAAGCCACTAATGATGACTTGGAAAACAATCTTCCTAACGAAAAGGTTGATTTCGACGATGCTGTTGGTGAATACAAGGACTCCTCCTCTTCTGAAAAGACCGAAGAACAAAGGGATATTTTCCACTGGAGAAATTTGACCTATTCCGTTAAAATCAAGTCAGAAGACAGAATTATTTTGAACCAGGTCGACGGTTGGGTGCAACCCGGTCAAGTTACCGCTTTGATGGGTGCCTCTGGTGCTGGTAAGACTACGTTATTGAACTGTTTATCCGAGAGAGTCACTTCCGGTACTATCACTGACGGTCTTAGAATGGTGAACGGTCATGATTTGGATTCCTCTTTCCAAAGATCTATTGGTTACGTGCAACAACAAGATATTCACTTGCCAACGTCCACTGTCCGTGAAGCTTTGGCGTTCTCTGCCTACTTGAGACAGCCACGTAACGTCAGCCGTGCCGAAAAGGATGCTTATGTTGACTATATTATTGACTTGTTGGAAATGAGAGCTTACGCCGATGCCTTGGTTGGTGTTGCTGGTGAAGGTTTGAACGTTGAGCAACGTAAGAGATTGACCATCGGTGTCGAATTGGTGGCCAAGCCTAAGTTGTTGCTTTTCTTGGATGAGCCTACTTCTGGTTTGGACTCTCAAACGGCTTGGTCTATCTGTAAGTTGATGAGAAAGTTGGCCAACCATGGTCAAGCTATTTTGTGTACTATCCACCAGCCTTCTGCCATTTTGTTGAAGGAGTTTGACCGTTTGTTGTTCTTGCAAAAGGGTGGTAGGACTGTCTACTTTGGTGACTTGGGTGAAAACTGTTCCGAATTGATCAACTACTTTGAAAAGTACGGAGCTCACCCATGCCCTAAGGAAGCTAACCCTGCCGAATGGATGTTGGAAGTCGTTGGTGCTGCTCCAGGTTCTCAAGCCCTGCAAGACTATTTCGAAGTGTGGAAAAACTCTACCGAGTACCAGGAGGTTCAAAACGAATTGGACCGCATGCAAACGGAATTGGTTAAACTCCCCAGAGATGATTCTCCTGAGTCGCACTTGACTTATGCTGCTCCATTGTGGAAGCAATTCTTCATTGTCACCAAGAGGGTTATTCAACAAGATTGGAGAACCCCAACTTATATCTACTCCAAGCTTTTCTTGGTTGGTTCTTCTGCATTGTTCAATGGTTTCTCCTTCTTCAAGGCTGGTACTTCTCAGCAAGGTATGCAAAACCAGATGTTCTCTATCTTCATGTCTTTTATTCCGTTCCAAACATTGATTCAACAAACATTGCCATACTACATTCAGCAAAGAGAAATTTATGAGGTCAGAGAAGCACCATCCAGAACTTTCCACTGGGCTGCTTTCATTGTTTCTCAAATTGTCTCCGAGATTCCCTTCCAGATTGCAGTTGGTACTGTCGCCTTCTTCTGCTGGTACTATCCTCTTGGCTTGTACACGAATGCTGAACCTACTGATTCCGTGAATGCGCGTGGTGTGTTGATGTGGTTGTACTTGATCACCTTTTATGTTTACTCCTCGACTATGGGACACTTGTGTGCTTCCTTCAATGAGTTGGCTCAAAACGCTGGTAACTTGGCTAATTTGTTATTCTCCATGTGTTTGAACTTCTGTGGTGTTTTGTCGGGACCCGACGTTTTGCCACGTTTCTGGATTTTCATGTACAGATGTAATCCATTCACCTACTTGATTCAAGGTATGTTGAGTACCGGTTTGGCGAACACTAATGTTGTCTGTTCGCTGTTGGAGTATCTCTCTTTCCAGCCAGAAGGAAACCAGACTTGTGGAGCATACATGAAGAACTACATTGCCGCCGCCGGAGGTTACTTACTTGATGAGAGTGCCACCAGTGACTGTCAGTTCTGTGTCTTGTCCTCCACTAATACTTATTTGAAGCTGGTTAATGCTGTGTATTCTGAGAGATGGAGAAACTTCGGTATTGTCATCTCTTTCACAGTGATTAACGTTTTTCTCGCAATTTTCTTCTACTGGTTGGCTAGAGTGCCCAAGGGAAACAGAGAAAAGAAAAAGTAATTTTTATCCTAATTTATACAGATATATATTGATACACATTCATCCCGACTTTGCAGTGAGAACAAGATCACAAACACTGATGACGTGGTTAATCACCGAGTGCCTAGAATAATAACCTATGGCTAGTCAGAAACTAATGACAGTTACTAATGAAATGTATTGACTAATGTGTACAATTACACGCTTATGCAAAAGGGCATCAAAGAGGTGCAACGTTGTATCTCATCTTGATACCCATGGCGGCCAATTCCGAATCCAAATACTTCAACACAAATGGAATCGCCACAGTGGTGGTGTCTGCACCACCCACATACTTGGTACCCTGGCCGTCTTCCCAAATGTCCGATTCAGAGACAAATTCACCCTTCTTGATGTAAGTTTCCAACTTGTCGGCACAACTACGGCACTTAACTGCGGCCATAGAGCCGATGCGAGGAACAGACATCTGGGTATTTAGCAACGAACCACAAGAACGACATATTGGGGTTTGGGCGTAGTCCGACGAGTTCAACAATCTATCTTGAAGCAAGTATGATGTACCATGACCAATCAAAGCATCTCTCTCCATCTCTCCCACACGGATACCTCCGTGTCTCTTTCTTCCCTTGACTGGTTGCATCGTCAAGGAGTTGACGGGACCAGTGGATCTGACCTGGAACTTATCGTTCACCATGTGTCTCAATCTTTGGTAGTACACCACACCAATGTAGATGTCGGCTCTGAGCTCCTCACCGGTGACACCGGAGTACATGGGCTCGTTTCCGTGATAGTTGTAACCTGCTTTCTTCAACTGCTCGCCAAAGAAGTCGGCGGGGGTATCTGTCTCGGAAAACTTCCACGGAGTGGAGTCTTGGGCAATTCCGTGCAACGCACCGGCCTTTCCGGCCAAAGACTCAACAAACATACCAATCGTCATACGGGATGGGAAAGCGTGCGGGTTGATGATCACGTCCGGTTGCATTCCCGACTCGGAATATGGCATGTCGACCGTGGGCCACTTCCGCGAGCAAACACCTTTCTGTCCGTGTCTGGAGGAGAACTTGTCTCCAATCATTGGCGATCTGGTGATTCTGTACTTGATGGTGATTTGCTGGCACTCCAGATCGCCCGCGTCGTCACTCAAAAGCTTGACTTCCTCGATGTAGCCGGGCTCAGAAGAGTGGTAGGTCTTTACCTTAGTCTTACCCAAAGTTTCGTCGTAGTACGCCACGATCGGGTCACCTTCTTCCACCTTCATACCAATAAGAGGCAATCCGTCGTCGTCCAACTTCTCCTTCCATGCTTCAGGCCACTCGTCGCTGCCAAAACCAAAGTGCTGTGTGATTGGGTCACCTCTTCTTCTCGACATGGAAAGGTCAACCTTTTCCACCTTGTACACGGTACCATAACCAAATCCTCTCTCGTCCGCCGACTTGTTGATGATCATCGCATCGTCCATATCGTAACCGGTGTAGGAGATAACCGCCACCACCGCATTCGTACCGTTAGGGAAGTTGTCCATGCCGTAGTCGTCGTACAAGTTGGCCTTGACAATAGGTGTCTGTCCTGTCTGCAAGCGGTACAATTTGTTGTCGGATCTGTGCGCAAGAGCCACACCGGGAGTACCCATGGTCTGCTTACCCATCTGACACTGGTACATGTTTCTGGGCGACTGGTTGAAGTCAGAAAATGGCGTCAAGTTGGCCAAGATCGACAAGATGTTAGTAGGAGAAAACTCCACGTGAGTGTGGACGCCTTCCTCGATCTCAGAAGGAGTCACGGCAATGTTCATGTAAACCTGCTCGAATGGACCCAAAATGTCCTCCTTGTCCAATGGCAAGTACCGGGTAGGTCTCATCATTCTGGAGTGGCCTCCGAAAATGTACAAACCGGGGTATTGGCCCTTGGATGAGGGCGGAACGTAACCAATCTCCAAGTCCAACGGCAAGCCGTTCTTGCCCTCGATCTTCCATAAGCGCAACGAGTCCGCGACAATCTTACCCTGTTCATGGGTGGTCCACCCAACAATCTTACCGTCCAACTGCACACAGCACAAGTCGGGGCCGGCAGCGAAGGTGTGGGCGGGAGAAACACCCAACTTGGCCAAGGCTGCAGGCACTTGCGAGACATCAGACGCTTTGGTGGCAATCTTACACTTGTGGGACAAGTGGTTCAACAAACCACAGGGTGTACCATCGGGGGTGTGCACAGGACACAAGAAGCCCCACGACTCGGGCAACAATTTTCTCACGGTGGTTGTCTTCAATTCGGCAAAGAAGGAACCTCTGTGCACCATTCTAAAGTGAGAGATGAAACGGTAGAAGTTGATTTTTTCCGCCACCACAGTGTAACCGGAAACCTGCTGCAAGTCCAAACCAGACTGCGACACCAAGTTACCGGTGGACAAAAAGTACTGCAACTTTTGTCCAATGTTCTCGTTCGTGCGCATAAACACTCTCGACATGTACTTTCTGTCGTTGAAGTTGACGCGGACGCCACGGTTGATGTCGGAGGTGATCTGCAACTTGATGTTCTGCAAGTACTCATCGATCTTTTCCTTGATGATCATACCGTACAAGAAACCGCCCAACAACACTTCCTGATGCTGGGTGGCATCTGGATTGTCTGGAGCACAGTCACCCGCCACAAGAGTGTACAACTTTCTAATCATAAACAACATGAGACGGAACTTGTCGGCATTGTCAGGCAAGTGCACGAGCACAATGCGCTTCAAAACCTCTCTACCGACGTCAATGTCGGATACATCGGGCGTGGCACCAAAGGCAATGCGGAACTTGTCACCCAAGTAGGCCAAAGTCTCCTTCTTGGAGTGGAGGTTGTACTTCTTGTAGGTGCGCAACAACAACTCCAAACGATCGGTCAAGAACGAGTTGGAGGTGTCGGACGCGACAATGCCGTCGAAAATGTCACGGTCGTTGGTCTCGATCAACGCCTTCAAGATCATCACCGCAGGGACCAAGTACTCGTTCTTTCTCCACGAGAAACGGAAGGTCACGTTACCGTCATTCAAGTAGTGCAACACGTTGGTCTGTGACGTTTGGTCCGGGCGCACACTTCTGATTTGCACACCGTACTTGGTGTAGGAGGCGCCTCTGTTGCCAAACGAGGGACGGATCAACGCCATGGGGTGGTTTCTTCTCTGCACAATCAACATCCGCACCAACTTCTCGATACCGTTGACGATGAAGTAGCCGCCCAACTCGTCACTCTCTTCCTTCTGCGCCACCAACTCCTCGGGCGACAACTTCTCCAAGTGGCAGCGGTTGGTCTTCAACATGATGGGCACCTGACCTCCGTCTCTGACCTCCGACACCTCCTCGCCGTCGTTGACCGACCACGTCACCTTCATCAAGAGCTTGCCTCTGTAGGTGGACATTCTCTCTCTGCACTCGGAAGGGTAGGTTTTCCGGTTGACCGAGAGCTTG
Organism: Clavispora vitiphila; assembly: GCA_030557995.1. Lineage (NCBI taxonomy): Eukaryota > Fungi > Ascomycota > Pichiomycetes > Serinales > Metschnikowiaceae > Clavispora > Clavispora vitiphila. The sequence continues at coordinate 45,863 of JANIJR010000021.1, forward strand.
TCGGTGGGCGCCACGCTGGGCCGCGCCAACTGCACGGACTCCACTCTGATTTTCAACTTGTTGCCCAATCTGCTGTCGTCGTTGGAGTCGAAAATGGTCTTGGCGCCAATGTCTTGCACACCGAGATTCAAAAGCCCGCCATCGGCGCCTTCGGTCAACGCATTGAACGAGCCCACGTGCGGGGCGACGGCATCGGCCAATAAGGGATAGGCGCTTTTGTCTTTGGGAGGGTTCTGGAACCGCTGCTCCCGCTCTAGAGTTCTGAACTGAGCACCCATGGTGTGTGATGAGAAGAAGGGCGAAAAACAGATTTTCTCATGGGATGAGCCGCAGATGATGGGCGCACGTGACTTGCACGTGATGCACCTGTCCGCCGGCGCCTGCGGAGCACGCCTGCGGAGCACGCCTGCGGCCGTGTGGTCCATCCTCGGCGGGACGGGGCGTCGGCGGGCGGCAGTTTTTGCGGCGGTTTCTCCCGCGGTTTCTGCGGCGGTTTTTCTGGTGGGAGTGGGAGTGGGTGCGCGGTGACGCACGAGCTGTTCGCTCTGCAGTCTGAGTCCGGTCCGCATCTTGCACCATGGCTAACTCCCGGTTCGAGTACGTCAAGGCGTTCGAGAGAGAAAACTATCTTCTTCCCGACACGTACATCGTGATCCGCGTGGACGGCAAGGGCTTCCACAAATTCAGCGCCGAGTACGACTTTGCCAAACCCAACGATGCGGGTGCACTCCAGGTGATGAACAGCGCCGCGATGGCGATGGTGGAGCAGTTTCCCGACATCGCCATGGCGTACGGGGACTCGGACGAATACCTGTTTCTCTTGCGTCGAAGCTGTGCCTTGTTTGAGCGGCGCGAGATGAAGTTGGTGCTGACGTTTGCCCTGTTCATGTCGGTGCACTATGTGATGCAGTGGAACGCGGCGTTTCCCGAAAAACCGATCCATTCGGGCCGCCTCCCGACGTTTGATGCTCGGGCCGTGGTGTACCCCACCGCGGCGGTGGTGCGAGACTATTTCAGCTGGCGCCAGGTCGACTGCCACATCAACAACTTGTACAATACGTCGTTTTGGGCGTTGGTGCAGAAATGCGGCATGACGGGCCAGGAGGCGGAGCAGACGCTCATGGGCACGCTTGCGGCGGACAAGAACGAAATTCTCTTCTCCAGGTGCGGCATCAACTACAACCGCGAGCCGGAGATGTTCAAAAAGGGCACGGTGATCGTGCGGGAGTACGAGCAGTGGAAACCGGTGGACGAGACGGGCATGACCCCGAGACAGAAGCAGAGACTAGCCAAGCTGCGCACAAAGGCAAGGATTTGCACATATCATGAGGATATCATCAAGGACGGGTTTTGGGATGCGCGTCCGTGGATATTGGGCTGAGCAGATGGGGCGTTTCGGATTCGGGGGAACACTGGCTACTGGACCATTTGCACTGAACTGCTCACCGGGGTGACGGGCTGAACTGCTCACCCGGGTGACGGGCTGACAGGGGATGATCCGCAGGTGATCCAGTTTTCAATAATCTGCTGATCTGCCGAGCTGCTGATCTGCTAATTATTAATCTACTAATCGACGAATCTACTAATATACTAATTTATTAATCTGCTAATCTACTACTCTACTAATCCACTCATATGCTGATCTACTAATATACTAACCCACTAACCTACTAATCCACTAACCTACTAATCCACTAATATACTAACCCACTAACCTACTAACACTCTAACCTACTAACCCACTAACCCACTAACCCACTAACCTACTAATCCACTAATATACTAACCCACTAACCTACTAATACACTAAACCACTAATCTGCTACCAATCTTAAGAACCAATAATCCGCAATCTAGTGGGTATTGCCAAGTGGCTCACGGCTCTCGTGGAAAGTCGCGGATCCTACCCAAATTGCGGTGCTTCTGGATGGACACAGCTAGTCAACCGCAAACCCCACGTAGATCTACGAGGCCGGTCAAAGAAAAACAAAATCAATAGCAAGCCGATGAAGGTGTGAATACTAATTTTCTTTCAAAAAAGTACACATCCCAAGGGGTACTCGATCTAGCAACTCCACCACCATCTGTAAATCCTGTATCAGCCACACCGCGATATCGCTACCACATCTCTTTATGCCCCGCCCCAGACCCTCCGGCGTCCGCGGCCCCAACTCCGCCTTAACGGAGTTTCTCCGAAACGAGGGAATCACCGACGCGTTCCGGCGCCGCCAGCAGCAGCCCGAACCCGAGATCAGTGCTACCGAGGAACTTAGCGATGAAGTGGCGCAAAACCGCACGCGTGTCGCCATCAGCGACAGCGAAAGCGAGTTTGAGCTTTCGGACACGAACTCCGATCTCGACTCGATCGACGTCGGCCGGAAATTCGGCGAGGAAGATGTTTGCGCCGACTGCGGCAACACATTCACCCTCACGGTGTACTCGCGGTTCGTGCCGGCGCAAAAGGGCTATTTGTGCGAGGACTGCAACGAGTTGCTCAAGGCGCGCGAGAAGGCCGCCCGGCGCAACCAGGTGGCGGCGCGCAAAAAGCGCCGGCGGTTGGCGCAGGCGCTCCTCGACCGCAAAACAGTGCGGGTGGCGTCGTTGCAGGACGTGTGCATCCACGCGATTACGCGCAACATTGGCGCGGTGGAGGAGCTCGGTGACATTGGCCAGTTGAACACAAACAAGATCTCGCGGATTTTGCTGAAAAACCGGTCGCTCAACGACTCCACCATGGCGCTCTTCTTGTCGCCGGACATGCGTCAAATGGAGTTTTGGGACTGCTCCAACGTGTCGAGCGACTCGTTCAACAAGATTGCCGCCTACTGCGCGCACCTCGAGTCCTTGACGCTATTCATGTGCGGCCAGTTCCACAACGACAACTTGCTCTACTATAAGGACAAGCTTCCACGGCTCCACAAATTGGCACTCAACGGGCCTTTCTTGATTAGTGATTCGATGTGGGCCTCGTTTTTCAAGGACGCACAGTGTCCGTTGACCCAGTTTGAGGTACGCAACACCCACCGTTTTGGCACCGATGCATTGTTGGCGCTTTTGCAGCGCTACGGTGCTGGCTTGACTTCGCTCAAGCTCTCGCGCTTGGATGCACTCGACTCGGCTGGAATCTACGACCTTATTCCCGAATTCCTAGGCCCGTCCACCTTGGAGACGCTCGAGCTTTCGTATCCGACCAAAGCGGAAATCATCACCGACGACTTGTTGGTCTACATTCTTGCGGTCACGGGCGAGTCGCTCCGGCACTTGAATGTGGATGGTTGCTCGGCGCTCACGGACCAGTTTCTCTTGGAAGGCGTGGCCAAGTTCTGTCCGAACCTCGAGTCGCTCTCGATGAAAAACGTATCGCAGGTGTCGGATGATGGCTTTGTCGCTGCAATGACGGAGTTCTCCTCCATAAACAGCGGAGGTCTAGTTACAGTGGACTTTACAAAGTGTACGGGCTTGGGCGACCGTGCCATCCACGCCTTACTTACCCATTCGGGTCATACTCTAGTAGAACTCTCGCTCAACTCGCTCGACTTGCTCTCCAAGTCGTTTTTGTTGCAGATCTTGACGGACAACAACGCCGCGTGGAAGGTGGCAATTCAACAGGCGATTAAGGACGGTGTGAATGACGCTGCTGAAGCGGGACAGAAGCAGGCGTTTTACTCTAGCGTGGCGCTTCCGCTTCTTACCCGCTTGGACATTGGGTTTGTGCGGTCTTTCGACGACGAGGTGGCCGAAAAGTTCAGTGACGAATGTGCCAAGCTTAACATTCTAGAGGTGTATGGAGACAACAAGTGCACGTCAAAGGCCAAGTTGAGGCTGGATATTTTGGTGATAGGGCGCCAAGGCGATGCCGTTTAATAATTACAAATCTCTATGCTGATTTATGCTATTCATGATACTTGATTCGTGTTATTCATCGGGATACTTGATGCTGGCATTGGCCTTCTCAACGTTTTTGACCGTCGGAAGAGGCGGCACACGCACATTGTCATCCAAGAGCGAAACCCACTCACCACCAAACATGCTGTTAGTGAACTCCGGAACAGCATCAACGAAAATCCCGGGATGATCTAAATGTCTCAATCGCATGTTCATAAGTTCTTCTTCTTTGGTGCCAAAGTGAATTCCCTTTCCTCTCTGGTCAACAAGATCCTGAAGCATGTAGTTGTTCCACGCAAGTCTTTTTCGTGCCGAAGTGTTGATCTCCAAGTCGTCGGATTTCTCAATTCCATGGGTGACAAGGATGTCAAGGAAATCGTCTTGTGACCTCAACGAAATCGCCTCCGCCATGTTGGCACATGTCACCTCATAGTATATATCGATAAATGCGTCCACCGCTTGCTTCGGAAGCGCGGTTTTTTGTTTAATGTGTGAAACCACAGTCCTCAAGTTGACTATGTTATGCTGCTGGTAACCTTCAAACTCCACAAAAAATTTCCAGAACTGAACCGACCGCGAAAACACCTCCTCCCGGTGATATTTGTTGTAGAAAGTTCTGATTTTATCCTCATCCCCTAGTAGTCTGAGATATTGAGTAGCGACAACGCAAATGCCGTCGCCGTTAAGAAACCGCGAGAATGCTGTAAGGTATGAAGGTTTAAGCTCATACTTGTCGCCTTCCTCCTCTGTTGTGGACGCGGTTTCGGTTTCTTTTCTGTATCTATCAATGCGCTCGAAGTGGGCAGAAATAAAACCCTCCAAAGCGGTAAGAAGTTTCTTGGGGTTGACATGCTCCTTCCAGAAATTGATTAACTGTGAAATATCGTTGACATATGGGCTTTTAACATAAACTCGGTTACCTGTCACTCCCGAGAAAAGGCGAATGCAATCCAACAAAAACTCATTGCAAAGATCAAACTCGTCCATCAGCATCAAAAACTTGACATATTCGGTTCTGATGTTGCTTTTCTCGAGAGGAACAAACCCAAAAATAGCCCTGTCAAATACGGCCTTTGTCGACTTAAACATTTCCGTCTTATCCAGAATATTCTCTCGCAAGAAGCTAACATATTTGAGCCACAAAGATTCGTTGAAGCAGTTGGGGACAAGCGCTCTCTCAAAAATGCTGGTGATCATTTTGATATGGTCGTTTCTCTTTTCTTGTTGTGCATTTTGCAAGCACCCAATTTCGTAATCAGCATATTTCACCCATTCTTGTGATTGCTTCTCTATTTCCTCGAGTTCAAGAAGCGAAAACTCCTGATGTGTCAAAACCGACTCGTATTCCCACTTTTCAGTCACTTTTTTCTGTGTTTCGCTGAAGATACTGTAGTTGTAGCTGTCGATTATTTGATGCTGCTCCAACATGGAAAGTTCGTCGACCAGAGTCTTCGAAAATTGGGCCAAGAACTGCTGTAGAACAATTTCATCGCCGATGACCTGATTCACTGTGTATGTTTTGCTAATTTCAGCAAATTGGTTGTAGTACTGGGCATACTGGTACAACGGAATCGTGATGAGGTGTTTGTACAACTCGAGAAGAGCTAAAGACGGGGTTTCAGAAGCAAACTTTAGTTCAAACTCGATGTACTTGTTCCAGAACAGATCTGAATTATAATTCAATCCAATCACTTGCGCCACATCCTGGAATTGGTCTCTGATCTCGTCCAAGAAAGCTGTTTTTTCACTTTCAGCCTTTGTCTCATAAACTGCCAACAAGGCGCCGAAAAAATCAACCCACAACGACACAGACTGGGGATTGCTTTTGGTTCCTTGGCGTAGCGTTTCGAGTGACTGCTCCAAGCCGTTCATTTTGTACTGGACAATCAGGTATCGTTTCCAGTGTTCGGTCAAATATGGAAACCGCAGAAGAAGCTTTGAGTACGAAGATTGCACCACATTCTTGATGACTGGTGCTGATTTATCAGAATTTCCAACCTGCTCCCATTTTTGATCGAGTAAGTCAAAAACTTCATTCCACTTGTTGATGTCGTTTGGGTCTTCTAGTGCTGAAGCATACGCAACTTCCCATTTCTCTTTATTTTTGGACGGTTTCAACGGCAAATTCAGGCTTTCTTTCGTTGAAGAAGAGTTCAGCTTTTCTTTAACAGAGCCCACGTCGGCAGGGATGTAACCGTTTAAGTGCAACATAGTGAAAAGAGAATTGGAGACGATAATAGCATTGAGGTTCCAAATAACGAGACCCGTACCTCCTCGTTTCATCTTCCATCTGTCCTCTGCTAAACCGGCCCTAGTTTTGAAAAGTGGTCGAAAGTTGGGTAAAATATTTTTACCTTTTCTTTTTTATCTGTTTATTTGGAAAACTTCTAATGTTCTCTGATTTCCCCGACTGCCTATGCTTCCAATGTATTTGTCCTGCATATCTTTGTAGATTCTTCAAGCTGCTTGACTTCATCTCTTTCAACCATGGACTCCATAACGCTAGCTAGCCCGTTTACGGTGAATGGAAATGGAAACCAATCGGTCCTTTCTTCTCTTTTGGGCTACGTCCCGAAAACTGCGCCGATCCTGGCTTCCTGGATTCCCGTATCCAACAAAGTGGATATCTCTACTATTGTTCAGCAAAATAACCTGTCTATTCTTGACGGTACTCAAGCTGGTCGTGGTTCAAGCAAACAAGAAACAGACATTGTGGACGATGAGGTAATGGCCACACAAGAAGAAGATGTGGAACCTGCGTCTTTTGTTCCTCTCGAACGGTTAAACCCACAGAATCGCCTAGAACAGATAACCACCGTACTAATCCAAGGATTTCCGTCGTTAAAACGGCCAGTAATTGATCGGATCTTCCGTCAACTTGTTCATTCTGGTCCTGAGAGTATTCCCAAGAACTTCACCTGGTCTTTTGTTGTCGAAGGCGCCACCGGAATCCACGGAGACAGAAAGAATGTGTTTCTTCGGTTGGGCGGATTAGTGGCGGTTGAATGGCTCCACAAAAACAGCGCCATCTTTGCTGACGCTCTTCCCGATTTGCTGATTGTGTTCGACCAGGAGGTGGACGGCTCAGATGCAGAAGAGACGAAATCTAAGGATGAATTCACATCCTACGTGACCAAGGTTCTTCTGAACAGAGCAAATTTCAGCCGCGGCCTGGGCAGAACAGGAACAGAAGATTTAGATCAGGTGATGCAATATTACCGTACCTACAAGGTGGAGGATTCTGAGTTGGTGGAGGTGCCAAAAGACATGAAAGAAACTATTGTGAAGGATATCATCAATTTCAGATCTAAAATGCTCCAGCTTGAAAGAGAGAGGAGGAAAAAAGAAATTGAGCAGGAGAGAAGAAAAGCCAAAGCTCGTCTCACCAAAATGTTCATGGGTATTCGAGAGGCTGTGGGCGTCACTGAGACTGCCAACGATTCGGAAGTAGAAGATGTGGAGGAGAAGGGTGACCCGCTAGATTCACTTCTGGAGGAAGAATACGCAAAGCATATTGCTGAACAAGAAACAAAGAAGGCCGCAGCCGATTACAAAGCCAAACTCGAAGAGATGGAACGAATGGAAAAGAATGAGAAACAGTCGTTGTTGAACCAGTTGGTGCTCTTGCAAAATTACGAGTCGAACTTGATAGATAATAAGGACACATACATGGAAGACATCAAGAACTTCGATGATATGAATGTGCCAAGAGCAAATGCTTCTTTGAGCTCAAAGCTTCAGTTGTACTACTCGAACCATCTGGAGTATGTGCGATTGAGAAATCTTGAGCGATCGAGAGAAGAAGAGTTGGATAAGGCCGACGAAAAAGAGGAATTACAAAGTACCCCCTCCGTCCACTCGTTTAGTCTTCCCGCAAAGAAAACACTGCCAGTGGAAAAGAGCGAGCCAGTGGGTTTGGATATTGTGGTGTCGAGTTTGTCGGAGGTCAAACTAGAGTCGATCAAAAGCAAAATCTGCGACTTGGTGGAGGAATATTTGGGCATCAAAGAGAACTTGTTGATCGATTTCATCTTTGAGTTTGTCAAAGACCATGGTTTGGGCAAACGGCAGGAATTGATCGATGAGTTGGTGGAAACGCTAGATGACGATTCCACCACCGTGGTGGATCTGCTCTACAAACACATCATCTCTTTGGCATAAGCATGAATGTAATATTGGGTATATAATGTAACAATAAGAGGAAAACTGTGGATTCCACAAGAAGAAGAAATCAAAGAAGCCAAAGAATGTAATGTTCCCTAGCCTCTCGTAATGCTATTTCAACGCAGAGCAGACTCTTACGTGGCCCAACCTAGAGAGTTGAAAGCGTTCACGGGTTCAGAAATTTGTGGTCTTCCAGAGCCCGCGGAACCAGTCGCGGGCGCCTGGTCTCCCAAGTTACTCTCAGAGTCAGAAGCTGGGAGCTCCACACTCTTCCGTTGCTTGAACTTCTTGAACAAGAACGCCATCAAGCCCATGTAGATGATCATACCCACACCTGCACCAGTGGCAACACCGGCCACAGTACCCTTCTTCTTGACTGGAGTGTTGGTAGAGTCAATGGAGCCGTAGTTCAGGGAGGAAGAGCTGGAGGAATCCGTGGATTCGAAACCAACAAGAGGAATTCTGTTGTCGATCAACGATGCCAACGTTTTCTCGGTGGCGTCGGGGTTGCCGTACAACTTCGAAGTGGACTGGAGGATGAGCAGCTGCAACGAAGTAACGGCATCGGTAGGGAAGTACACCTCCGCCACAGTGATGAGGTAGTCAATACCAGTGGCGGTGTAGGGCACCAAGCTGTTGACGGTGACGTTGGCCATCTGAGAGTCGTCTGAGAATGGGAACAGCAACACCTTGGGCAAGTAGTCAAAGATCTGTGCCGACGAAAGTGGATTCGCCACCACGAACGGGTAGTTCAACGCTTGCTTGAATCCAATAGTGACAATCTTGTAGTTCTCACCTGGGGATGCGGTGGTAGCTGGAGTGATGGCCTTGGGCAATCCCGAGGTGGCGGGGGTTGTAGTGTGCGACGCAGTGACCAAATCCGTCGATTCGGACGCAGCGACAATCTTGGTGGGTAACCAGTTGGACGTAGTGGCGGCCTGAGTCCGGGTAGATGAGGTTGTCGACGAGGCCGGAGCTACAGTGGGAACAGACGACGATGGCACAGCAGGAGTGGGCTGTGTGGTTTTGACCGAGGTAGAAACAGTTGCAGGCTCAGTGACGACCTCCAGCGACTCCACTGCAGCATTCGTGGATGCAGCAGAAGTGGTGATAGCAGTGTTCACAGAGGACACGGTTCCCGAAGCAGCGGTTTCTGAAGTGTCGACCACCTCAGTAGCAGACAGCGTGGCTGGGGAAAAAGCCGACTCGACAACGGAAGCGGTGGCTGAAACTGGGGTCTCACTGGAAGCCAAAATCTGCGACGAAATGACTGGTGCAGACGAGGTAGCGAGCAGAGTGGTTGTGGGAACTACCTCGCTGGTGGAAGATGCTGGAACCACAACGGAAGACTCTGGAATAACGGAGGACGTTGAAATAGCAGAAGACGTCGAAATAATGGAAGTCTCTGGGAGAGCCGACGACTCGGTTGAGGTAATGGATGGCGTTGGAACCACTGTAGAAGATTCAGTTGGAGCCACAACCGACGACTCAGTGGGTGTAACAACCGAAGACTCAATTGGGGTAACGACCGAAGACTCTGTAGGTGCGACAGACGAAGACTCGGTTGAAGTCACAGCAGAAGATTCAGTCGGAATCACAATAGAAGATTCAGTCGGAGTAACAGCCGAAGACTCTGTAGGAGTAACAGTCGAAGACTCGATTGGATAAATATCGGAAGACTCGATTGAAGTAACAGCCGAAGACTCCGTTGGCGTCAGAGCAGAAGACTCGACCGGAGCAATGGACGACTCGGTTGGGATCACAGTAGAAGACTCGGTTGGAGTAATAGCCAGCGACGACGCGACCGGGAAAGTAGAAGACTCGGTTGGAATAACAGTCTCTGATGACTCAGATGAAACCGCAGAAGAGTCTGTTGGAGTGACGGTCTCCGCCGACTCGGTTGAAACCACAGAAGACTCCGGATACACAATAGAAGACTCTGTTGGAGAAGCAGTCTCCGACGACTGTGTTGACACAGCGGAAGACACTGAGGTTTCTAAAGACTCGGTTCCAACAGAAGATTCAGTAGAGGATGCCAGTAATTCAGTAGTTGAGGGAGCGGAGGTTGCATCCACGTCAATAGACGTACTATCAGTGTTTACGCTGCTGGAGGGAGTAGAACTGTCCGAGTCAGTCTGGTATGCGGACACGGATGTTGCGGTTGACGAGTCTGAATCGGTGTATCCTTCCCCCGAGCCAAATAACTCAACTGAAGAGGGGGAGGAGGTGGCAGAGGCGCTCTCTGTGTCGTCAGAATTTGAAGTCGACAGAGTGTCAAGAGACAGAGTCGTTGGAGACAATGTCTGAGTGGACAGACTCTCAGTGGACAGAGTGTCAAGAGACAGAGTAGTGGGAGACAATGTCTCAGTGGACAGAGTCTCAGTCAGAGTCTCAGTGGACAGAGTCTCCGAAGTCTCAGACAGAGTGTAGAGAGACAGAGTAGAAGGAGTCTCAGTCAGAGTCTCAGTAGACAGAGTCTCCGAAGTCTCAGACAGAGTGTAGAGAGACAGAGTAGAAGGAGTCTCAGTCAGAGTCTCAGTAGACAGAGTCTCCGAAGTCTCAGACAGAGTGTAGAGAGACAGAGTAGAAGGAGTCTCAGTCAGAGTCTCGACATACAGACTGTCAGTACTCAAAGTGTCAACAGACAGAGTCGTAGGAGACAGAGTCGTAGGAGACAGAGTCGTAGGAGACAGAGTCGTGGGAGACAGAGTCGTAGGAGACAGAGTGGCACTCAGGGTGTCAAGCGGCAGGGTCGTAGGCAGGGTAGCAGACAGAGTCGTAGGCAGAGTCTCAAAGGTTTCAACAGTCTCCGGTGACAGCGTGGCCCGAGACAAAGTCTGTGCAGCCGTAGAAGACAGATAAGCCGTCAGTGTGGTTGAAGTGGTGCTTGCGTCGGCTTGCAACGCAGAAATGGCCGATTCAAGGTATTCCTGGAACGCATTGTACCGTGCGGTAGACAACGGCGCCGCCACGACCGGCAGGAGAAGTGCTGCCAAGGACAAGACAACACTACGCTTCATGATGTAGAGAGAGACAGTAGTTGGAAGAATGAAACGAAAGACAGGATCAGCGGTGCTGGAGTGAGGAGCAGGAGGCGGTCGTGATGGTTGCTTCTGGTGATGAACGAGCCACGGGCGGGTGGGGAGTGTCAGGGGAAAAGAGACTAACGACGCTCAGGAGAAGGAAGTAGCCCTATGATCAATCAATACACGGAAAGGGCCGAAACAGTGCCGGAAAAGGGATGGCCGAGCAAAGAAAAGATGGAGTGGGAAATTTTGTGCCCGAGAAAAAAAATAAGATTCAACCACGGGATCACCGTTAGACGAGTACCCTTGATGTTTTTTTTTCCATGTTTTTGTGCGCTTTTGGTGGCCGTGCGTTTGCGCTCACGTTTTTTTGCCCATGCCCGACGCAAAATGGCACTCATTACCGGCACCGCCCTGCATGTGCCTGTGACACGGACATGAGGAATGTTTCAGGCGAAGGATGCGCGGTCTAGATGCCGCATCCACGTGACTCGCCATAACAAGTCCACTTGCGTCGGCTGGGTCTGCGAAAAAAGGGGGGCCGTGGAACTTGCCTGGATATACTCCTGCCGGTGTGAGGCTCTATTCTGTTCCCTTTTGTTTGCATCTTTTCCCATTTTGGCCCCTCCGGTGGCTGTTTTGCTCAGGTTTCACCACACCTCTACATCTACAAAATAATACGCGCGCCAGAGAAATAGACTGCAGATACAGCGTTGTGCGTTGTGTATGCCGGCGGCACCTGCAACCATCTCTCGTCTAGGTTCAGGGTTTTTTAGAAACGCCTCAAACTCTCAATTCTCCGGTACACCCAACATCACTGGTATTGTTGGCGGCGTGGTTGAGCTTTGCATTACCCGCAAATAGCCGGGGTTAAGAAATTGATCATCGCGTTGATCGATTCATGCTGCATCTGCACGCATCCTAGGCACTGAGGTCGCGTATGTTACATCTTGGCGCGCAGGGGAATTCTCTCCTCCTTTTGTGGCCGTGGTGTCTTGCCTCATTAGGATAATACGTCTTGAAGCTGGGCCGTCCATCTGGATTTGGTGATGGTTCCATCAGTACCTCCGGTCGGATAGGCCATGAACGTGCACACCCCCTTCCTTTTGGCGTTTAGGAACCGCCGTCCTGACTATTATTCCGTCGCGCTTAAATTCCGTAGAGCCATGCGGTTTACGATGTGGCCAGATATTGCAGGTTTTGGTTTGTGGATCTGGTTTAGGCCATTTTGTATGAGAGGCGTTTCTGAACATTCGTGTAATTGGACAATTGGCCATTGGGGCCATTGGAAATTGGGGAAATCGACATAATTGATTCCGCCGGAGTAAATCGAAGGGGGCGACCGGGTATATTTTCTTTTAATCCGCCCACTGGCCTCATTGTTTCCAGACTCTATATTCTGCACCTGGCATTTTCTTGGATCCTGTAATTTCTTTTCTGCCATTTCGCTCCGCCAGAGTGAGCGCGTCGGATGATTCATGCCACCACAACTGAAGCTCTGGCTAATCACACCTCTTCAGTCAAAATAAGTGTGGGATTGAACATGCTTGTAGCGGAGAATGTTTCCGGCAACTTTGGGCAATTTTCAACCGATTTTGTATTTTTTAGGGTTATATGTTTGTTTCGCTTTGTTGTATTTGTGCCAAACTGACAAAATTTCGCAAAAGCTAAATGAAACTTCCGGAAAAATATTCCCACTAAATTTGGTTTCGTCAAGAAAAGAGAAATATTTCCCAAGAGGATAGCATCCAGGCATAGCCTTTCCACAAGCACAGTAGAGATCACTCCTAAAAGCTTCGATTTTTTTTTTTTTTTTGAAAAAAATGAAAAACTATCGCCCGCCACAAACTTTAACCTTAAAAATAACCAACAAGAAACAGAAATTCAGCACCTGTCAAAGAGTTCAACTACAAGCTGCTTCGAATTTCAACAGCTACAATGGACTACCAGCATGAACTCGCATGCACGTACGTCAGTACCCACCCGTTGATGGAGCACTTCCAATTCTCAATGGAGTTCACTTTTAGTTCACAGACGCGCACAACACTCACACGGCTGTCATCAGTTACCGTGAACCCAAATCTACCTACATCACCCAACTGCCAACATTGGCCTACGAACCGGAGGGGTTGACACCCGTCTTAACCGGACCACGATACCGCCTGCACAAACAGCGCAGCACGCATCAACCACACTCTTCTTCATGTCTCGTCTCAGAAAAGTTGACCGGGCCATTCTAGCGCTTAACGAGCCTCTAGACTCGCAGGATCAAGAACTAGTGATAGAGCTGCTTCAAACAGAAAACAATGAAACCCACATTTTGTACCGCAAAGTGATCGTTCTGGCCATTGTGGTGGAAATTCTCCCTTTGGCCCACGCGGCAAAATCGGCCGACTCAGCACTGGTGGTGATGTTGTCAATCTTGTCTAGCGTGCTTCTGATGGCTAGTGCATGGTATGGGAACCGAATCAAAAATGTGTTCTTGCTAGATTGGGGAAATTCTGCTGTGGTGGCTGCTGCGGTGTTGATTCTCTGGAAAAAGGCAGTAGGGTGGCCAGCAGTGTTCGTGTTGGTCCTTGTGGCGAATTTGGTGACGGTGGTTTTGCTCCGAAAGTGGCACCGAAGCGTGGGAGAAGACGTGAAGCAACTCCATCACCTTCGTTATAAGTATAAGAATGTGTGAGGGTTGGTTTGAAAAGAAGGAGATCGGAAAGAGAGGAGAGGCGATTTGGCGACTGGAACTGACCTACTGCAACAGTTTGAGGCGAAAATCAGTCAGTGGTCGTGGTCAAAAATATTTTCAGTCACCGACGGTAATGTGCAAAAAAAAGTTTGACGGCGCCAGTGTTTACAGGGTAAGTTATAGCAATAATAATAGCAAAATGGCCAACACCGCAGGACCATTTCGCCGAGTTTCTTGCTCGCGTTGTAGCAATCGGTGAGAGTCGACGGAGATGACTCGAAAAAATTGGGCACAACCCACTTGCAGGTTACATGTTACGTCACCGCAACCTCAAAACGCAGAAAACACGAAAGCACTGGATCAATTACGTTTCCAAAACATGTAACGGCAACCACAATCCGTCCAACAGCCAGTAGCGTGACGGATGTTTGAGTCCCACAGTTTTTTTTCTTTTTTTTTTTTTACTGTCACAGAAAATATCGACGCTCCTGTCTCTCATGTTACCCCAAAAAAGGTGATACCGCAATGTAGTACCCCTCAGCGGCAGCACCCAACGAGCCGGAATGCCAGCGATGAACAATGCCCTTCTGCAGCAGGGAAGACGGCAAATTTTGCTCGTCTGGGACCATATCCAATTGGGTCGTAGGTAGCTCCGGGCGAAGGCTGGGTGCGGCATATTGCGTCTCGGTGGTGATCTGGAACAACACCGGTTCTCCCAGGGCCCACACCGTGCAGGATGTTTGGTGGTGCAGAGAACGACACGATCGGGCCGCATGCAGTCGGACCTTCGGAAGGGTGCAAACAGGGGAATCACCTGGCACCAACTGGACCGCCAAAGTGGCGGCGTGCGCGGCGCGCGGGACCAGTACGATACAGCGAAAACGGCCAAAACACCAAACCAAGCAGACCACAGTAAGCGCCAGCACGTGCCCGGACCCACGAGACGTGAGACAGAGGGCCTGCATACAGAGGCGGTGGAGCTGGAGCTGGAGCTGGAGCCAGACCCAGTCTGACCCAGCCAGACCCAGCCAAACCGCAGCCAAACCGCAGCCAAACCGCAGCCAAACCGCAGCCAGACCCAGCCAGACCACCGCGGGACCCAGTCAGACCGCAGCCGAGCCGCAGCCAGACCACCGCGGGACCGGCCGCTGCCCCCACTGCAAGCGGCGTGGCTGAGGCGGTTTCTCGCGCTGCGAACGATGGCGCCGCCCGAGCGTCGCACCGCCCGAGCGTCGCACCGCCCGCGGCCACCTTCTAGACCCAAACGCGCAGCAGGGGCCGACCAGAAGGCCCGGGCGAAGCGGCAGAGCAGCCACGGGCCGGACACCGGCGGGCACGGGAGGCACGGGTGCGGGGCCCCGGCGGAGGTGTGGGAGTCTGGCCACAGTTGCACCAGGCCCCGACACAGGACCAACGCACACAGGACCATCGGTGACAGGAGGCGGACGTGGGACGGGGATGGGTGCGAGCGGCACAGGCGGCCGGCCACGCCCTGCGGGATCAGCCAGGTCCGTTTTCGGCCAGGTGGTCACGGCGAACAAAGACATGGTGGTGTGTGTCCCGGGCCGGAGTTTGATTTTCCCAAACAGGACAAAAACACGTTTCCCCACAATAAAATCAGGTGCTATGCCGCCGCGCGCCTGCAGGACCGTGTATTGTTGTATTGTTGGTGCGCATCGCAATTGTGCGGATGCATCTGTACACAAACGGCGGATTTGGCAGCAACAATGGCGGTGACAGGAAAGAAGCACTCACCTGACTGCCGCGGGCCAGTAGCAGTCAGGTGAGCGCCGACGGCGGCCGGGGCGGTTTTGTCGTTTTTGGCGCCGGTCCCCACCACACGTCCACAACGAGCGGCAGGTGGAAAAAAACTGTAGCCTCCGGCACACAGCGGGTGGCCCCAGCAAGGGAAAGGAAAATTGCGCGCAACGCCACTATGGTATTTTTAGGCTGGCGGTTTTTTGTGCGCGGCGTGCGCATCTTGGGTTTTCTGGTGCGTTCTACTTCTTTCCATTGTGTTCTGCCCAACTGGCAGAATCGGGATTCCATCTCGTTTAGGCCCGGAAACCAGGTGTGGTGGCGCGCGAGGTGCGTTGGGCGCAGCGGGAGACGCAAGCCTGAAGCGGGCGTGTTTCACTGCCCGTTCCATCAGTTTGGAACCGGAAACGTGTTGACATGCGTATTGGCTCGCTTACGAAACCGGGGGCACATGTGGGCCAACAAACCGAGGGCGGTGTCCGAGGGCGGCGTCCGAGGGTCCCAGGTGTTGCGGTGGCCGTTCCGGGGATAGGGGTGCCCGCACCCGTGGGGCCAATCGCGCCTGTGTGCAGGCTAGTCCGAAGCGGCTGCCCTCGGCCACGGCCCTCGATATAGCGTGCTCCGAGGGCTTGCTGCAATTACTCATCTAGACCCCGCTGCAATAAACGTGCCATCTATTTAAGCGTCTGATTTTCCTCACCGTCTTGTTTTTCTGTCTCAAGATACTTGTGTTTCCCCGTCCTTCCCCAGTCTAAGTGTTTCTGCGCTCTAGACTCCATCGTCCCCGTCTGCGTCCGTCGGCTTTATTGTCTCATTCGACCGCTCATCTCGGAAGCTTCTTCCTTGCCGTTTTTGCATCCAGGTTTACCGTGTAAACCTTTCCACTCCCACACACGTTTCCCACATCTCACACACCATGGATATGTCTGACGCCTTCAACAACTACTGTCTTAATTGTGATCAGTTATGCGCTTCCAACGCCATTTACTGTTCGCCACAGTGCAGAGACAAGGATGGCCACCATCCCATGACGAATTTGGACGCCTGCAGCGCTGACATTGTCTCGCCTTTGCTCACGCCATCTTTGTATCTTCATCACCAACAAGCCCAAGAATTAGCGGAGTCGCCACTCTTGTTGCCTCTGAATTTGAATGACACCAGTATGGACAACCTTGTGTTGAACTACTCGGTGAACCTGCTGCTGCAGCAGTCGCCAAAGGTGCCAAACTTGTCGACATCGCAGAACTACCGCTTGTGGTTGACTGGTTGCATTTAAGTTGATGCTTGAAAACAAAAAAATAAAAAATCATAGGAACTGCGTTTCTATATGCATTATGGGTTGGGTTATAGGTTAATAGAAAAGAAAAAAAAAGGTCTTTTTATTATTTCCACTAGTAGCGATGAAGTGTACTAGTCGGGCTTGGTGCCCCGCCTAATGATCCAGGGTGTACGGTGGACGCCACGGTTGAACCCCGTCAAATTTGTATAGTAAATAAATACATTTAGTCAAAATCTCCCTTAGTGCATTTCCGGAGCACTGGGTGCTAAATCACGGCTGGCCCCACAGTTGCGCAAAGGGTTATAAAAACCGCAAAGCCGAAAAGGAAAGTCTAGCCGCTCATAGGTTTTGATGAAACTGCGTTGCAGATGGGGAATCGTTTTGCTGGTTAGACGAAGTGGGAATCGCGGAGGTGGTTGGGTCCGATCTCCGCACTGGCGCCATAGCTGCAGTGTTGGCTACCACTTTGGCGTTCCTGCAGGAAAAAAAGACCGGAACTGAGAGAGAAAAATTTTCGATCGTGGGTCATTCATTTTGAGAGTGTGGCTTTTCGTCCTGCATACCCACAAGGCAACGCCACGTTGCGCACCACGTTGCGCACGTGCACCGCAGCAGCACACACCCGTGCACCGCAGCAGCACACACCCGTGCACCGCAAGCGCACACACCCGTGCACCGCAAGCGCACCCGTGCACCGCAGCCACCCACAACTTCGCAGGCCCCGAAAAAACCACGAAAAAACTCTCCACAACCATGTTCGGTGCATTCAGAGCTTCGCTCACATGTTACGGAGGCTATCTCTGGAAGAAGGCTCCTAGATTGTCTCCTCCACAGAAACAAAGATTGAGAAACAGAATGAAGCTCGTAGACAGAAACATCGAGGTGCTCTACCAGTCGTTGAAGCCGGCAGATGGGGTTTCCACCGGGTACAAGAAGATCGACCACTTGAAGTTTGCGTTGCCCAAGGAGGCAGAGATGACGCCGCGTGACAAGTATTCCACGTTTGACAAGAAGGTCAAGGGCTACAGAAAGTCTGTGCACTTGGTGCCAAAGTGGACCAAGAAGTCGTTCAGAGAGAACCCCAAGCACTTCTAGGTGGAGGGGAACCTTGCACCTGCTGCATCTGAAGCACGAGGAGGCTGTGGCTGCACTTTTCCAGCCCATCTGGCCTGTCTCCGAGCCGCCGGCGCGGGAGCCGCCGCTGTACATAGAATCCACGCATTTCTAGAGTCAGCAGTAGGGGGACGCAGAGGAAACGGAGCGCTAACACCAGCTCGTTGCTCTCACACATTTCCGAGCCGGTCCCAGATGTAGTTGCTGATGAAGTAATCCAGATACTTCTCGTCCACCGGCAACACGCTCGTCAGTTCCGTGGCGCGGTCAAAGAGAAGTATCCGGTCGCTGTCCCCGAAAGCCTCAATGTGCACCCCCAAGCTCTTGTAGAGACTGATCTTCATGCTGCTGGAGTTCATGTTGGCCGCGACATTTGCTGCGAGCGCCTGCTCGCGTTTGCGCGCGAGCTCGTCTCGCTGGCGCGACATTTGCACCGTCGCCATAGTCATCTGGTTGATGGCGCTTTCCAACTCCGTGAGTTGTTTGGCGAGCGCCACCTTCTGCTTGTCCAACTCCGCCGATTTGGAATCCACGAGCCGAAACAAATTGTCGTCGTTTTTGTCGGAAACGCCCAACGTGGCGTAGACGTCCGTGCCGGGCTGCTTGAGGGCGGCGATTTCGCGCGAAAGCTGCGCCAAGTCCGCCTCTAGACGGTCCACTTCTTTCTGGGCCGCCTCGCTTCGGAGCCGCCGGAGTTCGGCGGTTTTCTTGAGGTTTTCGGAGATCCGCTGGAGGCTGGCCACATCGGGCTGCGTCTCGAAGTTGTCGATGGCGGAGTAGAGAAGGCTGTCAGGCGCCTCGTCAAGCATGGTGGAGAGGGGACTGGGGGACGAGGGTGAGGCGGGGGTGAGGCGGAGAAGGTGAGGCGGAGAAGGCGAGGCGCCGGGGAGTGGTTGTTATGATGCGGAGGAGGTACGGGTGTGCACCCAGCGCCCGTGTCCACAGGCACCACAAGAAGGCGGGCAAGAAGCCCCAAGGGCAGACTGCACCAATGCACGTCGAAATGCAACTGGTGAAGCTGACACCCCCAAGTCCGCAACCAGCCGTCTCATGCAGGTGTGAATTCATCTCGTCATCGACACCATATCTACTCGATCCAACTTCCATCGCGCTCCTCCACAAATCCTGCACACAGCCAGTGGCCTCACCATTTCCGCCGCCTAACCGCTCACCATTTCCGCTCACTCCACCATGAGTTACAAAAAAGACTACGACGGGGTCGATCTCCCCACAAACCCCAACATGCCGGTTTGGGTGTTGACTCCCAAAGAGGAACAGGTGTGTTTTGAGAGATGGCGCGCCAAAACTTTCCAGCGCTGCGACGATCTCATCAAGGCGTATGTGGAATGCTCCAACTCGTACGAAAACCCCATTGATGCGATGAAAAAATGCGACGCCGCAAACAAAAGATCGCTTGGGTGTGTGAACAAGTACCAGACCATGGAATATCTCGACCAAGAGCGCGATATTTTAATTGCGGAGAAGAAGGTGAAGCAGAAGGCGTATCGGGAGAAGTTGAAGGCGCAACAGGGAGCCCAGGGCGGCGTGTAAATAGGAACGAATTTTGCCAGAGAGACTGTAGACGCGAGAGCGGTCAAGAGGAGAACGGGGCGATGCGGGGGAGTCGGGTTAAGTGGATCACAAACATGAAGTCAGAGTACGACGAGGAAAAGTCAAAGAGGAGAGATAACAAGCCACGGCGCGGGTGTTAGTACTACGCTTAGACTGAAGATACGTGGTGATTCCAAATATTGGAGATTGCGGCGACGGTTCGAGGTTATCCATCGACGGTTTGGCCCGTAAGATGCAACCAGGCACCTTGCAACCTAGCAGCAATGGGACGAGCAGCGGGACAACAGGACAGCAGGGCAACAGGACAACAGGACAACAGGACAACAGGACAACAAAACAACAGGACAACAGGACAACAGGACAACAGGACAACAGGACGAGCAACAGCGACCTGGCAGCTTATCCACGTCAGTTTATCAATATCGAGCACCGGCTTCACGGTATCTGAACATGCTAGTAGTCACGCGAAAAGCCACGAATCTCAATCCAGCACGGAAATAACAGCATCCAATCTTGCCCTGTTGCACAGAACATAGAGACATCCCCTT
Organism: Clavispora vitiphila; assembly: GCA_030557995.1. Classification (NCBI taxonomy): domain Eukaryota; kingdom Fungi; phylum Ascomycota; class Pichiomycetes; order Serinales; family Metschnikowiaceae; genus Clavispora; species Clavispora vitiphila. The sequence continues at coordinate 65,891 of JANIJR010000021.1, forward strand.
TCATGAACCTCTGCCTTCCTAGAAAGCATCTAATTTCTCTAGCTTAGGTCTAGCTCGTTAGGAAACGCGCGGAACCGAGTACTCAAGTTGCTCTCTCGGCGTACTGCCCACACCAGCTCAGACCAAGCTATACTCTGGCAGACATCAGCTAATGAAGCACATGTATGACCGTAGAGCGTTTGAATGAAATTTTCAACAGTACACGAGACCACCGAAGCTGCCCTACAGCTCGCTTCTGTCTTCGCTCTTGTCGTTGTAGCTGTTTCCAAACACCGTGTGGCTAGCCATGAACAAAGACCCGTGCATTACGCCCAATTTCTGGATTGCCTCGTACTGCACAGCAGTATCTTTGACTAGCGAGTCGAGTTTGGTGAGGTTGGAGTGGAGAATGGCCACCTGCTCATTGAGCTGGGCTAGTTGTTGTTCTCTCTTCTCGCTGACCGACATGAGACCTAAGAGATAAAGGAGCTCAGGACGCGAAGTGGATATTCTGTGCTGGAAATAGAGCTGAATTTAGCTGAGTCTAGACAGCCTGGCGAATCTGGCGAATCTGGAGAGTCTGGCTCGAGCTGAATGGAGCTGACAGGGAAGATGTGGAGAGTAAACACGGAGTGCACACAAAACCGCACAGGCCAAAACCGGGTGTAGTGAGACACACACTGGTTTTCCAGCATCCGGACCCCATGCAGGCGCCCAACCCGAGAAAATTGCAGGTTACACAGGAAATAGTACAGGTTAGAGTTGCAGGTTCCGCATCCGTACGCGCGCCCACCCCACTACCGTCCCCATTTCCAACTCTTCCGGCACTCATCCCAACTTCTTCTTGCCAGCAACTAACCCGCCTTACGAGCTGATTTCTGCAGTCTGGATCCCCATTTACGTTTCCGTTTTGCATTATTCTTCGCTGATCCGAGTTGCCGGCGTTTGCGAAGTTTACCACAAAAAGGACAGTCACTTTGGCAGCCGCCGCTGCAAACTCCAGAACTGACTCGGCCTGAAACCACAAAAGGAAGAAGATTATTTCTAGGCAAAATTTAGCAGCCGTTTGGACCTGAAAGAAATACTCGCCACAGAAAAACCATACAGCGAGTAGCCGCCAGGAAAAATAGCAGTGGAAAAGAGCTCACGACAAGTGCCCTCACCTCGAAATCCCTGATAGTCGGCAGACAACCGACATCAAATAGTGTTCGGAACAGATTCCGGAATAGGACCGGTACCAGCACCCGAAGGTAGCGCTGGAAAACAGCAGCCTCTTTGCCCTTAGCAGCCATATTAGCAGCCATCTCCCCTCTTTTTCCTGCAAGACCCCGTATTAGCAACCACTAGCCGCCTCTATGGGAACCTCCAAAACACCCATGCAGCAGGCGCCCAGCCTACGGGCCTCCACGTCCATGGCGGTCCACCCCAGCATTGGCACCTCAACCGGTCCGCCACCCTCCTTCACCAAATACGCCAAGATCCAACCAGCCATCGCCATTAAACCCAAGCCGCTGGCGCCTTCGCCCGCGGCGAAAACTGCATTCAACCCACGCTACGACCCCTCCGCTTCGTCGCTGACATTGCTCCATGAGGAGGCCATCAACACACTGCGCAAGTGGATTCTCCCGCCAAGGCCGCGGCCGGGCCGGAAACCCAGCTCACAACCAGCGCCGGAGGAACGCAAAGCTGCATGCAAAAAAAAGATCAAGACCCGACCTGCGGGCGCCCCGAACTCCTCGCCGGCCCTCTCGGCAGTTGCGGCTGTAGCCACCGGGGTCAGCGGGAGCACGGCTGGAATGGGAGCCAATCACCAAGCGTCTGCCACGGCATCACCGCTCACACCTGCGGCTTCTACGTTAAGGGCCCCAACATCTTCCAAATCAAGTGGATCTGTTAAGCCGCCAACGACTAACCCCGCTGCTCGTGTCGCTCCCAGCAGGCTGGAGAGCGCCGATCTTCATCACACGTTTCTTGCAAGGCTCAAGGAACAGGAGCTCATACGGAACTACATCGAAGTACTCACCAACCAGATTAAGGAGCTCCGGTTTGTGCAGAGCGGCGTGATCACTGTGGATGCGTTGGACTCCAATTCACGTGCGCGGCGCAAGATTGCGGTGCCGCAGACCGTGGAACAGCTTGACCAAATCAACAATATTCGCGACTTGGATCGGTTTATTGCACACCTCACTACGCAACTGAATGTGATCCATAGCGTCACCAAGAAGCTCACGTCGCCGGCCGGACTGCAGGTGAAACTGCAGATTCGCCATTACTTGGAGCTCCGGGCGAAACACCGCGCGGGGAACGAGCAGACTCTGGCGCTGGCCGCCGGTGCTGTCATGACGCCCGAGTCGATGGCAGGACCGTTGCTGCTGCCACCACCAGTAGCGGCACGCGCGCCCTTTACCCCCAGCCTTCTCCGACCATTGCGGATGAACTTGTTTGAGGATGACGACGTGATTGACGTGGATATTCTTAACGACGACTTGCTTCTTGATGGAGAAAGGACTAAGAACACCCGGGACAGGAATGCTGATGAGAAGGACGATTACACCAAGAATGAAACCAAGGACGCCAAGGGTGTAGGCATCAGCAGGATTGAAACTGCGCCGGACAGGAACGCAGAAATTGCTAGAAATAAGAACATTATTGACCCCAAGACCCGCGATGATGCTAATGACGAACTGCGGCTCCGGCCGAATTCCCGCCTGGACCCATTGGCCCTTAGCAAAGAAAACCTCTACCTGCTTGGACAGGACCTTTTTGCTGAACGGCTCAAGTTGGAAGATGGAGGCATGGCGGATTTCCTTGCCGTGAACGAGCCAAAGGAACGCCGGCTGCGGAAAATGGTGTGTGGTTTCTGCAACACCGAGATGCCGTGCCTCTGCTTCGATGCCGACAGCATATTCGGTGAGCAGTAGGAGTGCCGATGCATTGGATCCCAAACCGGTATCCAAATCTCTCTTATACATACTTGCATGCACATTAACTTATAATCTCCCCACCACTTTGACACCGAGCTAAGTAATGCAGGACCCAAATGGCATGGGGATCTACGCAGCGAAGCAGTGTCAGCATCGGAACTCTTCGCGGACGAAACACGAATGATTTGTCTATTGAGTGAAAACACGCTAAATACCATCAATCGCAAAAAAAACTTATTGAATTTAGTTGGTCGCGATTTGAGAGACGTCCAATCTTCTGTAGCCTCCGCAAGCTCTGCACTCTTCCTGCAACTTGCCAATGAGTCTTTGGGCCTCAAGAGGATCAGCAACCTCTTCTGGTTCCGGCCAAGAGAGATACTCGTTGGTGTAGTTTGGCTTGTAGTCAGCAGGCAAGATCTCCAACCGCTTACCGTAGGCATTGACCTTTCTCCAGTCTCTGTGAACGTTGTACAACGAGTCGGAGAAGTAAGCGAAGCATCTGGAGAACATCTTGGTGTTCAAAGTGGAAGTCATTTGAGGCTTGAAGTCCGCGTACTCGGCCCACGCAGCTTGTGGGTTGGCCAACATGTAGTCAGTGGCTCTCTTGAGCGCTTTCAAGATGCGCTTGACCTTCTCGGGGTTCTGGGCCAAGAACTCGTCATTGACGATGTAGAGAATGGTGCAGAAGCAGCAGCAGCCCAACTCGGCCAACAAATCGATTCTGAGCATCTTGGCGTCGGTGATTGGTCTTCCTTGCTCTTTCAAGTACTCTTCCAACTCCACCTGTTGAATGCACTCAATACCAATACCAGCATCGATTTTACCCTCGATGATGTACTTTGCGACATTCATACCACATCTCACGGCGGTGTAGTCATCTGGAGTCATTCCGTAGTGCTTGGTCAACTCGTCGATCTGGATTTTTCCAAACTCTCCAACGTAGCCAATTCTCTTTCCCTTCAAAGAGGTGAAGTCTGGGGTGATGCCGCTGCCCTCCAAGTATAAGATACCGGTGAAAGGCTCGTCCAACAAAGAGCCGACCGAGGTCACAGGGAAGCCACGAGCCTTGGCCGCGAGAGTGTGAACCATAGCCTTAAGCCCCATGTCAACCTTGCCAGAGCCGATCAACTCTGTCACATCCGAAGGATTGGATGGTTCCAAAATGGAAACATCCACACCCTCCTCTTTGAAGTAGCCCTTTTGCTGGGCGAGGTAGATTGGGGCGTGGTAGGGAGTTGCTTGCCAGTTGAGCAAGAAAGAAACTTTTTCGGTAGACATGTTGCTGTGATTTCTTGATCCAACAAAGCCTACGATCACTGCTGTATTTATACTTCTCTCGGGCTACACCTCGGCGGGGATTGCCCCGGGAAACGCCTCAAAAAGACTCAATCCGACTCCCCTTATGCACATGGTCCATATGCTGGTACTGTTTTGGTCTCTTGTGCATCAACTCGGCATGTAGGTTTCGTGGATATTCTTGCGTAGTACTACGGTATTAAGCGCACTCGGAAGATACATAAGCGCATACGAGACAAGAACGATTTTGCAGCGATTGAAACGGAGAACATTTCAGCACTGCCATGATGGCTGTCCAGGGTGAATAAAGGTAGAGTGTGAGATTTTTGCTTTTAATTTCTCCGTTTCTCATTTCCCATTTCTCATTTCCCATTCTCAATTCCCATTTCTCAATTCCCATTTCTCATTTCCCATTTCTCACATTTCACTAGCAGGGTTATGAGAAGTGACATCCTCTCGAGCGCGTGTATGCAGGGGAGGCGATATGCGTCTATGGGGCCACCACATGAGAGTTTTAATCATAGACCAGAAGTTTGATGTAATTTTAGCCGGATAGATAAATTTTAGCCGGATAGATAAATTTTAGCCGGTTTTTGGGCCCAAATTTCTTGGCTCTCTCGGGCGTAGCAACAATCCCGGAGTACCATGTTTTCTGCAAAGATTTCGAACCACTTTTTCTTATGTGAACACAATCTACGCGCCAGATTATCAGCAGAAGAGCCTTCAATTCCATGGATAGCGCCTGTTAAATGCCTGTCATCAGCAGCACACCAAACATTCTGGGAAGAACTGCCGTGTGCCGTTGTGCCAGAGCCAGAACCAGACACCCGTACCTCCCAACCACACCACGGTGGGTTGGGCGAGTGGGTGCTGAAGCCGAGCAGGCGGAGTACGGTGAGGTTGGCAATAACCAGAATCACCACCGTTCCGCTCGCATCGGACCGGCTCTTGTCTGAATAGATTGCAAAGATCTTCCTGTCGAGCCCGCATCTCTCTACACATCAGTACCTCCCTATTGGCCCAGGAAGAACATGGCAGCTTATCAATATCAGACGGCGGTCGCAGATCCACTTGCTGCGGTGTTTTTGCTCGCGCGGAAGTTATTCTACTCCTATCAGCATTTGTGCAACACAAAATATCTCCGCGCGGACCTAAGCACTTAGTAATAGCGCGAGACAGAGGAGATAGGCCGGTTCCTGTCTCCGTCAAAGTTTGACGCATGCATAAGCGGAGCAACCGCAGGCAAAGGTTACGAGCACCCGCTCTCCCGCTACGTCGTGGTTACCGTTTACAACGTCTGGAGCCACGCCGTGGTGACCTCACCGATAGTATGATTTAAGATCGTGATGGCAGAATTTTGCCCAAAATCAACCGATACCTGGACCCCGGGTGAAGTAAGCGCCAATTCAGCACCAATGCAGCCCATAAATATCCAGCGGAGATAATTGTTATGGGGCTTCATGTTCTATGCACAGCGCCAAACCAGTGCAAGAAGCAAGCGGAGATAATGTGGTGGAGCCAGATATAAAATGAAACGGTATTTCGTCGGATGTTTCGCCAATTGCTGAAATTACCACCCAGTCATGTGTTCCGCAACTCTTTCCTTTGATAACTACGCCACCTTAGGTGAATCTGGTCTCAGCGTCTCCAAAATTATCGTGGGTTGTATGTCGTTCGGGTCTGCGCAATGGCAAGACTGGTTGATTGAAGACGAAGACAAGGTGATGGAGATCTTGAAGAGATGCTATGACTTGGGTCTCACTACTTTCGACACTGCTGACGTCTACTCCAACGGTCTCTCCGAGATCTTGTTGGGCAAGTTCATCAAGAAGTACGACATTCCACGAGACAAGATTGTCATCTTGACCAAGTGCTTTTTTGCCGTTGAAAACAACCCAGGATGGAAATTTCTGGCGGCAATGAATGACCCCAAGTACTTGAACTCGAAGGGATTGTCTAGAAAGCACATCTTTGATGCCGTCACTGCCTCTGTTGAGAGATTGGGCACCTACATTGATGTTCTTCAAATCCACCGCGTTGATGCTACCCCAAAGCGCGAGATCATGAAGGCATTGAACGACGTTGTTGATCAGGGCCTTACGCGCTACATTGGTGCCTCCACCATGAAGACTTATGAGTTTGTTGAATTGCAATCGATTGCCCATTACAACAACTGGCACAAGTTCATTTCGATGCAAAACTACTACAACTTGATCTACAGAGAGCAAGAAAGAGAAATGATTCCTTTCTGTCGCGACAACACCACTTTGGGTAAGGTCACATGTATCCCATACTCTCCCAACGCTCGTGGTGTGTTATGCAGACCGGTGGAGAAGACAAACGACACCGTGAGAGGAAAGGGCGACGACTGGCTCAAAAAGGCTTACTTCACCGACCCAACTGGTGTCGACAGACCAGTTATTGACAGAGTTGAAAAAGTCGCCAAGAAAAGAGGCTTCAGCATGAGTAATGTTGCTCTCGCCTGGGTTTTGTCCAAGGGCCACTGTCCGATTGTCGGGTTCAGCTCTATCGAGAGAGTTGAAGAGGCTGTGAGAAGTTTTGAGTTGAAATTGACCGATGAAGAGATTGCGTACTTGGAGGAGGCCTACGTTCCGAAGCAGTCTATTACTTGAGACTTTCGTACTTGAGACCACTTGAGACTTCATCGCAAATATATGGTACTTCTTTTACTAAGGCTTTTAATTCAGTCACTCGGACTCTTTTCCCCGTAGTTCGTTCGAGCACAGATTCTGGAGCTCAATGCCTTTGGCCATGTATAAGTGCCAAGTTCAGGACAGCATTATGCACCTATTTTGGGCTGCGTGTAATCACAGTTCTATTTCAAAATGTTGGTCTGTACTCTGAACTCAAACTGGCATTTCCTTTACTGATAAATGTCCATGACATATCCTAATTTGCACAGACTGCACAAAGCTATAGATCAAGCCAATCCACAAACGGAATGTTTTACAATAGGATCAGTAGCTCGCTCATTTCAGTTTTGGGATGCTGCATGCTCAAATAGATATTGTCATTCTATTAATCCGCACACATCTCCGATGCAGGCCTTATATAAATACATCCACTGTATGCAGAAAAACGCCACTTTGTTGATTCCTATGAGAAGAGGCAGAGAAATAACAAGTTAAATTTGCGTTTTGATCAAGTACGATGAGAGCTTGGAGAGTAGGAGGACAAATTATGACGTATCTGTTGGGGGCATTGAGTGAATTAACACACGGTGTGAAGGTTACGAGCCTCTGCCGTGTACAGGAGCAACGGGAAAAGCTACACGTAGTTTTGAATGGGAGACGTCACTTACCTGATATCGCCTTTGCGAGAGATAATCCTCAAGTAAGTCTTCGATACCTCTTTTTTTTTGTGGCGCTTCTCCGTGATTGCATGTTTCCCTCTCAAAGTCGCAATACCACTTGTTAAGATATGTCTAAATACGTATGCACTTCCCTCAACTATGCAATCAAACCAATCCACCTCTTGCATTATCCTGGGCAAACGCAGTATTGAAACATTCAGAACAAAAATGTGCGCTTTTTTAGTGCCACTGAGGGTTGATTTCTATATAAAGTAGAGGAGGTTCTAGCATTGGGGTTCAGTAGAACTTTGATGACACTCTCGTAAGTTGATTTGGAGAATTAGCAGAAAAAGCTACGGTATTTGTAAATCAACAAATGCAATCATTTTCCGGCAATTGGATGTTCCGGAAATAGCCACGGTGCAAATCAATCAATGCTGACGCATTCTTCGGGCAATTAGCGATTAGAAAAGCGCCTTCAGCGCGGTTCTTGAATCTTGCTTCTGACGCGATGACCGATGATTCGTATTTATAGTTTGAGTTGGAGGTTCAATCGCTCGTGTAGAGTACTCGAACATTGTGTTTCGGAGAGCAGAGGAAAATATCAGACCAGTACAGACAACATCAACAGACCACATATACGAAGAGCCTAGCGATTACCATGTCGCATACATTCCGGAGGACACAGCATATCACCGATCTCACCGACGACAATGTGCAACTAATCTACACTCAATACACAGCGACATCTATTGGCACCGCAACCACCAGAGTCGCGCCCCATACTAAATGACTAGAAAAAAGCAAGGTAACTGCCAAACAACGCAGTGCCGGCCAACACAATGTAGCCGGTTCTGTACACACCTGGAATGGTCAACTCCTTACCAAAGTCCCACACCAAGTGTCTGATTCCGTTCAAAAAGTGGTACGCAAATGGGTACGCCATCGCAGCCTTGGCGCCCAACTTGACCGCAAATGGCAATGCAGAAAATGCAGACACAACCGTAGCAGTGTCCAAAGGAAGAGACAAGAGCGTGGCCGCAGCGTAGCCGGTAGTCAAGGCGTAAAAGCCACCTGCCATGGCCACACCCAGAATTCTGTGAAGACTGGACAAGACAGCGGTAAGCTGCATCTTGTAGATGGTCAAGTGAGGAGAAACAGGTCTGTTTCTTCTTTGAGCAATGAGAAGCTCCTCTTCTTGCTCATGGCTGACCTTGACGGTGGACGTGTGTCTCACGAAAAGAGGAGCCAATCTAGCAGGAGAAGTTCTAAGGAGGGCTGGGGTTAGTACATTAGTTTGGACAAGTCTGAGATTTGAGATGGAATGGCGCGGGGCTGAGAGGATTGGGAGGCCTGATGAAGTGGGATGGGGGTGTGTGGGAGGTTTTGCGTTTGGATTGGACTGACGTCAAAAAGAATGGTTTGCAATTGAAAATATCGACATGGGCGGTATGCATCGGACGGACATGAATGTATTCTTTGAATATGGCATGGAAACGGCACGGAAATGAGTGTTTTGCTTTGTGTACGATGAGGAAATGCATCGTAAGGAAACGGATGGCGATGATGGCGAGGAAAGGCATGGTAAGGATGGTAAGGAAATGCATGGTATGGATGGTAAGGAAGATGGCGTAAAAAATGCATGGCGTGGAAGATGGTATCGAAACAATATGGTAAAATGGACAGTCTTGTCCGATTAGAATTGCCCTTGACGGATCCAGTTTACTCAGATTCCACTTCTCCCTTCTGTTTGGTCTCTTCCTCTTTCGTTGCAGTGATCCTTTCACGTTCATATCCCCCTGGTGGATTGCCCAGGATTTTGAGTCGTTTCCACTGTCGCCCAGCGCCTTCCAAAATCATTCGCAGAGCTCAAATAACGAAATTACATACGTTTCAAACCGACACGGGAAAGCATGGTGGAGTTGAAGAGGAGAAAAGTGAGGGTGAGTTAGGCTTAAAAAGGCTGTGCGCGGGCCAATGAAAGCGCGCGAATTACACAACTCCGGGGAAGGACCGGCGGTTCCGGGGAAAGCGACGAGATGCACGTGACTTTTGCTCCTCACACCCGCGTATTCCGGGGGGAGCCGGGCCAGCCCCGGAATGATCTCCCATGATTCCAAGGACATTGTAGCATAGGGAAAGAGTGACTTCAGTTAATGTTTGATGAGCTAGGGATGACTGTGAAAGACATTTGGGAAGGATACACAAGCCGAAATGGGGAGTTTCAGTAGTGTTCGCAGAAATACGATATGTGATGCAGTTATGGATTTCATGTACAGAGGGTTGATATGGAAATAGTACAAGGAAATAGATGCGGGCATGTGTTTGCATATATATTAAGAATGGGGCACTTATGGGCAAAACCGATGAAAATGTAGACAGACAGCCTGATGGGAACACAGCGAACTTTCATAATTCAGAAAACATCAAACAATTTGGGTTGAAACGAAAACCAACAAGACAGAGACCCACAAGTACCCCACAAGTACACCAATCGCCATGAATGCACCCCATTTCTAGCATCCAACTGTTAGCAAATGCCGCTCAAAGTCTCGACTTGGACCTTCATTCAGCAAACATGTTGTTGGGGATAATCTCCACCAGGTATCCATCTGGGTCTTTGATGAACGCCAAGTTCTTCATGTTTCCTTGATTCCACTTGACACTCCAGGTGACCGAATCGCCGAATTCAGCCTCGATTTCTCCACAGAACTTGGCCGCATCGTCGCAGGAAACACAGGTGTGACCGTAACCTTGGGTTGCGCCGTTTTCGGTGGAGTTTCCGTTGTGGTAACCTTCGAACGAGTCGTCGGACTCCGTTCCCCAGTTATGCGTAAGTTCAATCACGCCCTCCTTCTTGAGGCGGTAGGTGTAGTCCGATTCGCCGTCGGCAAACGCATTGGCGTGGTCGTAGCCCAAAAAGTACAAGGTGAATTTGGCGCTTTCGTGCACGGACTTGGAGTAGAGCTTCATGCCCAACACTTTCTGGTAGAAGTGCAACGACTTGACCGGATCCTTGACTCTGATCATGGTGTGGTTGAATCTGTAGGAGGAGACAGAGGTTTCCCCTTCCACCTTGCCGTCGCCGTGCTCCACAAGCTCAATCCAGTAGCCGTTCGGGTCCAAAGCAAAAGCAATGTTCTTCTGGCGCCCGTCGCTCAACTTCTTGCGGAATTGCACCCCGTCCGCCAACAATTTCTTCTCACACTCGGCAATATTGTCCACCGTGATACAAATGTGGCCAAAGCCGCGGAATTTCTCCTCGTTGCCGCTGTTCAAGCGGTAATCCACCTGGTGCTCCACGCCGTGGTTGTGGCACAACTCCAAGATGCCCTCTCTGTTCGCCCAGTTCACCTTTTTGTCTGTGGGGAATCCCATCATGTATAAGGTGAAACCGTTCAAGGGGAAGGCGCTGACTAGCTCCATGCCAAAGTATTTTTCATAGAATGGCAAACTGACCTTGGGGTCTTTGATGCGAACGCATGTATGGTTCATGTGGAACGAATTGTCGATCGAAGGCATTTTGGGCTTTAGTGGTTGGTGATTTCTAATCAGCGCGGTGAGGTCTATTTATGTGCCGCGGGTGCATATAAGCCTCACCAGTAGATGGAAGTGGAATACGGAGAAGAAAACGGAATACGAGGTGGTGTAGAGGTGTTTATGGAGCGGGTTGGTGTAGTGGTGTAGCAGTGTTGGAGGAGTGGAGTAGTGGAGGAGTGGAGGAGTGGAGGAGTGGAGTAGTGAAGCAATGTTGCAATCGGACTTGGTGGCGCTGAGGATTCGCAGGAACAATAGCCTCGCCACGTCATATTTGCTGTCAACGGCTCATGTGATCGCGATCTGCACAGCGACAAAATGACGAGAAGAGCCAGGCAATCAGAGTAGGGGAAAGGAAATGAAACGGGGAGATTTTCGTAGAGCTGAAGGAAGTGGAAGAAGGAAGTGAAAGTTTTCAAATCTGGGAGATTAGAGGATTGCAATTATTAGGAGATTTCAATGATTGGGGGATTTTAATGATTAGGAGATTTCAATGCTTAGGGGATTTTAATGATTAGGAGATTTCAATGCTTAGGGGATTTCAATGATTAAACAGATTTCAATGATTAGAGAGACTTCAATGATTGGGGAGATTTCAATGCTTAGAGAGATTTCATTGCTTAGAGAGATTTCAATTATTAGGAGACTTCATTGCTTAGAGAGATTTCAATTATTAGGAGACTTCATTGCTTAGAGAGATTTCAATTATTAGGAGACTTCATTGCTTAGAGAGATTTCAATTATTAGGAGACTTCATTGCTTAGAGAGATTTCAATTATTAGGAGACTTCATTGCTTAGAGAGATTTCAATTATTAGGAGACTTCAATGCTTAGAGAGATTTCAATGATTAGAGAGACTTCAATGTTTTGGAAGATTTGGACGAAAAAATGCAATGACGCAATGGTGGAAAGTCCAACATGATCTGTTTAAGAAGGTCTCTCCAGGAGAGAATGGGGACGAGTCAAATTGGATTTGCGCAGTCTGAGAAGTAAAATGGAAATGCATGGAAACTCGGAAATGTATACCAAAATGCTAGGTTCAAAATTAGCGACTGCCAATTTATTGGTCCACATCATTAAACTCAGAACCTGCACAGAATACAGGGCCAAACCAATTATAAATAGATTTCTGACAAATGGCGTATCGGACGAACCTATAGGCCCGGTAGCGAATCAAAAGTCAATAATGCGGATACCAAACCATCCGACCCAAAACCTACAAATGGGATGTACAGAGGTTTGATGTGGCCGCATGGTCCCATACACGAGAGTTTGTACACCCGTACCGCTTCACATTGCCTAAGACACCACATACCTGGAGATTGCATAAACCGAAGTTACAGGAACATTAGCCAACCTGTCCTCGGTGTCGCGTGACAGAGATGCATTCTTGAGTTCGGAGGTACGGGTGTGATGTGCGGAGGTACGGGTGCGGGTTTATCGCGCTGGTCACCTTTGTCTCCACCTCCACCACCATCTTCACCACCATATAACTGGGACACACCACCGCTTGTGTTTCCGCTAAGCTCCCCGACCGCATCTCACGCGCTAAGAAACTTGCCTATTACGGTAAACTCCGCACTGAAGTTCTTTCTGGCGTAATGTCCGCCTCCCCCCCGCGGGCGGTAACCCCGCCGTCCCGCCAGCCTGCCCCAGCGGCGGCCACAGACCCGGGCCACCCCCTTCCGCCCAGTTTTGGCACCAGCTTGAAGCGCATGTCTCCAACCGTGCAAGGCGGTGTCCACAGAGGGCACACCGAGCAACATCCCACCAATGCCGACGACCCGGCTCCACAAACGACGGAAGAGAGGGAAGACAAATTGGCCGCGAAGACGGAAACCGAACACAAGGAGAACAAGAGTACGGAAAGCCAGAGCTCTGAGCAAAACTCGGGCCAAAACACAGGCCAAAACTCGGGCCGGAACCTGAGCCAAAACTCGAGCCGGCATCTGAGCCAAAACTCGAGCCGGAACCTGAGCCAAAACTTGGGTCAAAAATCGAGTCGCAACTCGAGCCAAAACTTGAGCCAACACTTGAGCAAGAACTTGAGCCAGACCATAAACCAGAACTTGGAGGCCAAGGCCATCAAGACCCCCTCCACCACCTCCGTCGACGAAAACGCCATCAATGACAACGACACCACAGAAAATGCCGACGACTCGACCGCCGAACCGTACCCCGCCGAGTCAGATCTCCAGTTTGCAAAGAAAGACTACCGTCTGCGCACCCAGCTGTTCCAGTCGGTTCTCTCGTCTGCTTCGCTCAAGCTGTTAAAGGCTCAACATATGCAGCCGGCTCCGCCCGGCCGAGGCACCTCTCTGAGCAAGAACTTCCAGCTGTACATACAGGCGCCGGTGTTGCTGGCGACGCTCCGGCGCAACGACGACGTGGCGATCGGGCAGCAGATGCCGTTTGTACGGCCCGGCTCCGTTTCGGGCGAGAGCGAGCACCGTCGCAGCGACAGCGATAAGCCCGCGCAGCTGGACGACGATGACGACGAGTACCGCGAGCAGACTATGCTCCAGCAGCAGCGGCTCACGCTCAATGCGCTCAAGAAGCTATCGCTTTCGTTAGCGCCGATTATCTATGACGGCGACGACGCGCTGCTGCGGCAGCTCACCACGCGGCAGTTGAACCCCGCGGAGAAGGCCGCGGGAGACAAGAAAGATGCAGAGGGTGAACGTAAAGAGGCAAGAGGGGACACAGAGGGAGAGACGAGAGGTGGGGGAGAAGGAAGGGAAGAGGAGGGAGCGTCTCGCGTACCCCGCCCGTACCAGCCGGCACAGGTTGACCTCTCTTCTTTTGCCAGCTTGACGCGCCAGAGCAAGCACTTGGACAAGCCGGAGACGCCAGGGAGGAGTGTCGACCAAGAGGCCGAGAGGCAACTGCAACAGAGACAGAGCCTCCAGACGCTGAAAATGGCACAGAGGCTGGCCAGACAATCCCAACCTCAACTCACAGATGCGCAACCCGGCCAGAACCAGGCCAGCCAGCTGAGCCGGTCCGGCCGCTCTAGTCAGCAATTCGCCAACCAAACACCCAACCAGCCGACCCGTATTGGCGACCAGCTGGTATCTCAGTCCAGTGGCATGCACTACGCTATACCCAACGGTTCTCAGTCTAATGGCTCGTCCAATGGCTTCCCCAATGGCTCGTCCAACAGCTTCCCCCACGGATTGCCCAATGGCTCTCAGCCCAATACCTCCCACGGCAACCAGTTGCCCGCCCGCCGCGGTGTGATGCTTCCCCGCAAAGCCAGCGTCCAGCACGAACCTCTCACGCTCAAGCAACCGGTGCCTGACCGCAAGGTCCAGCAGATCAAAGGGTTCCGCAGCCCCATGTATGTCCCCGCCGTGCTCCGACGCACCGTGGACGACGACCACGCCACCCCCATCATCGAGGAGGAGAGCCCGGACTTGCACGCCACCGCCTCGCCCAGCAACTCGGTGGCCTCGGCCGAACTGCAGTACTCGACCGACTCGCATCGCGGCAATGCGCTGCGCGCCGGGCCGTATGTGCTCGCGCCCCGCCAGCACGACTACATTGTGCGGGCCGCACCCACACGGCGCCACTGGCTCCGCGACGAGACCGTGGCCGAGTGTGGCGCGGCCGCGTGCCACAAGCGGTTCAACTTTTTCGAGCGGCGCCACCACTGCCGCAAGTGCGGCGGCATATTCTGCAAGGAGCACACGCTGCACTTTTTGTACATTAATCACCTCGCGCAGTTCACCACCGGCGGCCGTGGCACGCTTTCGCGTGTGTGCGACGGCTGCATTGATCAGTACAACGACTTTATCCAGCACGAGTTTGGCACCGGCAGTGTTTCTCTGTCGCCGCCACAGCACACGGAAACAGCAGAGCCCATGGCGCACAAGGCTATAGGCTCGGTGCGGCGCGACGTGCTAGTGAAGCACGCCAATGTGCAGCGGGAAGACACACGCACAGAGCCGGTGGTGGGCAGCGTGCCGGCCAACTGGAGCTGGTCGTCCTTCTAGAGAATCTGGTGGGATCTGATTGCCCTGATGAGGAACTGCATTGGGCACTGGTGCCGAAGTACGCGCGCGACAGTGTCATCGCAGTGGGACGATACAGCATGCTCATACTACGGAATGTCTCTGCGACACTGAAACCTATTCTCCCTAACGAGCGAACCTGTCACCGCTGAGAGACAAGGCTAGCGTGGCTGTGCCGCTGCTTACCATCCCATCTCGGCTGGACATGACACCGGCTGGACATGACACCGGCTGGACATGACACCGGCTGGACATGACACCGGCTGGACATGACACCGTGCAACGGTCAGAAATTCTAATGTTAGGATATCCGAATGTCTGAGAATCACCGTGTTTCCAACATTTTCTGCTGACAGCCCCACGCTGTTGCGTTCTTCTGTCGGCTTTTGCTGTCTTTTGCTGTCTCTTCCTGCCTAGTCTCCTGTCTTTTCCTGCCTATTCGCCTGTCTTTTCCTGCCTATTCTCTTGTCTTCTCCTGTCTATGCTCCTGTCTTCCCTGTCTATTCTCCTGTCTAGTGCGCGTTCGCACCGACCACTCTAATGCCCCACTAATACACAATCCTCAGCCCCCTTGTATTTGCGGTCGTCCCACCCAACTCTCACCCAACTCTCACCTATCCGGACTCAATTCCATCTCCGCCCACCGTCCTGCGCCGGCCCTCCTCCCCACCCGCTTCGCCTCTCTCCCACTCGCCTCACATCCCGGCTGTACTGCACACAAGCACCGCACCCAACCGCCGTCTCAAATATTACACCTGGCACCAACTCCACCTCCAATGGCACAATCGAAGGTTCTAGGCGTCAACATCGACACGGTGCGCTTGCTCCTCCGAGTGATCATCTTCATCGCGATTGCAGGCGCAGCAATCTCGTCGCGTCTTTTCGCAGTGATCCGCTTCGAGTCCATCATCCATGAATTCGACCCATGGTTCAACTTCAGAGCCACAAAGTTCTTGGTGTCGAACTCGTTTTACGACTTCTTGAACTGGTTTGACGACAGAACATGGTACCCGTTGGGCCGTGTCACCGGCGGTACGTTATACCCGGGCCTCATGGTCACGTCGGGTGTGGTTTGGCACGTTTTGCGCGATTGGCTCAAGTTGCCGGTGGATATCCGCAATGTTTGCGTGATGTTTGCGCCGGCGTTTTCCGGAGTCACCGCCATCTTCACCTACTTGTTCACCAAGGAGATGAAGGACCTGAATGCCGGCTTGTTGGCCGCCATTTTCATGGGCATTGCTCCTGGTTACATCTCGCGGTCGGTGGCGGGCTCGTACGACAACGAGGCCATCGCCATCACGTTGCTCATGGCCACTTTTTACTTCTGGATCAAGGCGATGAAGCTCGGCTCCATTTTCTACGGAACCTTGACCGCGTTGTCGTACTTTTATATGGTGTCAGCGTGGGGTGGGTACGTGTTCATCACCAACTTGATTCCGTTGCACGTGTTCGTGTTGCTTTTGATGGGCCGCTACACCAACCGCTTGTACATTTCCTACACCACGTGGTACGCCCTCGGAACCTTGGCGTCGATGCAGATTCCGTTTGTGGGTTTCTTACCCATTCGCTCCAATGACCACATGGCGGCGCTCGGTGTTTTTGGCTTGATGCAGTTGCTGGCTTTTGGCGCCTACGTCCGCTCCAACGTGCCTTCGGCCCAGTTCAAGACCTTCTTGGTGGTGTCTTTGGCGCTTGTCACCGTTTTGGGAATTGCCGGTTTGACAGTGTTGACTGCCGCAGGCTGGATCGCTCCATGGACAGGCCGGTTCTACTCGTTGTGGGACACCAACTACGCCAAGATTCACATTCCCATCATCGCCTCCGTGTCGGAGCACCAGCCCACCGCGTGGCCGGCGTTTTTCTTCGACACTGGTATGTTGGTGTGGTTGTTCCCTGCCGGCGTGTACTTTTGCTTCAAGGACTTGAGGGACGAGCACTTGTTCGTGATCATCTACGCGGTTTTGGGCTCGTACTTTGCCGGTGTGATGGTCAGATTGATGTTGACCTTGACTCCTGTCATTTGCGTGGCAGCAGCTATTGCCTTGTCCAAGTTGTTTGACGTCTACATGAACGTGGTGGACCTTTTCGAGACGGCACCAGCGGCGCCCTCGGAAGAGCCCACAAAAAAGCAATCCAAAAAGGAAAAGTCCTTCCCCTTGTTACAGTTGTTGACCAGAGCCCTCGTGTTGGTGTCGTTTGTGTACTACCTAGTGTACTTTGTGTTGCACTGCACTTGGGTCACCTCCAACGCGTACTCATCGCCCTCCGTTGTGTTGGCATCGCGTAACGCCGACGGCTCTCCAGCAGTCATCGACGACTTTAGAGAAGCGTACTATTGGTTGCGGATGAATACCCCCGAAGATGCCAAGGTGATGGCTTGGTGGGATTACGGGTACCAGATTGGCGGAATGGCCGACAGAACCACGTTGGTCGACAACAACACCTGGAACAACACCCACATTGCCACCGTGGGCAAGGCCATGTCGGCCAGTGAAGACGTGTCGTACGAAATCTTGAAGAAGCATGATGTCGACTATGTCTTGGTGATTTTCGGCGGTGTGTTGGGCTACTCCGGCGACGACATCAACAAGTTCTTGTGGATGGTGAGAATTTCCGAAGGTATCTGGCCCGACGAGATCAAGGAGAGAAACTACTTTACCCAGCGCGGTGAGTACAAGGTGGATAAGGATGCCACCGATACCATGAAGAACTCGTTGATGTACAAGTTGTCCTACTACCGCTTCACCGAATTGTTTGGCGGAAGAGACGGCGTGGACCGTGTGAGAGGCCAGAACATCCCCGCTTCCCAAAAGATCAACTTGGACACCATGGAGGAAGCCTTTACCACCCAAAACTGGATTGTCAGAATCTATAAGGTTAAGGACTTGGATAATCTCGGAAGAGATATGCAGGTCGCGGGTGAATTTGACCGCAGTCTGGATGCCTCGCTGGTGAAAAGATTGAGAACGGTGAAGAAGCCTCAATTGGATTTAAGAGAGTAGGTTCATAAAACACCCCAAAAATACACACGTACATCGTTTAATACCCCTCTGGCTATCTCAGCTCTATTTTTACAATGAAATCCCCTATCGTGCAGTATGAAGCCATTTGCAGTTTCCCCCGCATCTCGCATCTTAATAGGTATATATATAGGGCCTGTGAATTCCCAGTTATCCTTCACTTAAAATAATGCCTGGCTTGTTCGATATCGAGGCACACCTTGTATTTTACAGAAAATACCACTTTAATCACAAAAATGTTGCGATACACTTGTGCTGTATTCCACTTATCCTATTAAGCACGCTTACCTTCCTCATACCTGTGCTATTGCGTGGACCAGAACATCCATACGTTAACCTCGGGTCAGCCATGGCCTGGAGCTACGGACTCTATTACGTGTCGTTGGACTGGCAATTGGGAATTCCTCTGGCAGCAGGACTCGTGTACTTTGTCAACTGGATGAACACAAAATACCTAAGCTTGGATGCTGCGGAACAACTGCAATTCATCAAATACGCCATTGGACTTCACGTGGTGTGCTGGTTAGCTCAGTTTTATGGCCACGCCGTTCACGAGCGGAGAGCACCAGCTTTGTTTGATAACTTGCTACAGGCACTTGTGTTGGCCCCGTTTTTTGTGGTGTACGAGGTTGCTTTTGCCTTGGGCTTCAAGTTGGACGTGAAAAAGAGAATGGACAACAAGGCAGGCAAGCTTGTCAAATTAATGAACGAGGAGAAGAGAAAGTAATTACTTCTGACTTGCAGTGTACGCGGCATATTTCTCCTCGACTTCTTTCTCAAAAATTGAAGTACCCGTCACTTGGTTTCCGATAGCTATGGTTAGTAGTTATTTATGTTGAAAGGAATGCACGATTGTACTTACTGAACCACCCTGGCCGGATGTTGTGGTCACGGCCAAATATCTCTAACTTGCGTGCATGTTTGCCAACCAATCTCTCAACCACGCCGTAAAGCTCATCTGGCTTGCGCAGTGTTTCACGGGTGCCGCTCACAATAAAGTCCAAGTCGATCTTGCGATTGATCCATTTTGGGTTACCCTTGATTCCCACAAGCAAATGCTCTTTGGAATGATTGAGCCAGTGGCCTGTGCGGCCCGTGACAATGGTTCGGCGTAATTGATTGAGCTTGATCCAGATCATTTCGTCCGACACGCTATAACCCCACTGAGCTAAAGCACGCCGGCCTATTTCAATCGAGCGACCGGTGACCCAGAGCATCAAGATTCCCTCATCCTGTAACTGGTTCATGGGCAAAGACAAGAGCTCCGCGTCTTTGCACGTACCGTAAGGTAGCGACATGTGAATGTCCCACGCTGGATCAGAAATGATCGCAGAAAACTTTCCAAGGATCGAAAACGGCAAGTGACGTACGTCGCAGTTAATCCATTGAGCCGGAGTCTCGCTGCGGGTCACAGTATCGTGGCACTCCCCCACAGTGTAGTCAAGTGCGAGTAGAGGTTTGGGCTCCAGTGCTTTCGACTTTACACTTGCTGGCGGGTTCAACGTATAATAGTGCAAGTAGCGGCAGCTCTTCAACTTGTGGCATGTGTCCAAGTAGGAGCAGTTTCCTAACGACACGTCGGTGACGGCCGTGACCAACGGCAAGAAGTGAATCTTGGTCTTGACGCAGCTCTGAGCTTCTTTATCCATGAGCGATTTACACGATCCAATGACCTTATGAAGCTTGGTGTTTGAGGGTAAGTCCTGGATGCTGTTGGCCAACATCTTCGACCGTAAGCACAAGTTGGCGAGTACCTGGCCGTGGTGCGCAGCCTCACACACCTCCACAAACGGCTTTTTCGCGGTGAGCATTTGCGCCCGCTCCACCCCCAATTGGGTTGCCGCAGTCGGCTGAGCCATCATCAACCGGAGCCGCTCCAAGTCAAAGCAGAAGCCGCGCCGCGCGCCCGTGCCACCATCCGCACCTGCGCCCGCGGCCCTGGCTCCCTGGGACTCTCGTTGCGCGGTGGGATCACTGCAGACAGAAAGAGGCGCATCCAATATTTTTTGCAACCGTTTAAGTGCCTGTTGGTGATCTTTGCTCGGTTTGGGAATGGCGGCCGTACCGATTTTTGGCAACACCAATTCTGCCGTACCAAGACGCACGCGAAGCAAATTCACATTGTCCGTCTTAATATGCGCCAAAGCCGGAAGCTGCGAGTACGTCGTTTCGGCGAAAACCAACGCGTTTCCGGAAACGGAATTGAATTGCTGCAAAAATTCAATAAAGGCGGCAATGGGTTCCACCTCCTTGGCACCTATTTTTTGGCAGAAGAAATTGTAAACACAATGAATTATCACAAGATTACCCCGATAAGGATTGTCCAAAAGAGCATCCTGATGAGAAATCAAGAAGTCAATGAGGCTGCAAAACTGGTCGTGAACAGACATTGTAGGTAGTCGGTCGAGTAAAAAATAATTTTTTATTCAGGGAAGTTCAGGTTGACAAGAGAAAGCTTACGTTAAATGATTATACTTCTGTATCTGAATATGAAACAAGGCTGGCGGATAGCCAGAGCAAAAGAAGGGTGTATCTGAAACGCGCCTGATTCGCACGCAGCAATTTTCGCGAACCCGCCCCGAAATCGTCTGGCACCGAATTAACTCCGGTTTGGCTCAAAATCCAAATGGATTATCTGCGGTAGCACTCTGCAAATTCGCTCTTCTGCCTGTCTGTTGCGACTGCAAAGGAGCGTTACCGAAACCGGCACCCGTGGGCTGCGACTGAAGCGGTTGACCGAATCCCTCAAACTGGGACTGGTTTCCAAAAGAAGGATTCTGGCCGTTGTAAGGTCCTCCGATGCTGGTGTTCTGAAACATGTTTGTCATTTGGTTAACGTCGGGCTGACCAAAGCTGGTAGGTGGCATACCTGGTTGACCAAAACTGGTTGTTGGCTGGCCAAAACTATTAGTTGGCTGACCAAAACTATTAGTGGGCATTGGATTGACGAAAACATTAGTTCCTCCAGTCTGTTGGCCGTAGAAACCTCCAGTTTGCTGGCCAAAAACAGGCTGACTGAAGTTGTTAGGCATCTGCTGATTGAAATTGCTTGGAGCCAACCCTCCCGTTTGTTGGCCGAAAACACCAGTCTGTTGGCTAAAACTGGTAGAAGGCATACCTCCAGTTTGTTGGCCGAAAATCGGCTGCTGACTAAAGCTGTTAGATGACATACCTCCACTTTGTTGGCCAAAGCTGGTAGTTGCCATGCCTCCTGTTTGTTGCCCAAATATAGGTTGCTGACCAAAACTAGTAGCTGGCATACCTCCAGTCTGTTGTGATGGCTGTGGCATGAATCCTCCAGTAATTTGTTTTCCGAAAGCTGACTGTGGAACAAAGGTCGACTTGATCCCGCCGCCAGTAGCCTGGCCGAAAAGACCCCCAGTAGCTTGCCCATTAATACCGCCAGTAATTTGTGGTGGTAGAGAGCTTCCTGGGTACGCACCGCCAGTCAAAGAAGGCTGGACACCATTTCCAGTTAAGGTCTGATTGAACGAAGTGGCCGGCATGGTGACATTTCCGGGCTGAAGCGGAACAAAAGAGCTTGTTGGTTGCGTTGGAATTTGCCCAAAAGTCGTGGGTGGTGGACCAGCCAAAGGTTCCCCGGTCTTTTGTGCGCCCATGGATGGAGCAAAGGTGTTGACACCTGTCTGCAAAGGAACAATTCCAATCGTTAATTGAGGAATGATACCTCCTGTGGCCTGGATCGGAACAAAACCCGTGGGCTGGGAGTTGATAGCAACAAAACCCGTGGGCTGTGCTGGCATTAAGCCTCCAGTTTGTACTGGGACCAAGTTTGGTTGGTTTGCTCCCCCGGTGTTGATTGCCTTGAGTGGCGCTGACGACGCACTACCAGTTGGATTGTACGGAACCAATGGACCCGTCTTAACCGGAGTCAACGCTGGAGCAGCAGGAGCACCCGCAGACAGTTGCAACGGACCATCGCGTTGTGGTGTTCTTGGATTAGTCTCCAAAGGTTTGACGTCCACGAGATCTTGCAATGATCCAGTGTATTGTGGACGGGAAGAAGGAAGAGACACGTCTTCGCTGGAACGTGCCGCAGGCTTGACAGCCCAAGCATCATCTTCGAATTTACCACCATTGCTAGGAGCCTCTGCAGGCTTCTGTGGAGATGGATCAGGTAAAGCGCTTGCAGACACTTTAGCGAGCTCAGCAGTGCTATTGTTCTTCAATGCGCCGGTGGCTTCCGTGAAAAGCCCACCGGTAGGCGCATCAGCAACAGGGGCTCTCTTTCTGTCGAACTTGTTGTCCAAAAACTTCATCACACGCAAAATATCACCCTCACGCAAGCCCAAGGAACGCAACAAAGAAGGAGTGACATCTTCGAGAACAGATTCATCCATTTGCTCCTTGCTGAAGTTAATTGAGTATCGCTGGCAGTTTCCGATATCAACCCCACATTGAAGGAAAAATTCAAACCAATCATAATCTGGCTCACTTGCAGAAACGGCTGTTGTTGCAGTTGGCCTGGTTGGCTGAGGTGGAGGAAGGTCATTGATTACGGCAGTAGCAGAGCGAGATGGTCCTTGTGGGGTAGAGGCGGTGGAAACACCCGAGCCCCTGGATGCCTTAACAGGACTGGAAGTTTCTCTCTGGTGGCTGCTATGACCGCCGGAATGCTTCTTCTTCGCACTCTGTTTCAAAACCTCATCCTTGTAGTTTTCAAGCGAGGTACCAGTGACTCTTTCCACGTACTCCAAATCTTCGATAGACAACTTTGTGGCAGCGACAGCAATTTTAACACCGTTCGTCTTGTGCAAATGAATCTTACCTTCAATGCAGCCCAAAAATTCGGCCTCCACTTTGAAAGAACCGGAACTATCGATCCAGGTCCGAACTCTATGATAGTTGGGCATACTCTTGTCATCTTTTTTCTTGTTTTTGTCATGCTCTCTTCTATCTCTTCTAGCACGGTCAGACTCTCTAATCTGCTCACGCTCATCTCTATTGTAGTGATACAGCTTTCTCTTGGGTTCATTACTGATGACCTTTCCCTTGGATGACTTTTCCGATTTTCTTCTCAGAACACCATCAGTCAACTTATCCAAATTAGTGGTGCCAGTGATTTCAATATAGCTAGAAGGGACCACTCCTTGTCTACCATCGGAAACACGCTCGCACATCCACCAGTCTTTAGATTTGTTCAGATCAATGATGTAAACCTCTTCACCTTCTCTGCATCTCAACTCGTCGCTTCCTTGCGAGACAAAATCATATAGCAAAATACCGATTCTTTTGTTCTGAGAAGAGGTTTTGGTCAGGGAGGCACGAGCTACTTCCTTCAAGCCCTTCGCCTCGTCAGCACCCTTCAAGTCTCCCAAAATCGTAATGATAGCTGCAGCTACGTCTTTAGCACCCGCATGCAATTCAATGGAAGCAGTAGGATTACGGAATTCGAAGAAAACGTGCTTCTTCTCCTGACTATACTGGACCATGTCTCTAAGTCTCCAGCTGTTGTCAAGGGTTGACTTTGACTTCAATTTCTTGGGGTTATCACTGTTTGACTTCAAGCTGATCATACCTTGGTCCACTGTGAGCATCACTGGGCGCTTTTTGCGGCCATCAACCTCGTCAATAAACCATCTGAAGCATTCACCATCAAATGAGTGCTCTTGATGATCTCCTGCAAGGTTACTGGCCTCGACATTTGTGGGCTCTTCTCTGGCAATTGGGGCGGGCCTTGATGGTGGGGGAGGAGCATACTCAGGTTCTTCATGAGTTTCTTGCGGTCTAGAAGGCATTGGTGGGGGTGGAGCCTCCTCTTCCTCCTCTGGGTATTCATCAACGATCTCCTCTTGCTCTGGTTCCGCTGGTTGTGGTGTTCTATCTTTGTGAATCGGAGGTGGGGCAAAAGCAGTAGGCGACAACTTTTGGGTCTGGATAGGGGCCACGGCGTCTGGTGCGCCAGATGCAATTTGCACATAATTGGAAGGAATAAAGCCAAATTTCTGACCGGTACTATCACCCACCAATAACCAGTCAGGATCACTAAGATCATAGATATTGAATTTATCACCCTCCTTGAAAGAAATTTCTTCTTCCGTCTGCTTATCGTAATCATATAAAGCTTGACACGTCTTGACAACTGGGGCCTAAAGATGGTTAATAACAGATAACGAAAAAAAAAAAAAAAATAATGACGACAGACGTCTACAAAGACATCAATAAGCACAAACATACCTCTTCAATATAATTAGATGGAATCAAACCCATGGGCTCCACCACCTCCTCATCACCCACAGGCAAGACTCTCTTTCTCACTTTCCACCAATCGTCGATATCGGAACGTTCCATCAAATACAACAAGTCATCCGCCCGAATAGTCAATTCTTCCTCTGCCTGGGCATCATAGTCGTACAATGCCCGGTAGACACCTATATAGAAGGATGCCATTTCTATCTACCGGAACGAGGGTGGAAATCTGTTGATAGTGAATACGCAGTCGAGATCGATGGTGATCCAGGTCGGGAATTTGGGTCGCACACGATGGTTGCAACATGAAAAGGGGGAACAAATATTTTTCGGCACTTGATGCTGTGACGCGCTGACCTGCGAGTCAGAACAATAGCAGCCATGATTCATTCGTAGCAGCGGATGACCACCGACCCAATCTTCTAATTGGGTGAGGGATGCTTCCGACTATCGTTTTTTCCGGCGTCTTCCGGAGATTCCGTTTCGCAGCAATTCAATTGGTACTCTTGAATGTCGGAGTCAACATCGGTTGGGTCAAAACGTGCCACGTCGTATAGTTTAGATAAACGATGCAACACATATATTGTTTGCGGGTCCACCATCTCCTGTTGTGCGGGTGGTAGCGAAGCCATGAAGTACTCAAATGCCACCTGGAACCCATCGTAGTCTCGGTTTGTATTCGTGGGCATACACAAGACCCTCAGTGCTTGTTGTGCCAATTGGGGGAAAGTCTGGTTGTGATCTTTCCAGTAGTCTAAGATCCGAGTTCCTGATTCTCTAGCCAAGTAGTTACCATTAGTGGAATCGCGTTTGTAATCGCCGGACTTTGTTAATTGAAATGCACTTCCGTCGGTTTCAAACCGGTGGCACTCGCCAGTAGATCCGTAGCAGTTGAAATTTCTCATGACTGCATCATCAAGATTATCTCCAGTGTCGCTGGACCAGGTGAGGTCGGCGGGCTCGATCTGCTGGCTCCGTGACTCGATGTACTGGTGGATAGCCACCAAGTGCCGCTCTTGTAAATAGGACCGGGTGGACGGATGGAGATAAGACGCTAGAAGCACATCAAAAGTCGACTCATATTGCAAGTGGACGCTTTTTAGCAAATCGATTGCCTTGGCGACGGGTCGGGCTGCCTCAGGCACTTGCGTGTTTAGTGATCGGGCCACTTTGGCCAATTTTACAATCATCACCATGAGCCACTTCAATACCATATGCACGGAAGGGCCGTTGGGGGAAAAAAAGACCGCCACAAAAGGCAGAAGAAATTTTTCGAGCACCACAGCAAATACAACTGCCCGCCATTCGTTGTCAGCAAGAACCTCCTCCAAGTGCGACCGGTACACTAGGGCACTGGCGAGGAAAGCAAACGAGTCGGCACGAGAAACAAGCACGGAATAATGGAGTCCATTTGGGTCATTATCGCCTGGCGCAAACAGAATTGGTGCTGCTCTTAACGCTCTGGCCGCCTGCGAGCACCGAGTGTAGACCAAAGCACCCACCATCAGCTCTGGCGGAAGCAGCGTGACAAGCGTGTTCCCTGGAGGAATTCCAAGCAGCTGCAAAGTTTCCACCAAGAGGGTGTCCAATGCAGTAAACGTGAAGGAGGCCACACACGGCAAGCACGAGATGGTGGCACCTCTGGACTCTGCAGCGAACCGGAGCACATCTAGGTTTTCGGACAGAAACACATAACTAGACACCACCAGGCGGATGCGAGGCCCCAACCAATCCATGACAGTGTTCCTCACCATCATGGATGCTAACGATTTTTCTGTAAACCCAAATAGAGTCAAGGGCACTTCGCACAAGCGAAATTGGGGATCAATGTAGTGGGCGGCAACAAACATGTAGGTATCGTTGCACGACGGCGGGTTCCAGTGGTAGTAAGATACCGATACGGATATTTGCGGGTTTCTGTCGAAATAGCAGCAGAAGTAGCGGTTGTAGGCGGCAAACACGCTGTTTGCAGCCAATATCACCAGATCCGCCGAGTGTGGAGAATAAAACAGCGATCCGGGCCGACGGAGCTCTGTGAACAGAGTAAGAGATTCTATAAGGCGCCACATAAGACGCACAGAGCTAGCATCAGGGTGGGTTTTACTTTTTTTGAACGGCATGAGAAGAGTAAATGTTAGTGGTGGATGATGCGGGTGTTGGCGAACGCCGGTATTTAGACTTTAGGCAATGTTGTATTTTTTTTTTTCGGGAGTAATTGTTAATGACTATCTTATTGGTGTTTATTGGCTGTATGGTATCTTTTGGTGATAAGCTATTATTGCTTCGATGAACAACTAGTGGTGTCTGTTGATTGATAAAAGTAGATTGTGCTCGTCTACAGATTGTGCTCGTCTACAGATTGTTCTACATTTATTTTTCTTCAGACTCTTTCCAGACATTGCAACGCCATAAACGGATCTCCTGAAGATCCTATTGTCGTTCCTAAGGTCTTAGTCGGATATTCTGAAGCACTGCAGTAGTTCAACAACTTATATTCAGTATTGATTACCTCTCCGTGTAGCTTTATTCGTCACTTTGTGGACAAGCATGTTTGCGGCTTTCTTGAGCAATTTCACGAGTAAATTCATGGTGTGCTCAGCGGGGACGCTGGGGGTTTATATGGGAAGACTTCTATTGCATTAGTACGCATGCACTTGCAAACATCTACTGATTTACTTGCTGCACCTTCTGGCGACTGGCGACATCCAAATAAATGTAACAGAATCTCCAGCAAAGATTTGCGACGGCTCGTAAAGACGGTTCCTCTCGAAGATTTGTTGCAGAGGAGGCGTTTATTGGGGACTTCTTCTGGTGACTAGGAACTATCGCATAATTACAGGAGCTGGCAGGGGTACAGGCTGGAGTTGTATTGAAAACCATTGTTGGGACATTTTATTGGGACTTCCGTCGGTCAGACTTCGGCCCATTACTAATGGCCCGGGGGCCCTATGTTGCCTTCTTCAGCATGGCATTTTTCTCTCGCAGCTCTCTGTTCTGCTTCTGCCACTGTTCGCCTCACAGTGTTAGTTCACGCGGGAGAACCCCTCTCCCCCATCCAACACATTCTCAATATTCTTCATTGCACACACCGCAGTATAATCAAAGTTATCCACGGTGGAAGCACCTATATGCGGGGTCAACACCACATCGTCACGGCCAAACAAGTCTGGATGCGCTTGGGGCTCGTTTTCAAACACATCTAAACCGGCAAACAAAACCTTGCCTGACTTCAATCCTGCCACGAGCGCCTCCTCATCAATCACCGGCCCGCGGCCAATATTGATGATGCGAAATGGTTTGGAAAACGCCGCAATCACGCTTTCGTCGACCATGTGGAACGTTTCGGGGGTTCCAGGACACGCAATCACCACCAAATCCGCCACTGGTGCGGCGTCCATGATCGAGGCATGGTAAGTGAGCGGGAAGCCAAATTCGGCTTCTTTTTCTTCCGGAAGACGGGTGCGTTTCACATAGTGAATGTGCATTCCCACCAGGGCCAAGCGACCAGCAATAGTTTGGCCGATTTTTCCAAACCCAACAACTACCGCATGGTGGTTGCGTGGGCTGAGACTCAGCCGGCCACCGATTTTCTCTCCAAATGCGTAACCAGCGGCCGGACCGAGTACAACTTTCCCTGTAGCGGGATCAAACGAGTTTGAGTCCGCCAGTCTTCTGCTGGCCACGGTGTGGTTTGTTTCGAGCGAAAACGCCGCCGTGGCCATTTTGAAATTGCGAAAAGCAGCCAATGTGTTGTACAAAACCAAATCCGCCACTGGTTCTGCAGCACCGTCAGACGGAACGTTGGTGAGCACGATTCCTCTTTCAGCCATTTGTGCGCCGTCATAGTGGTCGTGGCCAACAGAGCAGATCAGCACCACTTTCAAGCCCTTTGGCGCAGCCGCCACTAGCTCATCCTTAAACCCGCCAAGGAGAACGAAACCGAGCCAGGCGCCGTATATGGCCACCACATCGTGGAATTTGGTGTGGAAGTCGGCTATGACTTCCTCTTTGGTGGAAGGCACGGTGTAGCGCACACACTCGAAGCGCAGAGAGAACGCCTTGTATTCGGGCAACTCTGTGTTCAAGTCGCCAATGACGAGCACTTTTGGTCTGGTCATACGTGGTGAAGAAAGACTGACGTGGAGATGTGGTGTAGAGGTGCACAAGTGGCCTAAGCTATATGTCGGAGTGAACCTGGGGTAGCTGCCACTCCCGTTCGGGGCCATTTCGTTGGAGGGTGTTTTGGTTCATTTGTGCTGGATTCCGGTTGTGCGTAGAGCAGTGGTTGTTTCTTCCGAGGCGTTGTGTCCGATAGATGCGGTTTCAGCTGTGGATGCGAAATACATCTAGTAGCCTTCCACTGGTGCGGCACTGGGTGCGAAAGTGGACACCACAACTCAGTAGTATCTACTAGCCAGCTATTTACCATTGGGGGTCTCCATGCTGAATGTAGCCAATAATTACCCATCACTGCGCTTTAGCTTATTAACGTGTATTTTTAACGACGAGCCTCTCTTTGCACTACGCAACGTCTCCAAAGATGGGACTTGGAGTGAGTTTGGCAAATTTGGTAGAAACCACTTGGATTTCCAAAACACTCAAATCCATTACGGCTTTCCTCTGGCCAGTCTCCTGTAAGATGATGATTGTCAATTGGTGATTCAATTGGGCCTTCAATTGGGCCTTCAATTGGGTCTTCAATTGGGTCTTCAATTGGGTCTTCAATTGGGTCTTCACCTGGGTCTTCAATTGGGTCTTCAACCTGGGTCTTCAATTGGGTCTTCAACCTGGGTCTTAGGGAAAGCAGGCTGTCGCAATGGACGAGGAAGTCCCAAAATACCTAAGTTCGAGATTGACAGCTAAAAGCATGAGGTAGCAAGCGTTTGGTGTGCGGCTGGGAACGTTGGTGACGAATGTAGCTATCAAAAGATTGGCGGGAGTGGTGGAGTTTGCTACTGTTTCGCCTCAGCGGGCGTTCTCCCTGAAGAAGCCACATGTATCCAGACCCGCACATTACGGATGTCCGAGTAGAGATTCAGAGACGGTGCTAGTGGCGCGAGTGTTGGGGTAGATAACAATAGTGGAATTGAGTACGTTCAGAGTCAAGTATATAATACTAGATCGTATTGAATGGGAAGCGAGCCTGCGGGAAGTAGGCAGTAGGAAACCAGAGGATCGGTGGATCTGTCTGAGCTGCTCAGCCTGGCAATAGAGCCGAGGTGAACGTCCTAAAGTGTCTCTCCCTCCTTCCCCTCTACACTAGTGCTATACGAATATGCATTCCAACATGAGTATTACCGGCGGCTCGGGCGCAGGCAGTCTAGTGGTGGTGGTGGCCTGGCTCACCCAAGAACTTGGCGGCGTACACAGTACCACATTGCCAGCATCTGGCTGGCTTCTCCTCCTCGACCTTCATCCAGTATGGCTTGTGGTCCTCATCACCCTTGCCTCTGCAACCAACGTAACGGTAGCCAATGTAGGTAGGAACGAGGTATGGGTCTTGCATGGTGCCCTTACCTTCGAAAATGGGGTTTTCCATGTCGAACACGTCAACACCCTCCATCTTACCCAACAACTCGAATCTCTCCAAACCAGTGGCCTGGTCCAAGTCAGTGGGGATGGTACCTGGGGTGGCACCTGGACCAATCAAAGACGAGTCTGGGCCGGTGACCTCAGACAAGGTGGAGGCGGTTTTGGACTCAACCTTGGTGGCTTGAGCCACGATTCTGGAGGTGGTCAAAAATCTGGACTGTCTGGCAGTACGAATAAGAGTGTGAGAAAGCCTGGCGGTTAGTATTGAGCAGAAGGGGTGCCATGTGCATTGTGGAGCAATTTCAAAGGGTTTGCCGCTGGTTTGGGGCTGTTATCAGGGGCTGGAGGCGCCATAAACACGAATTGGCGAGAATTGGCGGAGAAAGCGGAATCAGCGGCGGAACAGCAGACAAACGGTCAATCATTCGCCATGCTGGCCGATGCAGCAAGAAAATTCACCCGGGAGCACGTTGGAAGCGAGAACAACATACATTTTTTTTATGGAATGAGTACAACCAGAGGATTGAGCGCTACTGATTATATGACGATGGGAGGTACGAAAAAATCAGCTAACTGGTGAGAAAGTGCGCGGCGCCATTGGCCAGATTGGCGTCACGTGGCTGCAGTCACGTGCGTTCTCCCGCCGGTATTTCGGGCTGTTGCGGCGCCCTTTTTTCTGGCGGAGCTCGGTTGCAGGCACATTGGCTGTGCGAGTGGGCGGTTAAGGCTTGACGCTTCGAACTTTGTCTTTTGGATTGGTCAAAGCTGGTAATTGGACTCGCTGTGAACGCGTGGTGTTGTGGTGGCCCGATATTTGGGTGTTATATGCAGATCATCTTGCGCGCCTTTATATTGAAGATCGTTTTGCGCTAGTTATCAGAGATTGTGGGTGGATGTTATTTATTTTGTCGTGGTGATGTTTAGGATTCCAGTGAGATGGGGCAAATCCGGAGCATTTTGGTTGTCTGATGGAAAGAGTTAGCGAAGATAACAGGAGGAGTCTCGGCGTAATAAATGAGGCACATCACGAACTGTTGTTTTATCTCCGTGTAGTTGATCTGTCAATATGGTAACCATTTTTTGATGGAGCCACATCCGCTGTAATTTACAATCCACCATTAGTACTTACTAAAGCCGTAGTGGTGACAATCAAAGTGGTTTCCATTAGTTGGTTGGTCTTCATAAAGGGAACCAAACGTTCTGCTGATCCGATTTGAATAGCTTTACGCTCTGTTCACACTATCGACTTGGTTGTTCTTGACAATGAAGAGACGGCTGATGATAAGAGTTTCGGTGCGTCTACTTGATTCAGTTTTCGAGGAACTTTAGGTGGCCGTGGTTACTGGCACCTGCCCGAGAGACTGTTAGTGACTATGAGTTTGATTAGTGTTGGTTACCTGTGCGAGCTGTGAACTACTAGTGGCCAATATTAATGTGATTATTCTTTGAATATCAATGTCTTCTAGTCGGAATTTCAATGACTACTGACTGTTGAGTGACTGTTGAGTGACTATCAGTGCGATCAGTAACTATCAGTAACTATCAGTAACTATCAGTAACTATCGGTAACTATCAGTGCGATCAGTGACTATCAGTGACTATCAGTGACGATTGAGTGCTAGTCTGGGTATATGGCATCTATAGCTAGGGTTCAGCTAGTGATGATGAAACACTTGAAACAGTGATATCCAGGGGGCAGTCACCAGTGTGAATACGTTGTTATCTTTAAGTCTCTGATGGCCGTTGTAAGGCCTCCTGCCCCATTGATATATCCACTACTGGGATAAAACCCCTACCAAGGTTTCTCGCCAACACTAGGTAATTCTGGATCTCAGAAAATACCTAGCGGTGGATCCAAAAGCAGCCCGAATCATTAGCCATGCCCTGGCCCATCTACTCCACTAAACTGTTGCACATGCAGTCTCACGGACTCGGCAATCTTACGGACTCGGCCGTTATAAACTCGGCCGTTATAGACTCGGCCGTTATAGACTCGGCCGTCTCCTTGAAGCTAACCTTCGACGCTTGCAATGAGATGCCCAAATCAGCGAACTCTCAATTGGCAGTAGTGGGGCAATCAGTCTCGCTCTTGTCTTCTCACCTCTCTGTTCCCTCACTACTCATGTCACAATTCTCTCTGTTCACTCACGCTACACTTGCCCGCGCGCTCTCGACTCACTCGCGCGGTTTCCCACAACAGGTCACTACCCCAAATACACATATACCTCTTCTCTCCCTCCCACTTGGGTCTTGTCCAGCGAAGGCGACTAGGGCTCGTGCCCTCATCACGTGCGCGCAGCTCCGTCACCGCGTCCCGTCTTTCTGCAGGCCGCCGTCCGCGCTCGCTGGCGGCCGCACCCAAATTAAATTTTTTTCACTCTCACTCAATTCTTCTCTATACAACTAAAGCAAACATGCCAAAGAAGAGATCTTCCAACGGTAGAAACAAGAAGGGTAGAGGACACGTCAAGCCAGTCAGATGTTTGAACTGTGCCAGATGCGTTCCTAAGGACAAGGCCATCAAGAGAGTCACCATCAGAAACATGGTTGAGGCTGCTGCTGTGAGAGACTTGTCTGAGGCTTCCGTCTACCAAGAATACGCTTTGCCAAAGTTGTACAACAAGTTGCACTACTGTGTTTCTTGTGCCATTCACGCCAGAATTGTCAGAGTTAGATCTAGATCCGACAGAAGAATCAGAACTCCTCCTCAAAGAAAGAGATTCAACCAAGACAAGAAGGTGTCTCCTCAAGACGCTGCCAAGAAGGCTAACTAAATGCTTTGTCATGAATCTTGATGCTTAGGCCAGGCGCCAGCCCGGCTGTGTTACTATAATATACATACTTAAAAACTTTAGTGTAGAGGTTCTGTTGCAGAGTGTGACGGGTGAGTTGGTTCGAGGGGAAGAAAGGTGGGGAGGGCCGAAGACGGAGATTTCCCGACCCCGAGGGTGACAAGTACAAGGTGGCATTGGTGCACTCTCTTCTGGCCACCACCAGAGTCCATCAAAACCACCAGCGTTCCGCATCATACACAATGACATCGGCTACTCGATCATAGTGATGATACAATTAGCACACAGGCGGCGGCCATACAGTTCCAGACCCAGAGACCCAGAGACCCAGAGACCCAGAGACCCAGAGACCCAGAGACCCAGAGACCCAGAGACCCAGAGACCCAGAGACCCAGAGACCCAGAGACCCAGAATACCACCCAGCACAGCCATCCACACAGTAAGCGTAGCGCGGACTACGCATGAGCAGTACAAGACCAAACTGGGTAGCGATTCCAGTAGACCCGAATCATTCGTACCGCCAATCCCCGTGATCCACCATCCTGCCCTCCATCTTCCGAGACTGCACTTGCCCCATTGGGATGCGGGTTGCCGAGGATGAGGAGGTACGGGTGCGCTCCAGGTGGTTTGCGAGCGTCATTTTCCTCCGTCATCCCTAATTTGGTCCATCACAAAACCCATTCTCACAGTACCCCAATCGGCGACCTCACCACGACTCCAATCGAGTGACTCTCCGAACAAAAACCAGCAGCCGATCCTCCCTCTTCCGGACTTTTTTGAATTTCCTCTCCTCTACCCAACCTCTACCTAGTGGTCAGTACATGCTACAGCCATGACCATGGATCATAATTGGAAGTTTTCCCAGTGCTTCGGAGATAAGGGCGACATTGAGAATATCACCGAAGCCGACATCATATCCACTGTCGAGTTCGACGGCGATGGCACCTTCTTGGCCACCGGAGACAAGGGCGGCCGGGTGGTTTTGTTTGAGCGCAACAGCAACAAGAAAACCAATTGCGAATACAAGTTCTTCACCGAGTTCCAGAGTCACGACGCCGAGTTTGACTACCTCAAGTCGTTGGAGGTGGAAGAGAAGATCAACAAGATCAAGTGGTTGAAGTCGTCCAACAACTCGTTGTATCTCTTGTCCACCAACGACAAGACAATCAAGTTGTGGAAGATCATGGAACGCCAGGTCAAATTGGTGAGCGAAACCAACTTGAACGGCATGAGCCATCTTCCCTCCAACAAGTTCACCGTGAGCGATCTCAAGTTGCCGAAAATGACGTTCCACGACAAGTTGATTCTGGCCCAGCCCAAGAAGATCTACTCCAACGCGCACGCCTACCACATCAACTCCATCTCCGTCAACTCAGACCAGGAAACCTACCTCTCGTCGGATGACCTAAGAATCAACTTGTGGAACTTGGAGATTCCCGACCAGCTGTTCAACATTGTCGACATCAAACCCACCAACATGGAGGAGTTGACGGAGGTGATCACGTCAGCGGAGTTCCACCCGCAGCACTGCAACTTGTTCATGTACTCGCTGTCGAAAGGAACGATCAAGTTGTCCGACATGCGGTCCAACTCCTTGTGTGACTCCCACGCGCGGGTGTTTGAGGAGTACTTGGACCCTGCGTCGCACAACTTCTTCACTGAGATCACCCTGTCGATCTCCGACGTGAAGTTCTCCGAAAACGGCCGCTACATTGTGTCGCGTGACTACATGACGGTGAAGATCTGGGACTTGGCCATGGAGCTGAAGCCGGTGAAGACCATCAACGTGCACGAGCACTTGCGCGACCGCTTGTGCGACACGTACGAGAACGACGCAATTTTCGACAAGTTTGAGGTGCAGTTCAGCGGCGACAACCGCTCGGTCATGACCGGCTCCTACAATAACAACTTCATGATCTATCCCAATGCGGTCTCGCTGGCAGAACCAGCTCCGGATTCCAAGGATTTCTCGCTGATCAGCTTCAAGGACACTCTCAAACGCAAGCTGTTGGGCGACGACGACGACGAAGACGACGAAGAAGACTCGGACGACGAAGACTCTCCGCCCGCAGGGAAAACGTATCCCCAGTCGCCCAACCTCGACAGTGAGGACGAGCAGGAGGAAATTATTTTGCAGGCAGACAAGTCTGCGTTCAAGCTGAAGAAGGTGGGCCACGGCGACCAGAGTACGCGGAGACGGTTGATGAGCGGCGTTGGCAGCGGTGACCACAACGACTACATTGACTTCAAGAAGAGCATTTTACATTTATCGTGGCATCCGCGCGAGAACTCGGTGGCGATTGCGGCCACCAACAACCTCTACATCTTTTCCACTTTATAGGTCTGCTGCTAGCAGCGGGCAATTCATGAATACCAGAAGCTGTGTAGCTGATCAACGGGCCGGAGCCAACTGTTCAAATTGTGGTGTGCCCTCTACTTAGTGCCTATGCCCACAACCCAAGAAATTGACTGTGGGACTGCTCGTTTGGCTCTGTAGATTTGCAGTTCTTACTGCTTCAGTGCCCAATGGTGGTAATACAATTGTGAACGCAACCGTTAACTCGGAATGCGGAGCTGTTGCGTTGGTCAACAAGAGAATCTCCAGGGAACAGCTCCACTGCTCTCTGCCTGCTAGGAAGCGCTCTACATGTCAATTCCGTGGTTCCACTATTGGCATCCGGTAGTACATAGTCGGCCGCTTCGGATTTACAGTGTTCACCGTTTGTGAATATTCATTGGCTATCAGCCTATATATGCGAGCGTTTCCATCCAGCAGCACTAGTTCTCAACGTGTCTGTTGATGTCGGAGTTCCAGAACAAGGTCTTGTCACCGTCACCCCAGAAGAACTTCTTGGCTCTGATGTTCTGGTACTCGTATTGCACGGGCCATTCCTCGTCGGACAAGTGTCTCAAGTGCTCTCTGTGCTTGGCGTGCTCAAGCTCGATCTTGGTCACAGGAATGGCAGTCAAGGCAACAACTGGGAAAGCAACGAAGAAAGTGATCTTCTTCCACAAAGCAGTGATACCAATGGAGTGGTGCACTCTCTCCTCGTACTCCTTCTTGAACGCTTCACCAGCCTTCTTGTTGTAGCGGAAAGCGTCGTCCTTGATGTACTTGGACACGTGGCCGTGGCCGTGCGAGTTGAATCTTTGGAAAGAACGTTGGGCGATTTTTCTAAACATGTTTTGTAGCGGTGTCCAGAGGAGTAGTTTTTTTGTGCTTATGGTGTGAGTGGAACCACACGGCGCGAGGTGTGATTGGTTGTGGATCACGTGCTCCGATATCTCACCATTGCCTGATCACTCGCAATCGCTGGCTCCTTTATTGGCTATACTGGGTGCAACGTTCGCTTTGGTATCTAAAATGGCTTAAAAAGTGGTGTTTTTAGCACGGTCTCGAGGGATCCGTGTTTCTTTTTGTTTGAATTTATTGCAGTTTTTTCCGTGTTTTTTTTTTTTTTTCTGCTCTGTGCTTTGGTGCATCGCTGTAGTGTATCTGGCTCCAAAGGTGTTATTTGGGTCCAGGTCACCCGACCGCCGTTTCTTGTTTAAGAGAGTTCCCGATTTGCTTTTTTATGTTGATGTGACACGCGGCGTGTGTTATTTTTTTTTACATGTTGCAATGGTGGTATTTATTGTTTAGTTTGGTAATGTGGTATTTTGCAATCCGGTGATAATGTGCGAAAAAACCGTGAATACTTCTCCGTCATGCAAAATGAGAATGATGAAACTCCATCTACGATTGCGATCCAGGATTTTAAATTTCGATGTAAAAGCCTTCAAGCTTACAGTTGTGTGCGTAACATGCGGTAGTATCCACTCTATTAATTAGTCTATAACCGTTCGTCCCCATTCTTATCTTCCGGCATTTTCGCTTGAAATGCCTTCAATTTGGGCGGCTCAGAGTGTGAAACAATGGGCTCGCCAAGATACTCGCTTTCTCTGAGGATTCCATCTTTTTTGTCTTTCAGCTCATCAGCATCACCAACATTATCTGAAGCTTTGTCAGAAGCTTCGTTAGCTTTACTAGACTCTTCATCAGCAGCTTTTCCTGCGTTCTCAGCCTCTCCATCTCCAGTCTCCACCTTTTTGACTGGTTCAAATTTTCCGGAGCGGAAATCTTTCCATTGCGTGAGCAAATCTTGTACTCGCGTATTATAGTCAGACTCACTCACAAGCACTTTGTACTTGTTCACGTCATGGTAAATATCATCAAACTTACACAACAATTCGCCGTTTTGAACAATTACCGGAGATGTGTTCTTTTCGGCCATCAACAACTCCATCTCCGCCTGGTGCGTCCGTGCAATTTTGCGTCCCATATGATACCGCACTAAAAGTTCGGGTTGCATAGACATCCACTCAAGGTAGTCCCTGTCACTGAGTTTAAGGATCGACAACGAGTCCATATTGTCCGTGGCCGATTTCTCATCGTCTCCCAAGTCAAGCTTGGAACCTTGTATCTTATGAGACATGTACTTGCGCACTTCTGTGCGTTTTTCCCACACTCCGAGACGAGGCAAGAACGTGTGCTTGGCAAATTGCTGGTTCATGATGCTTCTGGCACCGTACTCAGTCCGCAAAATGTCAGCGATATTGTTTGGAACGTAGGCGGGCACTCCTTGAACATAAGTTAATCGTAGTGGCGAGAGTTCGTTTAGCGACAGGTAATGGTTGTTGCGGCAGTTGTAGAGATGTGTTTCCTTATTGCGTTCCATTTCCCGATCATCAGGAATCCGCATTTCTTTTTTCCTTCCATTCTCAGACACGGTGGTAATGAATTCCCGCCTGAGGGCAGCTGGAACTTCGTCGTCATAGCGAGCGGGAGCAATAGTATTGCTAACAGCCAAAGCGGTGATATCCACATACAATCCCGAGTCCAAGTCGATAAACCGCGCATCAATGTTGTTGTGTCCCGATCCGGAGGTGCGGTGACTGATCCAGGTAGCGCAGTCCAAGAAGTAGCGGCCAGTTCTGACTTCCTTGTTGGGATCGTTGCCAAGGTTGACTATGACGGTGTTGTTGTATCCTCGCGCGAGTCGGTGGAATTCTTCAATCGGCATTTGGATATCGATATCGACATCCCACGGAAAAAAGCCGCCGTTCCAATACCACGATAAAAGAGAGCCGTGAGCAATCCAAGATTTGATGCCAGCGGACTCAACAAACTGGAGCCACGCCTGCAATAACGCAAAAAGGTGTGGCTGCATGACGTCTGACGGAACGAGTCCTTTGAAAAACCTCGCGTCGTAGTGATCACCTTTGGCCCACTGGGGAAATTTCACATTGGCAATCTTTGCTTCGTTGAAGTACTTCGAGGGCCATTCTGTGGCGAGCGAAAGCTCGAGCGCCTCTTTGTAATTTTGTTCGAACGGCGACAAGTTTTCTTTCAACTGCTCCAAGTGATCCTTCAGACGCTCCAAGAACATGTCGTGGGTGAGAGGAGACGCGATCTGAAAGTTGCTTTTGGCACTTGGAGGCAATTTCGCAAGAATACGGCCAACGTCTTGACGCAAGTCCAACGTCTTTGATTTCTGTGCCACTCGCTGCGCCAACTTGGAATCCACGAGTCTCGTGCGGGCCAGAAGGTCGCGGTCCACAGGAACCTTCATTAGGGTGGAATTCCGGCTCTCAGAAGGCAAGAGGAGCACGACAGCAACCGGAGCAGGCATGAAGTCGTTCACGTACGCCGCACTGAAGAGCGGTCTTAGCAGATGTTCCACGCGGCCGGCGTGGTTGATGATGTGGAAACCTAGGCGATTGGTGGATTTTTGCACATACTCCAACTGCGCCTTGAATGTCTTGTCCTCGACAGAGTGTGCAAGTTTGGCAAGCTCGGAGTCGTCCACACAGTAGTCCTCCACCGGGAGCGAGTCCAAGGCAAAGCGGGAAGACTTATCCTTGGGCCGGGAAAAGGCACTGCACGTGAGTCTATCGGAACCGGCCGAAAACATGTGCGGGTGTAGAATGGACAAATCGGCCCAGTCAGCCCAGTGGAACAGCTCGAGCTGGTAATTTTGCATATTTAGGTCCAGCTCGAGTGTGTCTGCAACGTCATGCAACAACACCCCAAGTGCAAGTCTGGAGTCAAAGGGTAGAAGGTGGGGATTCTCCGATTCGGAACCGACAAACTCGGGGATTTCGATGGTATCGAGACTCTCAGGCACAGTTGGCTCGAGGTCGAACTGAAGGATCTTGGCTGCGTTCCCTACCACCGTCGAAACATAGCGGGCAAGAATCCGATCAGCCCACAAGTCGAACGAGTAGCTCTCTTTGGTCTTGACTTTGGAGAATAAGCGGGAAAAGTCCCAGTCCGCCGCCGCTTCTCGCACGCTGCTCGGGAGAAGATCTTCCCCGCTGAAAGTTGTGGGCCTGAATAGGAAAATGGTGAC
This sequence comes from Clavispora vitiphila, assembly GCA_030557995.1. Lineage (NCBI taxonomy): Eukaryota > Fungi > Ascomycota > Pichiomycetes > Serinales > Metschnikowiaceae > Clavispora > Clavispora vitiphila. The sequence continues at coordinate 104,899 of JANIJR010000021.1, forward strand.
CGCATAGAGGAGCACGAAAGACACCGCTAATAGCCGAAGCCTTCGGAATCTCATGGATGGAGTAGAGTGCAGTTGGATGTAAAGGAAAGTTCAACAACAGCAGGCTCAGAAGAAAAGAAGACACCACGAGGACGGCGGGAAAGAGAAGGTGCACTCAGCCCAACCCGCCGGGCCCTGACGTTTTTCTAGCTTGACACATTTGGATCGCATTCTGCACACAGCCAGGCACCCGCATGGGCCTGCGCCCCGAACAACATTTCCCATTTTTTTCTTCAGCCACGACCGCAGCGGAGAGCGGCGGGGAAGCGTCGAGGCGGGGGAGGCGGCGCCACTGCACGAGGCACGGGTGGAATGGAAACGAGAAACCAGGCTTGGACACAGCCTCGTTTGTTGCACGCACGACATGGAATCTCCGCACGCCGGAGAGCAACCTGCAACAGAAGTTTTGAGATCGCCAGACTGCACCCAGCCCTGGGCCCGTCCGATATCAGCGCCCGCGCAGAGCTCTCGTGAGGACACGAGTAACGTATGGCGGCTAACACGGCGGCTACGCATGCCTGAGAGCGTGGTGTGAGGGCTTGCTTGGATCTGTGATCCAGACTGTGGTGCATCCCGCCATGAAGCATGTAGCTGCACTCGCAGTGCGCGCACTGATGCTGGATCGCCTTAAGTGTACCGCTCTCCGGACCGACGTTGTGTTTTCTAGGAGTTGTGTTTTCTAGGAGTTGTGTTTTCTAGGAGTTGTGCTCGAAGGATGAAACGAGAAGCGGTCCGTGTTGCCGTGAGTCACGAAGTCATCTTCCAGCCAGGGATGGCGGGTGTGAACAGCAAACCTCTGGATTGAAACAGCCCGCATGCGCGGCTCCGCAGCGCCTCCCGCTTGTGAGAGCTCGGGTATATCGGGTAAGCTTCGCTGGGCTCCCGGTTCTTCGCTGGGCTCCCAGTTCTTTGCGGGAGCTTCGCGCAGGCTATTCGCGCGAGCTCCCGGCTCTTCGCGCGAGCTCCCGGCTCTTCGCGCGAGCTCCCGGCTCTTTGGGCGGAGTTAGTATCACCGATCCACAACCTGGGGTTGCACTGCACACGCACTGATGACGACTTGCACTGCCTGGAGTTATCGCCAGATGTACGGGTGTCAGACGGGTGACCCACCACGGTTGTAGCACTGGCAGGACCTTGAGCCTCGAGAATTATTTCGCCAATCATCAACCAAAGGTCGCCTCTGGCGCTTCCCGCTCCGATGAAAAACGGGCCCAAGTCCCGCGACTATGTGCACTCCTGCAACCGTCGTTGCCTGCCGCAACAGGCCTTATCTCTCCTTCCCCAACCTCTTCCACAGCAAAATGGCACCCGTATCTCACGACAAATTTGTTTTGCACCAGTATGTATCTGCAAATGACTACTATAGGCGCGCCCACTAATGGTCCAGTCTCAAGGATTCCCGCTCCACTCGGATCGTTTGGCTCTTGGAAGAATTGGACCTTGACTACGAAATCAAAAAATACACCAGAAAGCCAGTGTTTCCTTCCGAGGAGTTGCAAAAAATCTATCCCACCGGATTGGTGCCGATTCTCCAGATCTTCAAACCCGGCCACGACTACCCGCTTGTTCTTGCCGAATCGGGCTATATTGTGCTGTACCTCATTCGCCACTACGACCCTTCTCACAAGTTGCGGGGCCACGACCCACAAGAAGAAGAATTGGTCAACTACTACTTGCATTTCGCCGAGGCAAGTTTGCAGTCACACTTGGTGGCGATGTTGGTGGTTGATAGAGCGGTGCACAGCACGCCATGGCCGTTGCTGTATGTCGCCAACACAATTGCCGATAAAATGAACGAGATGTACTTCCATACGCGGCTCCACATCAGTCTCCGTCTCTTGGATGACCGCTTGGCTGCAAAAAACGGAGGCTACCTCGTTGGAGACCGCTTGAGTGCGGCGGACATCATGTTGGACTACCCGATCAACGAGTGTCTCTTTGAGAATGGGCCGCGGTGTAACGAATTGGGCCTTATTCGGTTGTACCCCAACTTGTGCAAGTGGCACCAGTTGACGTCCAAAATGCTGCTCCGTCTCAGGGCGAGGGAGAAGGCGACGATCTAGGCGCAACCTGTTGCTCTGTTCTGTTTGTACTTTGTGTAGGGCATTACAAATGTGCGATTTCAAGTGTGAATCGGGAACATGGAACTCCGTGGACACCGCTTACGATCAAACTGGAGCAAAAGTCAGATGATTTTCGAACGCAGAGTCACAACCTGCTTGCAAGAGAGCTTCGAAAAACATTTCGAAATCCCCGCACATAGGATGCAACAGCTCATAAGAAACTGGCACCCGCTACAGTGGTCGACATCTCATGGACGAACTATAAGCCATCTCAAGCGCGCAAAGCACAACTCAAGAATAACTTGTCAGACAGCCACTCGTGCCCACCCTCAACTAAGACTCCCGAGAGAGCATTTAGAAGAGGGTCAAGATCATCGCTCCTTTCGGATACCGCCGCACGAAGCGGTGGCAAAATGAAAGGCAAACAAATTGTAGATGACCAGACCGCAAAGGATCGTGGACAAGCTAAATCTATTCTCACTTTGAGGGCACAAGGGTATCTCGCTCATCAACCAAGTTGGATTCAGTGGCTCTTTAGAAGAGTCAAAGTGGGACGTGACCTATAGAAATGATCCTATGAAGTACGTCGACAGAGAAAAAAAAAGAAAAACCAGCAAGGCGGCGGAACGAGATGGAGCTTTATAGGGTGCGACGGGGCGGGTAACCACCTCCGGCATGCAACCGTAACGGTTTTAGGTGCGGTTTGCAGCGGCAGTGCGGTTAATGCAATGCGAATTATATGACAATACGATCGAGGTACATGAAAGTCCGTGTTACGACGTAAGCATTATCGCAATTAAAATGTTATAGACGATCATGTTCAGCAAAATCTAAGAGAAAATTTGACTTTAGTAGCAGTCCAGCAGGTTATGCTTCAAGTAGCGAAAGTCTAGCCGTACAAGAAGGAGTCAAAGAACATGTCTAATCCAAGAAGCCGGATTCCATCAACCACAACGCATTTCAATCTGGGCGGAAGCTTGCTGAACTCTCCTCGGTGCATTATTCCGAGTTCACAGTCGTAGATACACACGGGAAAGTCCACGTCCAACTCTCCACTCTCGAACCAGCCAAGAATCTGGTACAAAGGGAGAGCGCCAGGAAATACATCTGGAACACTGAGGTTTCCCCCAGCTAGCCCCAAACGGTCGATGAGTGCAACGCGTGCAGATTTCGCCACGTCATACACCTTCAGCGACCCATACAACTGATCACTCACATCTTTGACCTGGATGGGCCATTTCTCCGGTTCTTCGGCTAAGTCGATTTTGATTTCGCACAACCCGTCTTCTCCCGAACACCGCAGACTGTCAAGGGTGAAAAAGCGCCCCTCCTTTATGAGCGGAACGACCTTCTGGAGCGGAGCGAACGCTTCATTGCACACATCCAACAACTCTCCGCCAAACTTGGCCTTGTACCGCATTTTTGGGCAGTCTTCGATGTAATAGCCGAGATAGTAGTATCCCAAGCCGAGCTCGTGGCACATTTGTATCTCGCGCAAACCCAGAACCGTTCCGAGCGAAAGATGCGCATAGTCAGGGTCCCAGATGAAGTAGACTGAGGACAACCCTGACGGAAGAAAATCCAAGACGGAAATGGCAATCAATACGTCGTCAAGGTAGTAGCATTCGTGGGTAGGGCCCACGCGGCGAGCTTGAGTCCATTTTTTACCTTTTTTCCACTCTTTAGTCCAAGAGTTGAGCATGTTCCACTCTTCTGCAGTGCCCATGAGCTCTGTTTCTGGAAATGGCGACAGGCACAAAAAACGAGAGAAAGACAGTTTCGTCACCGACTCCGGCTCGTCTTGGTGCACACGGACCTGGTACTTCTTGTAGAGAGCAAATTTTTCCTCCGAAAACACCGCAGGCTCATAAACGGTCCGGAAACGCGAGGACTGCTGTTCTGCCACGATGAGCGAGCTCAATTGGAAAGGAGGAGGTCTCTGGAACCGCGATTTTTTACCTTCTTTCTTTGAATCTTCTCGTTTCTCGGAGTCTTGTTCAAGCGGATCTCCAATCGCACGCTTAAACCGGTTGACCAGCTGCCGGTGTTCCTTCGAGATTTTCATTTGGCCAAGATCCGTCCGGATGGTATACATGCGGCAGCATGCACGGAGCATGTCGTTTTTGTAGAGAAACGTGCCGGAACGGCGGAAATTCCGATTAAGAAGCAGATCATATTGCAGAGAGGTCATTTGCTCCACGTGCGTGCCGATGGTAGCGCTGGTGCATTTTGAGGGCGGAGCAGCTTCAGCAGGCAACGAGAGGCCAAGAAAGTTTTCTTTTTTGCCGTGGCAGTAGCCGCACTCGGAGTGCTGGTAGTAGGCTGGAGCCGAGGCGATAAGAGTCATGAGTGCGAAGTTGTAGCAGTGGTGACTAGAAGTAGGAACAGACACAGGACGTGGAGCCAACCCAACCAAGCCCAAACAGACGAAGAAAAAACAGAGACAGAAAAACGAGCCGAGAGAGCCGAAAACCAACAGAACAAGAGTCCAAAAACCTCGACAGCAGGTAAAACCGAAGCAGAAAAAACGAAAGTACCAAATCTTCAACACCTTCACACCCGTGCACCACACGCTTAACCACACACTCGATTGCACTTTCATCTCCACCTCTACCTTCTCTCGTCGGCACCATGAGCACGCAAAGTCCCATTCGCAAAATCATCAAGGAGCTGGCGGCTAAAGACGTCAAGACCGAAAAGGACCCCAAGGGCGATGTCAAGCAGGAGGAAGACGGCGACCATGCGCTTCTTTCCGACCCCGAAGACTACTTGGAGGAAAACGAGTCGTTGGACATGAACTTGGCCCGCGGCAACCAGAAAGTGTGGCTTGTCAAGTTGCCGCGGTACTTGGCGGAAAAATGGACCAACCCGGCCAACTTGAACGGCCAGCAATTGGGCCAGGTGAAGATCCGCCAGAACAACGGTGCCGCCAACGGCAAAAAGAAATTGGAGGTGAAGCTCGTGTTGAACGACACACCCGACAACTCCGACATTCCCCACGAGTACGACTTGTCGATCCTCAACACACAGGTGCACAACTCGTATGTTTTCAGCGAAGAAAACTTGAAGCGGTTCAAGCAGGAAGTGACGGAGATTGGAGACATGCCCGACCAGCCGGAGTTACCTGATCTCGACAAAAACGAGGTTCAGCGCCGTCCAACAAAGTTTTTCCGGGTGCAGAAGAACGGGCCGGACGGAGAAAAGAAGTACATTCCGTTCGTCAAGACCATTCCCAAGAAAACCAACTTGGTGGGCAAGATCGTGCACGACTGCCAGATTGTGCCGCTGAAGAACGACGCGCGGTACGGCCAGATGTTGATGAAGCGGCAAAACATGCCGTTGACCAAAGAACGACCTAAGGTGACGTTTTTGAACGAGATTCCCGGCGTGGTCCAATCACAGGCGGGTCCCTCTCTTACAGGTAAGAGCACGTCGCTTTTCCTCAAATCCACAAACCAGGCCAAGAACAAGGCCGAGGGCCGTGCTATCAGAATGCCGCAGAAGGACTTGTTGGACTTGCTTTTCCGTCTTTTTGAGGAGTACGAGTACTGGTCGATGAAGGGTTTGAAGGAGCGCACCAGACAACCGGAAACGTACTTGAAGGAGTCGTTGGAGTCGATTGCCAATCTCATCAAGAAGGGGCCGTACACGTCCAAATACAACTTGAAGCCGGAATACAAGCGGTTGAGAGACGCAGAACGGGCTGCGCGACTCGGCGGAGTGGTTGATGATGCAAAGGACGAAGACAAGGATGAGGACGACGACGTTGAGATGGAGGATGTGATCTAGGTTTTGGGTTTAATAAATGTTGATGGAGAGAAGAGTAGGGAGAGATACAGAGGTGCAGTAAGGGAGCCGAAAGAGGAGGACAGAGGCACAGAAAGGGAGCCGGAAGAGAAGAGAGGCACAGAAGACACGCAGATACATAAGAGGAGACATGGAAGATGCAGACACATCAACGACAACAGCAACACATCAACGGAACATCCAGAGTATGGATCCTACTTCTTCCAATAAAAGAGCACAGAACCATACGATGGTCCAGACTAATAGAGCAGGCGCAGCGCTGACATTCAAAACAGCGAAGAGGCACAGACAGAACCGATGCATACAAATCCAGTGATAGCGCTACACCAGTCAAAATTCATCTTCAGTCTGCTAGTCTGCCTGCTGCACCCGGCTTCGTGGTTGCATGCATGCGCTCCACAAACATCGAGTGCTCCCTACACAGATAATGCGATTCGGTTGTTTATTAAAGGTTGTGGAACACACTAAACTTACAAGGTCTTGATCTCCAAGGTTGGTGGCAAGGATTGTTGCAACTTCTTGGCCTTGGTGGAGTCGTTGACGACCAAGGTGTATTGGTATCTGGAACCTCTGACCTTGAACTTGGTTTGCTTGAATGGCTTACCGTTAGCGTTGATCTTCTTGTTGACCTTGACAACAGCAGACTTGATGTCAGCTCTTCTAGCCAATTCGACGAATTCCTTGATGTCCTTGATCTCTCTCTGAGTAGTTAGTATGGGTTGTGGAGGAACAGCGGTGAACGGTGGGTTCGGGCGGTAAACGACATTTCGGATTAACGAGAAGCAATGTCGTGCCGGCAAGTCACCGGAGGCCGTTCAGTCGTCTCGACAGTAGGTGGGTACATACAGCCATGGTGTTCAGTAAAGTGTGGTAAGTATCAAAAGAGAAGAAACGACAAAAGTTCCCCTCTGGTGCGAAAATTTTGGCCGCAGGAGCGACGCACCGCGGCATCGCGACACGCGGGCACCAGCCCTAGGCGCGCGCACGTGACGCCGGCGTGCACACCGGCCCGGTCACCGGTTTTGCCGGCGGTGGGCCGCCTCGCAGTAGTTGAGCAACCGCTTGACCGCAATGATCCAGCGGCGGGTTTTCTCGTTCTGCATGATGTTGGCCACGGACGACTTGTCGTCGCCGGTGATTTTGGCGTCCGCGGCACGTGCGTGGATGCCGACATCGCGCACTCCAATGGGCCATGCGACATTGCCAATGCTGAGCTTCATGTACGCCTCATTGGCCTTGGAGAAGGCCTCGATCTGGATGTAGTAGACAATGGTGCAGAGCGACACCAAGACGTCGCCGCCAACGGTCCCGCTGCGGAGCTTGTACATGAGCCGCACGACATCGCGTTTGGTTTCGTCCAAGAGCGCCACCGACGCCGGGTCCGGCGGGTCGGACTGCCAGTTACGAATGATGTGCTTGATGAACTTGCGCACTTGTATACTCAAGCGGCGCGCGACATTCTCGTCGGAGGCGGCGCCAATGTCGTCGAGGCTAATGGCCACCGACACGCTGTTTTCCAAGTGCAAGTAGCGGGAGTAGCGGGCGTTTTTCTTTTCGCGGCGCACGAGGATCTCGAGTTTGTGGAGCTGTTGTTCTTTGGAGAGGGTTTCCTGGTGCGAGTCTAGAGCGGCGATGGAGCGCAGTAGTTTTTCGTCCGAGATGCGATCGAGAGCGACATTTTCATCGCTGTCACGCCCCGCCGGTGCAGCTGGCACGGGCTCCTCGACCCGCGGTTTCTTTGCGGCAGGCGGCGCGGCGCTTTTCCGCTTGCGGTCAATCTCCTTCAGGAGCAACTTGCCAAAGTTCATGTCGCCATAGGCTCAACGCAGGTGCGGGTTTCTGGGGTAAACACCCGTGCCTCCCTACCGCCCGGCTCCAGTGCTCCCTCCTCCACATTGCCGCCTCCATCTCCTTCTCCGGAAAGACAGCATGGCCGAGGAATCCGACACGCCGCGCGCGGACGAGTCGCCCGCCGTTTCCTCTGTGGGATCTCTCCATGCCCCCTTCACCTCCGCGCCGCCGTGCGGAGTGCAACCGCAAACGCTGCCGCTTCTTGCCTCTACCCCCCCGCCGGTGTCTAAAGCGTTGATCAAGGCATACCCGTACCTCCTCATTGTCAACAAAATGTTGCTGGTGGCCACGTGGACCAACGACGACTACTGGCTCAACGTGGCGTTGATGTGCGGCTACGGCTTCTTTGTGGTTTACTTTGAAGTGTTGGTGACGTGGGCGGGCCACCTCGTGTTGGCGCTGGTGTTGGTGTGGTATGCGGTGCTCAACAACCAGATTGTGGACGAGGCCAGCCTCCACCCCACGTTGGACGACGTGGTGCACGCCCTCTCCACCACCTGCACCAAGGCTGACTTGCTCCTTAGCCCCGTGACGCAAATGGGCCTCACCGCCTACGACATCAAGCGGTTGGTGTTCACCACCGTGTTCCTCACCCCCGTGTACTTGATTGCCACGTTTCTTGTCGTGGCCCCGCGCACGCTTCTTCTTGTGCTGGGCTTGTTTGTCATTTCGTACCATCTGGCGTACATGCGCGTGTGCCGCCGTGTGTTGTGGCTGGTGCGCGGCACCCGCGTGCTCTTCTTCTACTTGACCGGCTTGGACTTGCTGCGGGCGCGCCACTCGCTGCTTGTGGCGGCTGCGTTTGCCAAAGTGCAGAAAACCACCTCCTCTGCCGGCGACGTGCCTGTCCGCTTCACGTACGTGGTGTACGAGAACCAGCGGCGCTGGCTCGGCATCGGCTGGACCGCCAACCTCCTCTCGTACGAGCGTGCGCCCTGGACTGACGAGTTTTTGAACGAGCTGGCACCAGTGGAGGGATTTGAATTACCCAATGCAGACGGCGCGGTGTGGCGCTGGGTCGACAAGGCGTGGCGCTTGGACTTGACCAACGACGGCGCCATCGCGCTCCCGGCGTCAAAACGGTCCAAAACAACTGCCAACCCGACCTCCGACGAGGGCTTTATCTTTTACGATAATGTGTGGAAGAAGCCGTCGACAGAGGACTCGTTTTCCAAGTACACGCGCCGCCGCCGCTGGATCCGGACCGCGGAGTTGGTGTTTGAGAAGGGTGAGGGTGAGCGCGTGAAGGAGGTCAAGAATGCCGAGGGGGAGAAGCTGGAGTCTACGCGGCGCAAGAGCTTGCGTTTCGACGACGAGGAGAAGAAGGAAGAGATCAAGGAATCGAAGAAGGAGGTGTAGGGATTTATGTGCCAATAAACGAAGATTTAAGTGAAACTGTGCCAGTTCACCAGTCATTCAACGACCACCAATGCTCCACATGTGTATCTCGCACACCAAGTTGAAGTGACCTGTGCCCGATTGGATTTTTTTTTTTTTTTGATTGGGCCAATCAGTCGGCAAAAGGTGGTTCGCAAATTGTCATATATTTTATATCTTGATCTTTGAATCGATATCGATGGTTAATCCATGCTCTATCTCCGTGTGTCGATATCAAAATGTGGGATATAACCTTTTCCACATTCAGATGGATGCAAAACAGTGCAAAGTCAGAAGAAGTCGATTACAAATTTATTTCCATATTTTTAATCTGACAATATGAATTTACGTTCACTTGATACATGGTTTGCCGGTGGTTTTGATGCAAACAAATTTAAATGTTACAGCACTGTGTCGCCAAACCATTCGGCCATCTCAATCATTCCAATCAAATATCTTTGTCGTAATATTTTCGTCGTAAATATTTTCGTCGTAAATATTTTTGTCGTAAATATTTTCGTCGTAAATATTTTTGTCGTAAATATTTTCTCGGTATAATTGTTCAGTAAAATTGCGTGCTTCAAGAATAAAGGCACATCAATTTAATGGCCACCTTGTGGACCGTGAAAGAGATGGGAGATGCCGTCATTCGATAAATCATTATATTCATAGCAAATGCTGTGGGTCGTGAATAATACTCTAGAATATTTTCGAATAGATCAAAATGATCTCATTTATGCTTTTTTATGAAATACTGATTCATAGGGATTCTTTGAAATTTTAGGCAATCCTTCATCTCACCCACTCACATCGCCGACACCATCGAAGTACCATCTTGAAACCGCGTACGGAACACCCGGTTGGCATTGGTAAACATTCCTTCTTTCAAAGACACGACAATAAACTGCGAGCCCTGGAATCGCGTCTTGATCAAATGTCCAATATTTTGTGTATGTGAAAGGTCCAACGCCGCATCCACCTCATCCAAAATATACATCGGTGCCGGTTTGAACTGGAGCAACGCCATAATCAAGGACAACGCAATCAACGACCGCTGACCACCCGACAACTCCACCAAGCTCTGTTTCCACACCGGGCCCAATTTGACCTTAACCTCGAGACCTTTGGTTACATCCATGGGGTTCAAAGGCACTAACTTTGCAAACGATCCGGGCAAGAGATCGGCGAAAATGTTTCCAAAGTCGTCCGAAACTTTTTGGTACGTAGTATTCAATGTGTCACGCTTGTACCCGTTCAACTTCTCAATTGTGTTCTCGATCTTGGATTTGTCCTTTTCGATTGTACGGATCATGTGCTTCAAAGACGCCTCTTTCTTCTCCACATTGTCGATCATACTCATGATGTTGGGGTTGACCTTCCGTTTCATGGTCTGAAACCGCTCTCCCAAAACATTCGCCTGGCTCTCGTACTCTTCAATGTTGATGTCTGGATATTGCTGAATGATACCGTTGGTGACGTTTTCGTCTGTAAGCCATTCGTTGGCTTTGATCAAATCGTCAAGCCGTGTTTTCAATGCGGCAGTGTTATTATTGGCTTTTTCCAAGTCGTGGTTCAATTTCTGAATTGATAGACGCGCTTGGCTGAGCTGCTCGTTCTTGGACGCCAAAAGATCTGTCAATTCGTTGATTTCCTCGTCAAAGCCGAGCATTTTTGTCCGCTCTTCTTCCAATTCTGCGTGTAACACTTCAAGCTCGCCACTTCTGGTCGCAAGCTTGGATTCCGTGGCCTCAATAGTTTGCTCAGCCTCTTTCACTACTCCCCTAGTGGCAGCAATTGACTCTTTCAACGAAACAATATCAGCCTTTTGTTGTTCGACTTCAATCTGAAGAGATTGATATTTTTCCCGGTGACTCGACACCTCAGATTCCTGGCTAGCAAGACTTTTCTTCAATTCCTTCAACTTCGCTTCCAATTCTCTCAACTTCGATCCCTTGTCTTGGTTGAACTCCTTGATATCGTTCTCAATTTTGGAAATAGAGTCCTCTAACTCCGTGCACCGTGCCTTTTCCTCTGCCACTTGCTGGTTGAGCAAAGTGATTTGGTTAACGTTGGAATCGTTTTCCTTAATAATCATAGAAGACGGATTGTTATCGAGCTTCCGTTGCAAAAGAGACAACTCATGCTTGCTCAAGTTGAGCTCATTTTGCAACGACTTGGTTTCATGGCTCAATTTCTCAAGACGATTCAACTCATGGTGGATCTGCGCAAGCTTGCTCTCAAGCTGCTTCACCAGAGCCACTAGATTGTTGTACTTTTGCATGGTGAGCAAAATAGACGGACCCGTGCGACGGGATCCACCTGACAAATTACCTTCGGGGTCATATACATCCCCGTCTAACGTAATGGAGCGTGCCCTGATCTGAGGATCGAACGTAATCGCTTTTGCAGTGTTGGGATCCATGCACACAAAAGTAGAGCCGAAAATATACGACATGGCTTTGTGAAGCTCTTGTTCAAAGTTAATCAAGTTCAATGCAAGCTCCACCTTTTCTGGACACTTTTCTTTTGCATAGGACACCACGTTTTCCGGCAACGAGCGCGCCGAGATCTTATCCAAGGGAATGATGGTGACACGGCGCTTCAAGTGGCCCCGTTCAAGAAGAGCCGAGGCTGTACTCACACTATCCACCACCACATTATATAGACGGCCCCCGGCACAAACCTGTAGCGCCAATGCCTTGTCGTTATGTGCGTCATTGAGACTAAATAACTGCACCGCCACTCCCTTCACTGCAGAATCGTCAAAGTCCGGATATGGCTTGGAGTAGTGGAAATCAATACCTCCCGCCTCACGCCGGAGCAGATTTAGCTGATGATGGTACTGTTCGAGCTGCTTGCGAATCATGCTTTCCTGGTCGCGCAAGGCAGTGTATGCTTGGGGATCGAAACCGTATGCGTTGAGTTTTTGCTGCTTGGTTTCAATCTCGTTCTTGTAATTGCTTATTTCTTTAAGGAGCGCCAGGTTTTCGTCTTTGGCTTTTTCAAGCCGTTCGTTGTCGTTGCGCAACTTTTCGTTCAAGTGGTTGATCTTAAGCACTGACTGCTTGATGAAGTTCTGCTTTTTGTTCAAGTCCTCTTTGGCCTTCTTCAACTGTGAAAGATAGCCGCCGTCGGTACTTCCTTTAGCGGAAACACCAGTGGACAATGTGGAATAAAGCTCTTCTTGTTGATTGTGTTCCTGTTTGAGCTGGGTGAGGCGCGCATTGCGCTGATTGTGCTCGCCTTCAAAACGAGCGAAAACCTCGGTGTTCTCTGCCACCAGCCGTTCCAACTCTTGTAGTTGTGCCTCGAAATCCGCAAGGCGGGCCGATTCCTCTTTGACGGTTTGCATCGTCAAGTCGCGGGAGGTGGTGAGTCTAGTGATTTCGTGGGACAACGAGGTCTCAGCCTTTTCTAAACCCTCAATCTTTCCACCCTTGGAGAGATCGCTTTCGCGCTGTTTTTTCACCTGGTCCAAGTCTGCGGAAAGATTTGTGATTTCATCAGTCAAGCGGTCGATTTGAGACGTCAAAGACGTCATGATCAGTTCATGCTGCAGACGCAACGTAGAGTAGTGATGGAACTTTTTCAGCGACGCCACGTAGTTGTGACTGGCGATGATTCTTGTGAGTTTTTCCAAGTCCGTCTGCACTTTCTGGAACTCGAGAAACGTGCGCTTTTCCGACCGGAACCGCTCCAACTTGGGCTCGATTTCTTCATTCAACAAGTTGCGGATCTCCACCAATTTGGCCTCTTTTTTCGCCATCGTTTTCTGTGCCTTATCTTTGCGGTCCTCAAACGTGCGTGTTCCCGCAGCCTCCTCAATAAGCGCCAAGATCTCGGCCGGTTTCATATTCAACACTTTGGTGATCTTTCCCTGCATAATCAAGAAGTTGGGGTTGTTGATATTGAGCTGAACCGACTGGAAAAGGTTGAGAACTGTCTGTTGTTGTGCTTTGTGGCCATTAACCAAGTATTTGGATGTGCCGCCTAGAATGATCTGGCGGGTAACACTGATCTTGGCGGAGTTTTCGAATCCAATGGGCGACTTCGCCTTATCAGAATTGTCGAACACAATGGTGACACTTGCTTTCGTTACGCCTGCCTGGCCTCTTTTGTAGATCAAGTCCTGGAGATTGGAAGCTCTAACCGTAGCCATGGAGGCGATTCCTAGAACAAAACAGATTGCGTCGAGAATGTTGGATTTCCCCGATCCATTAAGACCCGTGATGGCATTAAACTGTGGATCCCATCCCGTGACCACGGTTCTTGTAGCATACGACTTGAATCCGTCGATGATAAGTTCTTCTACTTTCATTGTGGTAGTAGAGAGTAAACAGTGTGTGTGCAGGTATTGTAGAGATGGAGCAAGCGTGTGGAGAGAAGATCAAAAGGCAAAAAAAAAAAAAATTAAATAAATAAATAAAGAAAAACATCAAATAGCAAAGAGAGACGGCGAGATGCAAACGAGATCTATCTGATGTCTCTACTTGGTTTATTTCGCCGGGATACTGGGCGTGCTCTTGGTTGAGGTGGGATGCGGTCGATGACCCAATTGGGCAATGTTGACATTTGTGATCCGGACGTGGTTCTGCTTGTATGATATTTTTCTGAATTTACACATGTTCACTGTTTTTCTGTTGTCCTGTTTTTTTTTCTATTCTTCTGCTTTCCCCTGTGCTGTTTCTGCTTTCTGTGGCTTTCCGATCTTCAAGTAGGGAAAGCCTCTACCCAAATCCACTCTTCTCTCACGTCATCTGTACCTTTTGTAATATACCCGTCGACATACACACTCATCAGCTTGTCAATCTGGAACCTGCACACAGGCATTCCGATACGAGCACGGTCTGTTCCGAAACACCACCAGCCTCGGGTCCAACGCGTGATCGGCCCTTTGCCCACGCTTCTCTCCGCCGTGAGCTGGCGTTTTTCACCAAAACACCAGCCCCAGCAACCCGAACCCGCCATTCTTTCCTCGGGTGTACGGATGTATGCGCCGCCGTGTGAAGCGCAAACCAAAACAGAAGAAAATAGATCGCACACCCGTCGTACACAGGCCGGCCCAAACATTGGCAACGCCCCCAACATGTGGCAATGGAGGCCAAATAAAAACCGAACCGAAAAAAAAACGCCACAAATCACCAGTAAACACCTGTACCTCCGCGCTCCCCCCTCCGGCCCCCGCCTCCGCTGCTTCTCCCAGATCTCTGTTTTTCCTTCTCTCAACCGTCGTCCTGCACACACGCGCGCGTGTCCACTCAATTTCTCCCAGGTCTTCTCAACGTCCATACTTCCAGTGTCCAGGGTGAAACCAACCACCACAACTCAACTTCACGCTCGTTCCGGACTCTCCCCGTGAACCCCTCTACCACACACGTGACCAGTTTCACCCCTGCCCATGGCCCAGATCATCCAGATGAAGCCATACGACTACGGATCGGAAAAAGAACCGCTTTCACCCGCCGGAGCGTTGGCCGCCGCCTTTCGCCGACTAGATCTCCACGTGGTGTACGCCAAACACAAGCTCAAGGTCGCAGTGCTTCTGCTTTTCTTTCTCTTGTTCACGGTTTTCCAGGTGGCGGCTGTTTCCCGCAATCTGTTGTACACCCCGAAATTTGGCCACATTCCGTCGGTGCAATATTTTGATTTGCAGCACTACGCCGGCTCGCCCGACGGGTGGCAGCGTGACGAGCGCGTCTTGTTCTGTGTGCCGTTGAGAGACGCTGCCGCACATTTGCCCATGTTCTTTGGCCACATGCGCAACTTGACTTACCCCCACCACTTGATCGACTTGGCGTTTTTGGTGAGTGACCTGAGCGACGACACCATGGGCGAGCTCAAGCGCCACTTGAACGAGGCGCAGAGCGATCCAGATGCAACCATGCACTTTGGTGAAATTGAGATTTTTGAAAAAGACTTTGGTCAGGTGATTGGCCAGTCTTTCAGTGACAGACACGGCTTTGCAGCACAGGGACCGCGCCGGAAGTTGATGGCGCGCGCCCGGAACTGGTTGTGGACCGTGGCAGTGAAGCCCTACCACTCGTACGTGTACTGGCGTGATATTGACGTGGAAACCGTGCCTTCCACGATTTTGGAGGACTTGATGCACCACGACAAGGACGTGATTGTGCCAAACGTGTGGAGACCATTGCCAGACTGGTTGGGCAACCAGCAGCCCTACGACTTGAACTCATGGCAAGAGTCTGACGGCGGGTTGCAGTTGGCCGAGACTTTGGACGAAGACGCGTGTATAGTCGAGGGCTACGTCGAGTACCAGACATGGAGACCGCACTTGGCATACATGCGCGACCCCTACGGAGACCCCGAGGTGGAAATGGACTTGGACGGTATCGGAGGTGTGTCTATTTTGACCAAAGCACGTGTATTCCGGACCGGGTCGCACTTCCCGGCGTTTTCGTTCGAGAAGCACGCCGAGACAGAGGCATTCGGTAAAATGTGCAAGCGCATGGGCTACTCGGTTGTGGGGTTGCCGCACTACGTGATCTGGCACATTTACGAGCCTTCTTCTGATGACTTGAAGCACATGGAGTGGATGGCGTTGGAGGAGGTGAGACAGGAAGAACAGGCCAAGATCATGAAGGTGTACGATAAGGTGTGGGACAAGGGCTTTGCCGGCAGACAACTGAACTGGGAGAAGGAGCGCAACGACATCTTGAAGAACACAGAGCTCAACCGCCACATCCAGGTGGACTGGTCGGGCGAGGACGACTTATTCATCGACACCGACGACACAAAGCAGCTTGCCGATTTCCGGCCTTAGACATAGTCGGTTCCGCCCGGGTGGATGCGTTGTGGATTTCACTCTTTCCGGTGGCCTGTGGCCGCCTTTCCCCAATGCCGCACCGCTCGAGTCACAGCATCTGCGTTTCGCAGCAGTAATATCATATCGCTTTTTCTATGTTGTAGAGCATTGTGTCTGATGAGTGGTTGCGCTGGTCACGGCCGATTCGAATAGTAGTGTGCTGCTAGTGCTGGTGATACTAGACAAAACAGAAATAGTGAATGGCTATTTTCACAATAGCGGTCTCCTCTCTATTTTCTTATGTTTTGGTCCTGTTTACTCTGTCGATGATTTCTATTATTTTCTCTACCGGCGACTGTATTGTAACACGTCAAGTTCTTGCTTCTCTCATATACTTCACTGGCTACTCCTATCACCCGCTTTCCCACTGTACGCTATGGTGCGTTTCTCTATGCGATGGGCTCATCAGCCTCAATCTTCGAAACCACGACATTTCTGCTGACAACTATGCACAAACGGAACTAGAAGTCTCCTTTTCTGAGAATTCCACCGCACAATTAGCAGTTGCGACTGATACGCGGCGGGGCCAATCTCGCACCTGTGCGCATTTCCAGATCTGGACATTCTCCATCTTGTACAATACAAGGAATAAGACTGCCCCATTTGGGAAATTTGCACCCACCAAATATTGGTGGCATTTCTGGCCGGACTTGCTTGGTCTCCGCCTCCTACTCCCCGTGCAACTGAATGGACGACATGACAACCTCAGCTGGAGCCACCACGGGAAAAATAAACATGTAGCAGAATTCGGCATGAACCAACGCTACTAACGCGTAGTGAAACATCAACCACACACGATAGCGTCGGACAGCACCGGATAGCACCGGATAGCACCAGACCAGATAGCACCTGCCGAGCGAATGGAACCAGCCGACTCCAATTTAGGTGCCAATTGCTGCGGTTTGGTTTGCCGTGGTTTAGTGCACTTTTAGCTCCATTTAGCCTCGCTTTTAGCCTTTTTTTGGCTTGGCCATTTCGCCTCCTACGCAGTAGCACCAGAAAACCGGACACTACCGTTCCCCATAATAACCCAGCGCTGTTGTTTTTTGTCCCCTATTTTTGACCTCTCCAGTCTCTTACCCGATCTTCTGTTCGCCAATAACGGCCCCCTACACCTTCTGGACTGTTTCAGTGACATATGTTGTGCACAGGCACGCGCACCATACATTTTTCTATTCTGGCCATTCCGTACCATTCGTGTTCTGACCATTCGTCACCCCAACTACCACTATTTGCATCTCCTAGGCGACCCATTGGTGTGTCTGAAGCAATCTCGTTAGTGGAATCACGTGTACATCCGATCGTTGGCTGCGCTCATTCCGTTCCCACCGACATACCGCTCCGGCCACACAAACGCTGGAACAGAGATTCCGTATCTTGCAGTCTAGAAAAGTACTGGACAGCCGATATTGGGGAATCAATCTGCAACTGAATCTGTTGGATCGATCGAGTCCGATCCGATATATTCATTCTAGTCAATCGAGGCTGGTCAATCGAGTCTGATCGAGTCTGATCGAGCCTAATCGAGTAATCGAGTCTAGTCAATCAAGTCGTCAATCGAGTCTGATCGAGCCTATTCGAATCTCCTCGAGTCTAATCGCGTCTAGTCAACTCTAGCCAATCTCTCCAAAAGATATTCTGGTCTTCTACAAACCCACTCGATTATCTTCCATGTCCGAGACCATTCAGGCGTGCAAAAAATGTAACTTGGAGATTGTGGGCGGCCACGCATACGAGCTCGGCGACGACAGGTGGCACCTCCAGTGCTTCAAGTGCTCCAAGTGCGACAAGCTGCTCGGATGCAACTCCAACTTCCTTGTTCTCGGCAACGGCCTGCTTATTTGCCTGGAATGCTCCTACAACTGCAAGCAGTGCGGCAAGAAAATCGACGACTTGGCCATACTCACTGGCGACCAAGCCTACTGCTCCAGCTGCTTCAAGTGCCGCGTGTGCAAGCTGAAGATCGAGGACTTGCGCTACGCCCGCACCTCCAAGGGCTTGTTCTGCATGAGCTGCCACGAGAAGTTGATAGCGAAAAAGAAACGCTACGACCTCAAGCGCCGCCAGGAGAAGCAGTTGCCACGGCACCTGCTGGCGGCGGCTTCGGCTCTTCTGCTTCTGACGGTGGCTTCTGACCCGGCGCTGCTGGCCACGCCTCCGTCGCCCCACGGTTTCCGGAGCTCCGACCAGATTAGCCAGGTGAGTATCAGCGAGGATTATGGAGTTGCGGCTGCGGGGGCCCCGGGGTCAGTGACTGTAACAATCCCCACAGGTGAAACTGGATCCGCTGGATCAGGACCGGCAGTTGCAAAAACAACCGAAACGGGAGCTTTGGGACTGCTGACAACCAGCTCTGGAGCGACCGAAACAGAAACCACCGAAACAGAAACCACCGAAACAGGAACGGGATCAGAAATGACCGAGACCGGAACTACTGGAAACGGGGCGGGAACAGCCGCTGCGGCCCTTGGGTCCGGTGGTCCCAGGCCAACAACTTCTGCAATCGCTACAACCGGAACAATCAAGACATCCGAGACTAGCAAGACAAGCGACACAAATAAGACAAGCGGTGCAGCTGCCGGTTCCGGCTCCATCCCCCCAAGTCTTACCAATGGAGTCCCACCCGCCGGTTCCGAAGACTTTGACCGCTACAGCCACATCGACCACTACATCGACAGCGGCAGCGGCGACGAGGTGGAGGAGGTCAACGACCTGGACGACGAGCTCAAGCTCCGGCGCGTGCGCGAGCGGCTCGAACGCCAGTTCACCCAGAAACACGACTCGGGCGCCATTTTGGACCTCATTGGGTCTTTTTCCGGGCCGAACACTCCAAACCTGGTGTATGCCCCCAGTTCCCGCCCCGCGTCGCCCCACAAAAACATCATGTTGTTGCTGCCCAGCCAGTTCCACGATAACGGGTTCCACGCGGCAGAAGTGTCCAGCAGCGCGTTCTCTGCGGACGCAGTTTCGGCGCTGCGGCTGACGGCCTCGTCGCCCATGGCCAAGGCCAACCGCCAGGCGCGCGTGGTGGAGACGAACGACGATATCACGAACGAGGAGTTACAGTACGAGAAAGAATGGGAGAAGGAGAAACTAGGCAAGCTTGACAGAGATAAGGAGAAGGAAAATGAGAGGGACGAAAGGGAGAGGGAAACGGACAAAGAGGGGGAGAAAGCAGACAGGTTGGAGAATGCCTCTATTCCCCTGTCTCGGTTCGACTCTGTGTCTCGCCTTGACAACACGTCTCGCTTTGATTCTTCCTCTCAATTAGGATCTCGGCTCGACTCTTCTTCGCAGTTGGGATCTGCCTCCTCCTCTACTCCGCGCCACACTCCGCTTCTCCCGGCGGTCACCACCCCCAAGAAGTCCATGGCTTCCCACAACCTTCTGTCGCCTCCACCGCGGATCGCGCTCCCTGAAGTTCCGGTTCTTCAGCTGCCGTTTGATGAGCCGCGCGGCTTAGGGTTGGATAATGTGGACATGCTCCGCAACCGTCCCAACCACACCCAAGCCGTGACCAACTTGGAAGAGACCATTTCTCCCGAAGAGGAAGCGCCAGCTGGACTCAAAGAAACGATGCGCCGCAAGATTCTGATCAAGCACAAGCGGTCGGCGTCCGGCGGGCTGGGCGGCTTCGGGCGTTTTTTCAAAAAGGACGACGACAAGGGCCACTCGCGCCACGTGCTGGAAGGCTCGGTGCACGGGTCGGCGTTCAACACGCCGCCGTTGCCGTTTTCGTCGCCGTTGCGGCTGAAAACGCAAAAGGAGCTGCACTCGCGGTCAGCGTCGGATACCATGTTCGGCTACGACGCGGATGTGCAGCGCACGGACCTCGAGATGCGCTCGGTCAAGTTGGAGATCTACCAGCTCGAAAACTACAAGCAGAACTTGATGGCGGAGAACATGAAGTTGAGCAGCGACCGCAATCGGTTGTTGGAGGCGATTCGACTGCTCAACAAGCGGTTGGCCGCCGACAGCCAGGGCCACGAG
Source organism: Clavispora vitiphila (assembly GCA_030557995.1). NCBI lineage: Eukaryota > Fungi > Ascomycota > Pichiomycetes > Serinales > Metschnikowiaceae > Clavispora > Clavispora vitiphila. The sequence continues at coordinate 124,849 of JANIJR010000021.1, forward strand.
CTGTTGCTCCGCGACGTCAACGACCTCGTGATGGAAAAGAAGCGGTTGCAGGAGGAAAACCAGCGCTTGGCCGACGAGAACGCGTCGCTTGCGGACGACAATGCCTCGCTTGCCGGAGAGAACAAACAGATGCTCACCCGCGCATTCAACGCCCGCTTTGACAACATGGCACTCGACCCGCGCCGCAGCGACGTTCAGGATGCGCTCGACCCCGCCAACGCCGACTCTGTGGCCGACGACGGCGAGTCCCAGCGTGCCACCCGGCTTCGGTTCTGGCGCAGACAAAAACCGGCGGAAATGCAGGCGTCGCAGGCGCCTCAGATGGTAAACTCCGCCTCCACTATGAACATCAGCAAGTCGCGGTCCACCACCATTCTCGATCTGATCGTCAACGGCACTGCAGCGGTGCAGGTTCCGCTATTTTCGTCCACCATCCAACGGCGTGCCATCTACGAGAACGAGGCGGTGCCGCTCATTGTCACCAAGTGCATCGAGGAAGTAGAGAAGCGCGGCTTGGATGTGGAAGGTATCTACCGGCTCTCGGGCGGCAGCTCGGCCATCGGCGCCATCGAGAACGCGTTTGCCGCGCTTCCAGCTGCGCCGGCCCTGGACAAGCGGCTGATGGCGCGGTTGCACGAGGCCATGAACGGCGACATCAACGCTGTCACCTCCGCATTGAAGCGCTACTTGCGCAAGTTGCCGGACCCATTGATTCCTTACAACTTGTACGACGGCTACATTGGCGTGGGGAAGAGCACTGCGGACGTGCTGGAGCGGTGTCTGGAGTTGGCGGCGACCGTGGTGTCGAAGCTTCCGCCGGCAAACAAACACACTTTGTACTTGGTGTCCAAACACCTCAACACCGTCAATCACTACAGCAGCGTGAACCGCATGAACTTCAAGAACCTTTCGGTGGTGTTTGCGCCGACGCTCGCGCGGGACGTGACGGGCGAGCGCGAGATGGTGGACATGGGCCCGCGCAACGAGGCCACCGAGTTGCTCTTCACCAATTTCGCCCGGGTATTTGCCGATTATGTTCCGGGCGAGACGTGATGGGCCACTATGGCTCTACTTTCTCCGGGCTACTCTCACTAGTATGACCAGGTTGCTCTACTGTCTGGCTATACTGCTACCAGGTTGCTATGCTAGTGTGATCATGTTACTATACCCATAGGGTGTCCTCGCTTCCATCAAGCTATCGTGTCCGCGATATAGTAGCGTGCTGCTCTCACGGGTATCTCAGACGGCACTAGCATCGGGATTCTCTCATTGGAGGGTCACCAGGCGACAATGGTCCAGCGACGATGGTTCAGGCAATGATAGTCCAGGCCATAGTAGTAGCTCTCACCGAGAGTGCAACAATGACATTCAAACTTCCGTACATTCATACACGGTCTTCCGTGGCCACTTGTTCATACATTCGCTTTCTTGTTAATGAATATCTTTAATATTAGGATTCAGGTACATCTCGTAGCGCCGGTGTCCCACCCGGAGGAGATGTTCAATCACACTGAAAGATTTTTTCGGAAGCGTTCGATACTTGCCGAATTCTTCCCGCACGTATTGGCGCCAATGCTCTTGGTTTTCCGCCGGTTTGGTTTTCACCGACCGCATGCATGATCGATAGAGCTTGAGCACCTCTCTCTGTAGCCCGGAGAGTCTGGCCATGAAGAAGAATGGAGTAGAGGTAGCGTACTGCATGTCCACCGTCTGGAGAGAGGTGTATAGGTGTATGCAGGTGGTTGTGGGAGGTGGGAGGTTTTGGAACGGACTTGTCGGGACAAGTTGGTTTGGGATAATTACGGCTTACAGAACTGGTTCAGCGACACATTTTCGAAATATTGAATATTTTCGCCATATTCAATCTTTGGCTTTTTGCCCGACTGAGGCAAGCATACGGTGTTTGTCAGTTGTTCCAGTGGTAAGACTTTAAGTCTAACAGTATCTCTTTGATGACGTTTGTTCAAACTTTTTCTTGCTTAGTTCCAATTTCCACGTATCCCACTCTTTCCTTCATTCCGGTTCTCACGTGATTACCGCTCGTAGTTCGTTCACACTTGAGACCCTATTAGTTCCCCAGTTGGTTCCCTCGCGCTACCCAAACAAGATTTTGCCAGAACAAATACTCATCCGATTCAAATCACAGCCATCAACGAGCCGTAACTCACACACACCCTACAAAATTGACCCATTTCTATTATATTATTATACATTCCTCGACAATTGTCGCCACGGTTAGTTTTATCTAAATAGTACCGGTGAAGTCAACCTCACCTTCCTTTTCAGCGCATTCGCTGTTGCCACAAGTGCATTGACCCTTGACTCTCTTTCCGCAGGGACAAGCTTCATTGCCCAGAGGAACAGCGTTCTCAACTGGAGCCTTTTCACAGTTGCATTTCAAAGCAGCTTGCTTACCGCAAGAGCAGGTAGACTTTTGAGCACAGACACATTGAGCAGAGGAGCAGACCATTTTATATTATTGAGTTCTTGAAGATGAAGTTAATGATTGCAAAGAAAGCGGGAGATGTGGCCTCTTTATAGTTTTTGTGATCGCAGCCATGTCAGGCAATTATGCACCAGGTGGTGCAAGCGCGGTCATGGTGTACAGGTGTATGTTTTGTTTTCAGCCAATCAACTGCCGTGTAATGTCAGCATTGGTCATCTGGTGTATGCTTATCGATAAAATTGACTAATCGGGTTTGATCATGGTGGCTTATATGACAACGCAGTCAACACTTCTGACTAAGCGGCGATGGCACCCAAACTGGGGATTCCTGGTACTGGAATTTTAAGCCGACCCAGAACCTGCATTCTCTTGCCAAGTTTACACATTAGTTATATATTTGTACTTTCTGGTATCGTCTGTCACTACGTATAGTGTCCTCCGAGAAAAGGTTCTTGCGGTTCAATACCCGGAAAGATTCCCTCGTACGATGCATCAATACTGCCAATCATTTTTTTCACAAGATCTTCGCTCTCGTACAATCCGCCAAAGTGGTCAAAGTACTCGTGTGGTACGGCACTTCCCATATCGCCGTCGTACCTCATGTGTTGCTGTGGAGCAGCGACAAAGTGAGCAGGAGTGCTTCCGCCAATATGGGTGAAAACATTAGATTCTGAAGCGGTCTTGCCCATCGACTGGGAAGCCAATCCAGCTACTCCAGACTCTCTTTCCCGTTGGCATTGTTCAATCACGCTGCGGCTGTGGGCCTCGAACTTTTTGCTATATCCATTAGCCGGCTCGAAGCAGATCTTGCAGAGCTCCTCGAAAACCAACATTACTGCGGCACAGTCTTTACGCAATTCAGTGAGCGAGAGGTTATTCCGGATTTGTCTGCTGAGGCTGATCAGAGTCAAATAAGCATTGCCGCCGAGATAGAGATTGTTGATAGCCACCCATGAAAAGTTGATTAGTTTCCCTTCTGTAAGTTTAACATATGTCCATATGATTTCTTTTGCTGCATCGAAGAGCACCTCATGATGCATATTAGACGTCACGGGCGTAATAGCACTCACACCGTAAATCTGGATAATCGACTGGTTCAAATTAAGCTTGAAGACTATGTTGTTGAAAGATGAGGGCCCCTCCCTAGTGACTGGTGACTTTTTAAACCACGACAACAATTCAGCATACTTTTGGTCTTTCCATGCATCGTGCCGCCGTATCTTCTCAAACCATTCGGCATCGTTCATAAGTGCCTCCCTGTTCGGCGCACGATTACTGATGTCATTGATGTAATCAAATATATCACCTTGAATAATCCTTAGTATAATGAAATGTATTGTGATATCCTTCGTGGTCGGCAACGTGGTCAACCAACTTTCGATTGGATATTTTCCTCTAGATTCGGAAAATAGCTGCAGATCATCCGCAGAAGAGAGAAATTGGCAGTCGATTTGCCTGCTATTCAATCCGAAAGAGCGCCCAAAATAAATGGAGATTTGGCGGTCAAGAGAATAAACAGACCAGAACAACCGACGCCGCAAGTCCACAATGAATTTATCTTGAGTCCGTAGGAACAACGATTCATTGTGGAGACCTAAGTCTTGGCAGAGGCGAACACAAGTTCCAATCAAGTACCATGCACCCGGAGAACAGGGCCGCATTAATGAGTACTGGGTAACCAAGAGGAGTGACTGCAACATTTCTAGTTTTGCAAGCTCTGACCCTTCAGCGCCATCGGCATCTCGCCAGACGTAGTCCACGTACTTGAATGATTCGTCCTTATGGTGGTTGGAAACGGAGCTAGGGTACTTTTGCTGGCGTTGAGAGGTCAGAATCGCAATGATGATGTGAAGGAAAAATAAACATTTGCACCATGAGTTGGAATCCATCTGTGTGTTGTGCGGTTCTTCCGAATAGCGTTGAGGGTCAAAATTGTCACCGAGTATTCCTTTCCATATGCTGGGGCCGACTGTTCCGTAAAGAGGTCGGAAGTACTCGTACAAATAGTGGTCACGGTGAAGGATCGGTACCTGGACATTTGAGACGGTAAAGAAAGATACAATACATAAATCCACCAATTCGCGAGGAGGTAATCCTATGACCGAGGGATCCGAATTTAAGATAGTCCTTATCTCTGCATCCTTCATGAGCAACACCTTTCCAAAAGTTAGCCCGGACCGCAGCTGCTCTGGTCGATCTTGAGCGTGGGCCAAGCGTTCCATCTTTAGCGCATTTAACTCGTCGGTTACCTCTTGAAGTCGGGTTTCTAGACCATGTATAGTAAAGCGCAGCACCTCTTCGCCAGTGCTTGGATCCTTAATGACACACGCGGTTTCAGCCTTGGAGCAGTTTGTGCATGTGGGAAACTTGCGATCGCATTTAACTTTCTTCAGACGGCAGCGTAGACACGCGGTGATTAAGCGCATTATGCGAGTGGACGAGGCTGTGGGTTTGGAGACCTTTGAGGGGTGATGCATTTCGGTAGAATTTCCCATGGCCACATGAGATTCGATAAGGGGTTGGTGAGCAGATGAATGGTAGACACAGGAAAGTCAAAGGGGTATAAGGGAGCTATAAGGGATCCGTTTGGGAGAAAATTACACCGACGGGCGAGCCAGCGCGAAAAATAGGCGTGGTGTACGTGGATAGAAGAGGTTAGGAAGCGTGGAGGAGGAGACGTGGTAAACAAACTCTCCCAGTGTTATGTGCATGAGCGCGGGTCCTACTTCTTGCGAAGTGAGCGCGAAAGCGACTTCCACCGCTCGCCCAAGAACGACCCGAGTTCCGAGGTGTTTGCAGACGAGTCGAGCGAGAGGTTCGGGTGGGTGTCAAAGCCAAACGCTTCAGGGTGGGATCCGGGCGGCGAGTTGGCCATTTCCATATTCGAGTGGAAGTCGGGCGCGCCGGATCCAGCCTGCGCGCCTACTGCACCTCCAGCTATGGTGGCGGAGGTGCGGGGATTGGGCGTATCCAGGTTTGGGACAGCAGCACGCTTCGAGTCCCCGGGACTGTTCAAAATGGGGTCCAATCCAGGAATATTGGTTTCCTCGTTGGGGTTCCTGGTTTCCATGTTGGTCTCCATATTGGGGTCATTTGTGTCTAAATCTCGCTCCCTATTATCGATGGGCCGCAATATGCCCAACTCAGGCTCCTGCGGCTCCAGCGTAATGCCCGGAATGTGTTCCAGGAGCACCTCGTCGAAGATGTCCGACATGGACCGCGACGGTTTCACCTCCACCATGCTGTGGTAGACCGTAGACGAGTGCGCGCGCTCGAGAAAAACATTATCGTTGTCGCCATTATCATTGTCTTCATTGGGGCCATGGTTGTCTCCATTGTGGCCATCACCTTGACCGTGGTCCACACGCCGGCGTTTGGGCGAGCCGCCCAACCATGCATCGCCTCCAAGCGTCTGGAGCCGTGGGAACGGGAGCAAGTCGCTCTCATCCTGGCGTGCAGTTGGTGCGGGCGCGGCCAAGTCCGAGTCATTGAAAGTGGGCGCTGGTGCGGGCGCAGGCGCGGCGGCAGCGAAACTGGGGGTGAGGGGAAACCGCTGGGCGCGCGCGCCCGGGGTAGCGGAGGCAGAAATGTCGCGCACCGCCGCAGAAAGCGGCACCGGCAGGAGCCGGCCCAAGTCGGGCGAGGTGGTGCGCGCAGGCGCAGACGAACTGCTGGCGGCGGCGCGGCCGCGCTCACTGAGAAGCACCGGCGGCTCGGGAAGCGTTGGCAGCAGGTTGAGGAAATTCTGGAGCACCAGCAGCCGCCGTGCGGCGGGCGTGCGTTTGCGTGGCGACACCGCTAATTGGGGGCCACGCCGGGGGAGCCGCTGGGGCGACGGAGTGCGCCGAAGCTGCGGCGTGGATGTTTCAATCCCGCGGTCGGATCCGGGCGGGGTGTCTGGGTCCAGGCCCACGGGGTCCAGCAGTTTTTGCAGCAGCTGCAGCACCAGTTTTTGCGGCTTCTGTGGCCCGCCTGTCCCTGCGTCGGGCCCGGGCTGCTCGAGCGGCTGGTCAAGCGTGTTGATCTCCACATCCGCGGCCTCCTCCAAAAAGTGCTTCCAGAATCCGGCATTGGCCCATGCATGGGCGGACGCGCCCGCGTATTTTTGCAACACCGGGAAAATGGCGTCGCTGATGATGCTGTTGGCACGTGAGAGGTTGTGGTCGATTTCCTGAAGAACGAGCGTGGTTGCTTGTTCAAGCCGTTCGAGTTCGAGCGCGGGAGAATCGTCGCGCGGACGGCCGACGTGAACTGTGGATTTGCGTCGGGACATTTCCAGTAGGATCGTGGTTATTCAGCGGTCACAGATCAGCAGATGAGATGGTCTGTTGGAGCTCACTTCAGCACACTCTTTTCGTCAGTTATGTGGAGGTCCAGAATCTATATCTCAGAATTCTTAGATCTAAACGAGTGCGTCTCTTGGTCGCAGTATGCAGGGGATATATCCAAACGATTATCGGGTATGTCTATCCACAAAGTACCTCCGGTGTGGTCGCAGCGGCAGTCAACACGGTTGTTTATGTGAGCGCGTTGCAGGGTCGCGAATACACCCGTGCCTCCCGCGTTGAGGTGTTGCACCCGTACCTCCCCTGGTCTTGAGACCACACCCGTACATTCCGTTGCTTCAGTGGCAGTGGCTCCCCCACTACTCGGACCCATTTACGTCTACGTAGAAGTGGCACTGAGCTCTACGTAACCTCTCCTGTGTCTTTTCTGCTCTCCGTGTGTTCTCGCTCTGTATTTTCCATCCGTTCTCTCGGTTCTTCTCCCACCGTCTTCTCTGCAGTTTCGTCTGCCTGCTACACACCGGCCGCTTCCGCCTTCGCATTCTACATCTCTGCCAGAACATTTACTCATGGGAAACATCATGTCGGTCTCGTTTGCACCTGAGTGCACCGACCTAAAGACTCAGTACGATGACTGTTTCAACAAGTGGTATACGGAAAAGTTCTTGCAAGGGAAATCGCTCCAGAACGAGTGCACTGACCTCTGGGATAATTATATCACCTGCGTGAACACTGCGTTGGCGACACATAAGGTCAAGCCGATGTTGGACAAGGCACGGGAGGATCAACCGTTTGAGAAGAAGGACAAATAATGTATATAGTAATCTGGATATTGAAAAGGGTGTGTAGACTGAAGCAGTACTAGTGTACGATACTCTGAGCTTCACTATTGAGGTTACCATTGACCGGCTACTATGGACAAATTGCTATTGGCAGGCTACTGCTGCAAGCATTGCCCATAACAGCTCCACTATGGACAATTGTACCCCAAGGAGACAAGTGTGCAAGTCTTCAACAAGAACACTGAACAAGTTTATATTCTCGGCCTGCAGTGTATGAGTCCAGCTCAATGATACTCTACCGTACACCGAGTACTGTGTGTGCGTACTATTTAGGTACTCGGTACTCGATTAATTAGTCTATTGCCTCCCCAAAGTGAGTCGCTTTCCACACACTTAACCCATTGTGCTTCAGTGGTAATCAACTTACACAAACCCCACACCGTACTACACTTACCACAATTACTACACTCACGACAATAACAATGCTGGCGCTACACCCATCCTCAACGGCCGCACCCTGCAATTGCCGGCGCGAATGCTCTGCGGGAGTACTCTGCCTCCGCATGTATAAGAGCTGGGCGCGCGCCAAAATCGTCCGCCAATGCACGGATTTCGAGCGCTCGTGCTCGCGCTAGTCGCGGTTTCCGCCGCGCCCGCCTTTGCCGACATGACCCAGTCCATCGCTCCCAGAGAGTCGCACGAGTCTCTAGATTTTCTAGACATGGCCGACGCTACCGAGGAGTCGGAGGATTCCGAATCAGACGACCCCACCGTGTCCATAGAGTTGAAGTCAGACGAACCCATCATGACTGCAGAGGAGTCGCCGGAGTCACAACCGCCGACGGAGTCTGTGCTTGGCGCGGGGTTCGGCGACTACAGCCAGCTCCAGTGGTTTGCGCGCCTTGCCGCGCTCGGCTACTGCGCGCGCCCGCACCACCACGACGCCATCATGGACGCGCGCGCCTGCCCCGCAGAGGCGTGCGCCCACACCGCGTTCGACTCGCTCCAGATCAAGCGCGTGTTTGAGTTCCCCGGTCTTCTAGAAGTGGGCCTGGGGTTCATTGGCCTCGACCACAGCGCCAAAGCGCTCTATCTCGTGTACAAGGGCTCGGCCTCCACCCGCGACTGGGTCAAAAACCTCAACGCCATTCCGGTGCTGTACGTTCCGGTGGTGCACACCAGCGCCGAGTTCCCCACCAAAATCGCGTTTGAGTGCCGCAAGTGCCGCATCCACAAAGGTTTCGGCACCTTCACCAAAACCAACGGCGCCACCATTCTCCGCGCCATGCAGCACTACATGGAAAAGTACCCCAAGTACCGGGTGGTGGTGGCGGGCCACTCGCTCGGCGGCGCCTTGGCCCTCATTTCCGCGGTGGAGCTCCGCCTCATGGGCCACCAAGTGTTGGTGGTGACGTTGGGCGCGCCGCGGGTGGGGAACCTGCGGTTTGTGCGGTTTGTCGATGCGCTTTTCGACACGGCGCGCGCCGTGGCCCACATTGACGCAAAACGCTCTTTTGCCGAGCTTCCCACCGCCTTGGTGCGCATGGTCCACCGCCACGACGTGGTGCCGATGCTCCCGCCCACGCGGCTCTACCGCCATGCGGGGTACGAGTACTTTCTCGGGGCGGCGGGCGTGGTGCAAACAGAGGAAACGGTGCAGCGCGGCGCGCTCGACTACAACAACGAGGCGCGCCGCGAGTTTGGCCGCCGCCCGCCGCGCGACTACTCCACCATCGACCATGTGGGATACTTTTACCGGGTGTCGACATGTCGCGGGGAGAAGGGGGCGGCGGGCTGATGCGATGTCGTGTGTATGTCTCCATCTGTATTAGATGTCTGGAGGTGTGTTGAACTGTAGGCGCTCTTGTGAGTAGTTTTGTGTTGATGTGAATCAGTTGACCATGGCTGATGTATGTCCTCTCCAGTTCGGTGTTTCCGCTTCCTCTGCATGGTACGCTTGCAGCTTATCGCGCCAATGCTGCCTAACCACACGTCGTTCAATACAAACTCTGGCGGTTTGTGCGATAATAAAACGACACGCATTTGTGTAATATTTGCCCCTATTTACGAGCTGGTATTTGCCGGTCCATGCGATCATAGACCAGTGCTGTCTAATCCCCGCGCGCCACTGCTACCATTTCTGCCGCCAGCGCAATCTTGTCGCGCGGCTTGCCCACTTTCTCGCCGCGCTTGACCTCGACCTCGTCGATGCGGCGCCACCCGCTCCAATCCACATGCTCAGGCAAGAGGCGCGCCACGTCGCCCGCGTCAGAGCTCACGCGGTGGTGCACATTTCTCTCAAGATCCTGCAACACCCTTTCCGCGGTGTCAAACGCCTCCACCATGGTAGACGCAATCACGCCGCGCGGCCCGGTGCGCGCCCACCCCAGGGCGTACCACCCTGGGATTTCCGCGCCGTCCGCCCCAACCATGCGGCCGCCGCGGTGGGCCACACAGTTGCGCGAGTGATCAAACACTAGTCCCACTTCCTCAAACCCAGGCAAAGCGCCGCCCCGGTACCCGATCGACAACACCACCAACTGGTTCTTGACCGCAACCGTGCTGCCGGTGCCACGGACTTTCACCCGGCCGTCTTCTGTGTGGAGAACGTTTTGCTCAAAAATGGTTTCGGCCACGCGGCCGTCGGCGCCCGCGACAAACTGCAGGGGCGACCGGAGAAATTGGAGCGACCACTCTTTGGCGGCCTCGGTTGCTGGCGCCTTCTCCGCCTTCTTGAGCAAGTCCACCCGCCGCTTCTCGATCCGCCCGAGCTTTTGTGTCCCCGCCGCAGCCATCTCCGCCTCGTCCACAGGCAAAAACCGCACCCCCTCCATCTGGAGAAGTTCGCGCAACTCTTTGTTGGTGAAAGCCGCCTGCAACAATCCGCGCCGCGCCACTATATTCACTCTCTTGACCGCGCTCCGCCCAAGCACCTGTACTGCCTCCGCCAGGATATCCGTAGGAGCCCAGTGTTTGTGTGGATCCGCAAGCAAAACCCGCGCCACGTCAAGCGCGACATTCCCGTTGCCGATGATCGTTGCCTCCTCCACTTGGTGGAGCGGAGGCACGGGTGTGTTCTCGCTGTCTGGGTGGGAGTTGTACCAGTTGACGAGCTGGCGCGCAGAAATGACCCCAGGCAAGTGCGCGCCCGGAATTTCGAGCACATTGTCGGCCGCAGTACTGCCGTACGCCAAAACCACCAGGTGGTAGTGCTGCTTCAACTGCGCCAACGAAATGTCCTGACCCACACGGACATTGCCGAAAAACCGAACTTGTTCGCAGTAGTCGATCATGACGTCATCCATGTACAGCTGGCAGTTTTTGACCTCGGGGTGGTCTGGTGCCACTCCATATCTGCTGAGTCCGTACGGTGCGGGCAAACGGTCGAAAAAATCGATTTTGAGCGGCAGGCCGTAGCTGTGGTGGAGAAGATGGTGCGCAGTGTAGAAACCCGCGGGGCCCGTGCCAACGATTGCAACGTTGTAGTGTCGGTACCACTGTCGCCCGATGATGGAAAGTCTCATGGTGTAGGTGAGGTGAGGTACTGTGTGGAGGTCTGGATGAGGTGTGAGTGTGGAACAGAATTTTGGACTCGGGGTTTTGGAATGCTGAAAACTTGGGAATTACGAGAGCGGGGAAAGGGCCAATGTTGTTTGGAGATAATGAAATGTAGAATCTTCAATCGGGGTTTCTCACTTTTCTCTATTGACCAGTGTTTTACCAGTTTCCACCCACCAGTCGTTGTAACATGCTAACCTACTGCTTCTGAACCAAATGCGTGATTCGTACCAGGCCTATTCCTTCGAGTTATTTTGAGAAGGCTCGAACTGAAAGGGAACGTATCGGTCATTTTCTAGCTTGAATATCAGTCCCTGGTTTTAAGTAGGAACAAGGTAGCTTAAACATTTTAACGGTGTATTAATTTTCAGAGATATGTGTGAAAGCTTTTCCTACTAGCTTAAACATTTTTTCAATCGGTTGAATTTTTATGGAAATGGATTGATTGTTGCCTTCGGTGAACTGGTCGCATTTTGCAATTTCTCACTTGACTAGCCATGTTAAAGAGAAACGTGAACGGCGAATAAAAAACCGAAAACCAGTATTTTTGATATGACAGATGGATTCAGTAGAGCATTTCGCTCTCTAGTTTCAACAGTTTGTCAATGAGACCCCTACTATCATGATTTAATATCACTGTCTATTAATTGGGACTCGAGGCTTCATATCACTTCAGACACTTAGACTACATCGACTTAAGGACCCAGACTTCAGATTTGCTTCTGAAAAGTCTTTAAAAAGCCTTTTAGTGCTTTACCCTAGTCTTTTATTGTGAAATTCTTCTGACACTTTCACAGTGTCCTTTGATGTGGTTAGCACTGCTACGTTATTGTACACTAAAAGCAACAGTCCGTCACAGACAGCAAAATAGCCAGAAAATCAAGAGAAGCGTCAAATAATTGATACTAACCCAAAATAGCCTCCAAAGACCCTTAGACCCAGTGCATTGCCATCAAACACTAATAAAACTACATCATATCGCACCTGTCATCTTCCATCATCAATAAGTCCGTGATAGTTTAGTGGCTAGAATTACCGCTTGTCGCGCGGTAGACCGGGGTTCAATTCCCCGTCGCGGAGCTTTCAGCGCAAGTGGTTTAGTGGTAAAATCCAACGTTGCCATCGTTGGGCCCCTGGTTCGATTCCGGGCTTGCGCATTTTTTTCATTTTCTACTTTGCTTATCGATATTATTTTTTCAATTCAGTTGTAAATTTTCTTGGAAAATTTCTTGCAAATGTTCTTGGAAATTGTCTTGCAGATTTCCGTGTTTAAGGAGAATTCTCGCGTGTCAGATTTTATGCACGTTGCGCGCAGCCAGCCACTTTGACGCAAATCAATAACACTTCCTATTTGGGAACGAACCAGCCTGCATCATTCTTGACAGGGCAACCAGCTCTGATCTAGGCCACACACGTTTGAAATTAGCTGCATCGAAAAATAAGATCTACTCCCTGATATTTCTTTGCTCGCAGAGATTTGCATTACATTCAAAACCCCAATACTTCTTTACACATCATTACGCATACGTAACAGAGTCCCCATACTTAAAACAATCACCCAGAGTTAACAGAACCCTCTCAAAATGCTGATCCTTGTTGGTCCGACTAACTGGGGAAATCCGGTTGTTCTGATTCTTTCCACGAGCTCCAGCTCCTCGCACATTCACAATATCGACACACAACCGGGACATAGGCGTGGATCGGCCTCCGATTCTCCTACTCTTGCAAATCGGAGAAAAGCTCCGCACCAAAAAGATAACCCATTCAGTGTCATTTATGAGCCTAACTCTAGCCACCACACTGAGAATCTTAGACCTAATGAGCTTCCGTCGCCAAGTTATCGTCATATCGAAAAAGAACTCCAGGCTGGCCGCTCTCCGGCCAGGTCTGGGTTCAGCACCCACAAACCCACCGTCACAGTGATCGACGAGACAAACTTAAGACGGGCTGGTTCTGTTTTGTCAAGAAGTCTGTCGACTATGAGACACGGCACCATCCGCCGAAGAAAGCGCATGGCGAAACGGTCGGAAATCACCTCGCCTTCTCCGTCTGTGTATTCCACCGAATCCGTCAAGACGAAAACCAAATCGAGAGCATCCAAGTGGGCGTTCATGTTCCCCACGAAAACAAGAAGACCGTTCAAGTACACGCCCATCTCCAAAGCGCAACGCAAACCCTACTTTGAATCGCAGCAGGAAATAGACGACTTCTACTGGCTTGATGGAATTGCGGCGGTGGTGAGGGAAATGCTTCCTCGGACGATGTTGACGTTCAAGTATAAGAAGTTGACAAAAATCTTTCCCGAATTGCGTCTGCACCCGGAACGGTTTACTGTCACCAGAAACAACAGCTTCCACATCATAGATTCCAACACTGCAAAGGGCCCTCTTCAGGCAACAAAGGAGGCTCCGCCAATTGAAAAGGAGGCAATTCGTCGGTACGGAGAATCAAGCAAAGCTTCGGCGGTTTTTGCGAGACGCCAGATGTTCCTCTCCACAGTATACAAAGAGTATCGAGAGAAGGTTCTTTGGGGCAAGTTCCTGCTTCCACCCAAGTTCGATCTTCTTCTTCCGTTTGAAGCAGGTATCATGAAACCCGAGGAAAAGGCCAGTATGGACGTGAAAATTCTTCTCGAAGTACTCTTGCGCAGAACCGTGGCGGCCAAGATTGAATTCCGTCTTGCCCAAAGCGGATTGGGTAGTTCGTCTAGATCGTCCACCTATTCCGGAGATTTTAGCCTGTCTTCCAAGTACTCGGAAAGTGACAACTCTTCCACCGACACATCAAAGAAACATTCTACAAAGAAACGTAATACGAGCACTGGCTCCGGTGCTAGCTACGTTTCTAACCAAGAGAGTGCAGCATCACATAATCCGCTTCCCTCACCCCAAATCAGTTCTGTTTCGCAATTTGAAGAGGCTTATAACTTACTTGGAATATCCAAGGAACTGAGCCAGAGGCTGATAAGATACATCCCCTCCTTGCACCAGGAACCCGGGACTTCTTTGTTTGCAAAGTCTCCAAGCGGTGGAAAAAGGCATACTCCATCACCAACGTCTGTTTTCAAGTCTCCACTCTACTCTGCAGCACCCCCAAAAAGTAAACCTCAAGCTGAAACGAGAAACGCTAGTTTCAACAACTTCAAGTTCGCATCTCCGTTATCTGACGTTGGCAGTTTATCCAATATGAACATGTACTCGTTACAGCCCATGAACAGGTCTGTTACTACCATCTCCACTCGACTGGAATCGAACTCTGATTCTTTACCACGCAGTGTCGGAAGAAGCATCGCGTCATTACCTGATGAAGCGACGTCGAAGCCTAGAGGACAATCCAATTCAACCACAAATACGTCGGTAATGCATTCTGTGGATGATTTGAGCAAACGCGTCACGAATTCTCAAGAATACACTCTGGAAATCTCATACATGAGCCCAACAGCGACTTTGGCGCAATTGGAGTCGCCTTCGCCGTAAACCAGCTGCCAAGCAGAAAATAGCATCAATAGCATAATTATAGAGTTGATGTGTAGATGGCGATTCTCTAATGGACAAAGACCATGAAAATGACAGGACACTACACCATCTGAGATACAAACCGGGTACAAGTTGCAAATCCGGACAAATTCCACCCTTCATTAATTATACAAACACCAAATATCAAACACTCCGTCTCAAGCAGAGTCCAATTTTGTAGGAACCATGGGAAGAATGAAATCACGGATCTCCTTCGCCGTCTCCTCCTCACTTAGCACAGGCACACCCTCTCCCGTGTAGTTGGGATCTAGAATTTTAAGCATGAACGGCGGAATGTTTCCGTCCCGCACCCCATCGCAGATCTGCAAAACCTCTCGCGACGTTAGAAGCGCCAGTCGCTCGAGAGAAATTAGCCGACGTAGCCACACACCATCTTTGGCGTATTCACTGTTGTACTTTTGCACCGAGGCAGGTTTTTTTTCCACTTTCTTCCGGGGGAACCGAGAGATAACCGACGTCGCAGGTTTCAATGTAAGTCCAAATGGTCTTTCCGGTAGATCGAGCAACGGAACACGCTCAGACCCACCTTGAAAGACCGTGGGGATAGTTCGGGCTAGGAGCAATACTCCCTCATTGTGATAGAGTGACATGTAGCTCATGTTGCTGGTGAGGAAAAGTTCCGACACAATCACAGACCCACGGTGCACATTTGCCAAGACCGGTAGATGCAATTTGGTATTGTCGCTCAAAATTAGCTTAATGACATCCTCATCGACCACAGGCGCAGAAGTGTCAATGTCAAACACCCGAAAACGGCCCAATTGATGATTCCACTTGTAAGTATAGTGTGGGCCGCTGTTGAGCGCCAGAAACACCATAAGACTGTGCCAAACCTTGTACCGGTGGTTGATCACATGCAGGAGATGCTGTTGGCACGAATATTTGGTGTAGGTGGAGTAAACGGATGTTGGGTCTGTTTGACGAAGATTGGAGCAAATGTACCGCCAACCTTTCTTGTCCAAAATCGCGTCATGTTCCGATTGGTGATATACATCCGAAAGTAGGCCAATCAATACAGAGTCCATATGCGGCGTCCATCGCTTGTATTTAGACGTGGAAACAGTATAGCTAGGGTTTGGGGTGGGGATAAGTTCTGGCAAGGAGTCCATGTCAAACTACAGAAGTAACCTGTGGAGATACACTGTATGTTGAGACGCACGGCGGGGTAGACAGAATCAGGGCTCAACAATACCCAGGAAATATGAGAAAGATGCACCGATCTAGGGCTTGGAAACGTTCGGGGTTTGGGATTTGGATTTGGACTTTGCAATAACTTGCGAAGTCTTATCTAACGCGAGACGTGGCTAAATGAGCGTCACATCGCTCAATATGCAAGATCCATCAACATGCACAACACCACATAGATTCAGAACTAGAAAATGTCTGTGCCGGCAACATAACTTAAACATCCACATTTTCCATCGGATTCCAAGATTAGTATCTTGAGCTTCCGGTTTGAACTTTATTCCGATTCGTCGTCGCACCGCCTTAAACACCAATTTGTACCATCTTAATCACCAAGTACTTCCTAAGCATGCCCTATCGTACTTCCGTTTTCATGTAACGATGCAGTCATTCTATGTCTTGTCTGACGCTGTTCAAGATCCGGTTTCATTTCTGATCCCGCCCGAGATAAAACAGGAGCAGATTTTCTCTTTGACTCGCTCGAAGCAGCATCCTTCTGTCGAGCGTTATTGATAAACGCATCGTGCATTTCGTTGATTCGAGCAAACTTTTCAGCAAGATCGTGGATGCGTTTTCTCCTGGTTGAGAGCTGCGACGAGGTCGATGCCATCGGAGCAGGTGCACTTACACTAGGCGTGGTAACAGGAGTAGCAGGCAATGGTGCAGAGTGCTGGAAGTTTGCGAGAGTAGCCAATCTGTTCTTGAGCGTAGTATAAGTGGAAGATTGCGGCATGATCATCAAAATACCGTACAACGTCTTGTACAAGTACGGATGATTCTCTGGCTCCAAAAGCTGGAGTCTCAACTTCAAGAAAATGTGCAGCTCGAGAAGTTGCACTAGCACATCGAGCTGGGTCAAAAGCTGCAACGTGACTTCCAGCTCGGCCAAGTTCTTGATAATCGAATACGACAATTCGTAATTCGAAGTTAACAAGCATAACGACAAGGCACTGGGAACATTGTAGCACCAGCTTTGAAACAAGGTGGAGAAAAGATTCCAATCTTCTGTTTTGTACATGTCGAGGCTCTTGAGTTTTTTCCGGAGATCCTGAAGCTCGTGTGACGTCAACAAGATATTGTTTAACGTCACCACAATGTTGCTGATGAACTCGATGTTTTTCTGCTTAAGTGACACCAACACCTCCGAAAGGGTCTTGAAGATCTTCTCTGAGCTGATCGAAACACTCAACCGGCGAATAATAAATTCAACTTTTCCCCGCGACAATGTGGATTGCGTTCCAGACCCAACGTGGGGTTTGGATTCCAGCACATCGTTCTCGAAAAACAATATCAATTTGACCATAAAGTCTTTGAAAAAGTCCTGGTTGTCCTCTGAAATACGCGACGCAAGATTCAAGATTTTTGAGATTACATCGTGACTGGCATCTGCAGACGAGCGGAGAAGGGACGTCAAATCAATGATGTAGTTGCTGCAACCCTTTTCTGACGAATCGGGAACGAGAAAGCTGGTGGGGTAACTGGAGTACAAAAATGTCAACCACTCCAACAGTGTCAAGCGCGAAAGCTCATTGATTGAAAGCAAGCACTCGTTCATTACCACCTGTAGTGTAGGAGTTAAGTAGAACTCCAAAAACTCGTCATACGCCTCTTTGTTCAAGCCCTGAATAGTGCTTTCGCTGATCTCAAAGTCTGGCGATAGAGGTTCCTCCTCCTCTGTGACTCCTCCTGCGTTCAAGCGGTCCAAAAGCGCCTGCAATGACAAGTTGAACGCCAAAAACTGGTTTCTCAAGTCGGAATCATTGTTGTCGTCGGTGTAAGCGACATTCTGAACGATGATGGAAACACAATCAGGCAAATACTTGGTGAAACTTACAGGGCTGATAGAAATGATGTCCTGCAACCATTTTAGAGCCGTATCCTGAATCTCCAAGTAAATGTCGTGACTTTCGCCTGCTAAATCATTGAATCGGGTTCCACTGTTGTTTGCACCAGGAGGACCGGTTCGCAAGAAGGACAAAAGGATGTCAATAATGCGCGAGTAGTCGATGAAGATATCTTGGCCGTTGATGAAGAGTGAGGTGTCGCCTTCCTCGTAGATTTCGCTCTCATTGCGAAGCGATTTGTCCTTTTCGGTTTTATGGATAATTGTGGTGCTGCAAGATTTGATCGATGCGCCATCATCATCCGGTTTCACCTCACCGCTGGATACAGACATTTTTTCCAAATCTTTGGCGACGGTCTCGCCCTCGGGTGTTGGGGATTCCTCTTTGTGGGAATCCGCCCAATTGCGCTTCTTCTCGTTGATGATTTGGATCTTCTTCACCTCGTACCGAACTTTGTAGATGGCCTTGATCTCCTTGAGAAAAATGTTCAACAAGTTCTGTGTTTCGATGCGCACGTCCGAGGGGCAGTTGTTCATCAAGAACCGCAAAAGCGGCTCCAAGAAGTTAGGCAAAAACGTGATAAGCTCCGAGGACGGAATATCGTCAAAGAGCTCAAGCCAGCTTAGCAAGAATTTTTTTGCAAATGGTTCGACCGTGTACATGCGTTCCAACAACGTGGGAATAAACTTGGGTAACAGGAACGCCTTCATAGGATCCTGGATGTCGTTAACCTGAACCGACATGCCGTCCTCGCCAACGAAATTCAGCTGGATTTCCCGTTCCTGGTTCTGCTGGTGCAAAATCGAAACGTAGACCGTCAGCTTGGCGCTAACAATGTCCTTGATAAGCCGATCCAAGATATCGGCCGCATTCTTCACCGACAGCTCGGTGTCCGTGACCAAAATGCACAAGATATCAAAAACCTCGTTGAAATACAACAAGATCTCGCCCCTGGCGATTTTGGCGATGTTGTACAACGACTCACACGCGTAGTACCGCACCCTGGCATCCGTGTCGCGGAAGGTAGCGAAAATCGGCTTGACGATGTTCTCCAAGAAAAACGCAATGGCAAACGAGCCCAACGCCACAGAGACACTTCCCAATGCGGTGATGGCGCCCATTTTGGCCGGGGTGGAGCCGCTGTTGGCCAACTCTGTTAACTCGGCTATGATTTTGTAGATGGTGGCCGAATCATTATGACTCAACGCAGACTTGGTGAAGCCCTCGATCTGGAAAGCGGTGGCTTTTCTCTTTTCGTATATGTGATTCAGCAAATCCTTCACGAGCGCCGGATCCAAGATTCTGGCGTCGCTCATTATCGGGGAGTATGAATGATTGGAGTTGCGCGTTGTGGGTGATACAGGAAACATGATGGGGGCAGGAGTGTCGATGCTCGAGTTCTGGCAAACTCTCCACTTTTGGCAAACTCTCCACTTCTGGCAAACTCTCCACTTCCGGCAAATTCTCTTGGTTTTTCTAGCTCTCGCGTGTGTTCTCTCGGCGCTCTTTGTGTAATTCTCTCTCAGGCACCATCTGTTGTAATTCTCACAGCAGAGGCGTCCGAGGTGAAAACCCCACGCTATGACACCAGCCCGTACGTCTACACCAGTCAAACATGTAGTACATTCATAATACATAAGCAATCGCCAAACGTCCCTGGCCCCACCGCGGGGCCCAATAAATAGAAGTGAAGTCATCAGCCGGAAACACCGACCTGGGCCATTCCAAACAGCTCCGGCTTGTTCTTTTTGCGCCTTTTCTTCTCCAGCTTCAGCCACTGCTCCGAGTAGAAATGGTCGTCCTCACGCTCCTCGTCGCCGCCCTGGCTGTCGATATCCAACTGGTCATAGTCAAACTCGTCCGAAGAGTCGTCCGACTTGCGCTTGCTGTCGTTTTCCAGATCCAGCGCGTCGTGCAGCTCCGCAGCTTCTTCCTTGTCGTACGGCAAGTTTGAAAGGTGGCGAGTCTGCGCCGCCTGCGGCACTGGAGCGGCCGGCGGAAGCGTGCGGCCCAAAAGCTCGAGATCCTGTAAAGAAAACTGGTCCAACGCCGGGATCTGAACATTGAACCGAATGAAAAGGTCGCCGCGCTTGTACTTCAGCAAATCTCCCACAGGAACCACTGCAGTCTGGAACACCACGCCGTCGGCAATTTCGTTGTTGATGGGCATTCCCAAGTGCTTGATGATCTTGGGGCTGCCGGAATTGATAGCACCCACCACTTCGCCGTCGTTGATGGACGGGTCCAACTCCGCGTTGAGTGCACTGTGGCCGTGGCTGTTGATCAAGATCCGGAGATCGTGGCCCTCGCGCAAAAAGTCGCGCACAACCACAGATCCACCCAAGATCGCCGTGCGGAGGTCAATGTTGTGCTCCATGTACAAGTCGTTGTACTTGCGCACCAAAAACGGGTGCGGCGCCTCCTGGAGGTGAATCACCACATCGCCGGGAACAATGTTGCGGCCCTCGTCCGACTGGCCACGCAAGATGATGCGGTCACCGTCCTTTGACCCGGGGAGAATCGACACCTTGATGATTTTCTTCTCCACCACGTAACCGCCGTCGCACCGCGCACACTTGGCCCCGCCACGGGCGTAGATGCCCGTTCCGTGACATGGCGAACAACTGCCCACTTCCTGGAATTTGGAGAACTGGTTTGTCATCGTCACCACCACACGCCCGCTGCCTTTGCACACGCGGCACGTGCGCGGGTCAAGACAGCCGGTACCGTTGCAAGTGTTGCACCGGGTCATTTTTGGGAGCAGAAACTTGGCCACTTTGCCAAAATACATATCAGCCAACAGCACGGTGAACGTGTGGTGAATGTCTTCGCCGCGGCGCGGGGCGACTGGCTGTTGCGGCGCAGGCTGCGTGGACCGTGCCGTGCCGGGGGCGAACGCAGAGGGGCCGAAATCAAACGGATTGGATATTTCGTCCGAAAACGGCAGACTCGCGCCAAAAACAGACGACACGTCAGTGAAGAGCTGGGAAAAGAGGTTGTTGGGGGAGAAGAACGCGGGCACCCCCGGTTGTTGTTGCGTTTGGTGAGTCTGCAGCGGTGGGGCTTGTGGTTGTTCCACGTACGTCCCGTCCAAGCCACTCTCTCCGTATGCATCGTAAATGGACCTCTGGTGAACGTCTTTGAGGATTTCGTAAGCGCGCGTTGCGTCCTTGAACTTTTCCGTCAAGGCAGGATTGTGGTTTGTCTTGTCGGGATGGTATTTGAGCGCCAACTTCTTGTACGCTTTGGCGATCTCGTCTGCGGGTGCAGAAACCGAAACGGATAGAATATCGTACAACCGACTTTCGCGAACCATTAAAGCATGAATATGTGAGAAGAAAGAAACGAGGCAACCTAAGAAGGAAAGAAAGAGGTCAGAAGTAGGCAGAGAGAGAAGAAGTGGAGAAGCGGAGTGAAGGTGATGCGACAGCCGCTTTCATCACTCGGGTGTAGGATGGAGAATTCGATCGCGTTCCGCGCGCCTGCTGTGTGCAGGCGGTGCATTATGCCTCTGGCGCGGGCTCAAACGAGTAGGTGCAGCATGCGCAACCGAGAAACAGGCGGGGGACTTGCGGAGAGAACTTGCGGAGAGAACTTGCGGAGAGAGCTTGCGGAGAGAGCTTGCGGAGACGAATTGCCGAGGGGATTTCCGAAACGGATTTGTGGCGCCGAGGCTGGTGTGGCGAGTGAAGTCAGCCCCACACCGTTTTTTGTCTGCAGAGCAACGCGAGGTTGCATGCACAGAGGACGTATAGACTGGCGGACTAAGTGATGGGTGCCTATGGAGTGTATTATATATATGGGTGAGCACTAGTTGTCGGTAGTAACCAGAGCGGATGCAGTTTGGTGGGACGGGAGATCCGAACGCATCAGATGAGGCATCAGAGGGACATCAGAGGGACATCAGAGGGACATCAGAGGGACATCAGAGGGACATCAGACATCAGAGGGACAGTCAACACATGATAGCAGGTCAGCGCACCGACAAGAAATCGTCAAAAGCTGACGCTCAAACACCAGTACCTAGGTGCAAGTGCAAAACCCCAAAGTACCATTGCATTGTAAATACATCCTGCAACAACACGGACCCGCTCCCTAAGTTCCGAGAATCTCGTCCCTGAAGTGCGGCTGGTAGTTTGCCTTGCGGGTCTTGTCACGTCTGACGTGTTTACTCGCCTCCCGATTCGTAATCCGCTGCACTTCCCGCTCCTGCTTAGCCACCAAGAACCGGTCGATTCCTGGAGCAAAACGGCGGTCCACCAACGCCACAGTTTTAGTGGATTCGGCTGGATCACGCAAGGCAGGACGGTGGTACCGCACCACAGAGCGGTGGGATACCTTGGAACCAGAAGGAAGAGTCATGGAATCAGCAAAAGATACTGTTTTCTTCCCAGAAACAGCGGACGTCTTGTCCAAAGTCTTGGTGGAAGGCTCGTCGGAAGTCCTTTCACCTGCAACAGACACCGCTGTTGTCTCCTTGAGGCTGAAGTCGTAGAACTCCGCCACAACCAACTTTTCCTCTTCAGTTTCGTATGGCACTCTGCAGTGTCCCTTGGAAACCAAGTGCTGCCGGATCGACTCCACCAGCAGTCCCTGGAACCCGCACACCAAGCAGTCGTGATCGAGAGAAACCACTTCACCCAAAAACGAAAGAAGACCGTCCAAATCGCGGAGGTACGTTCTTTCGGGAATGTAGAGCCCGTGGGAATGCGACATGTGCCTGACGTTACCCTCAACCTCACTGTGGTTTTTGCCGCAGTAGAAACACTGGGTGGTGGGCACCTCATCAAACTGCAGGCTTTCCACGCTTTCGGCATCGCTGGTTTCCGACTCGCTGTGCCAAGACTCGCTGGCGTCGGAGTAGTTGAGTTCCGAGCCGGTCTCGGCCGTTTCCGCTTCCGACAAGTGCACAGAATCGCCGAGCGAAAACAGCGAGAGCCCAGACGCCACCGAGGTGGCGGGACTGGAGTCTCGACCAGCATCGCCAGAGCCGATTTCCGCCCTTCTTCCTCTTTCCTGAAGCTTCAAGTCTTTCTTCGTGAGTTGGCGCACTCCTCTCGCGCGGCGCCGGGGATAGCCGAACTCGTCTTCGCTTTCGCTTTCCTGTTGTTCCCGCTCCAATACCTTCTCGGCAAACACCTCCAGCGTGATCAGTGGTAATTGCGCCACACGGCGCTTCAAGTTGTAGCGATGCCAGTCAGTTTTCATGTGCTGCCGTTGCAAGTCGGCCACAACAAAACGAACGCCACACGTGTTGCATGTGAACTGTGCCTGCTGTGGTGTCGATTGGTGGGGTAAAAAGCTCATGGTGATAATGGTGATGGTGTGCAGATTGCGATATGGGTTGGTTTGCCACCACAGAAGCACGGGCGAGATGGGCAGACCACAGTTGGAGATTACTTGGTTCTACTGGGCGGGAATAGATAAAATAGATGTATGAAAATAGATGTGTGGATAGATGTGTGAATAGATGTGTTAGATATGTGAATAGATGTGTGACTGGAGTATGGATGGCATTCAGGAACCATTAGCCGTGTGCGAGTGCGCCTAGCACGATGGGAAGAGGTTCATTAGACAAAATCAACGGGACATTGAAGTTTGAAAAGATGTTTGAGATGCTTAGAGATTTGGATTTCCTACAGTTTGGAACGTTGATAGGATTGAAGTTCAGGTATTCGAATTGTTTAGAGGATATTAGATGGGAGGGACCTGCCATGTCAGTATTCCCCATTGCCTTGCACTGAACCGATTCTACCACTGTTCCGAGTACGCATACTAACTGCGATTGTGCAAACAGTACTCACCGCACCAGAGCTGTGATACAGAACACATGGCGAAACAACAGCAGCCACATGGTTACTATAGTGGTTGGTACCATAGAGTAGCACACACGAAAAAATACAGAACGGTTCCGCTGCAGTAAGATGACCGTGTTTCCATCTACTAACGCACCACGCTTGGCGGCAACTGCACTTCTCACACTACTGTACTAGTAGTCGCTCCACTTCGTATACTACTGTGCTAGTAGTCGCTTCGTATACTACTGTGCTAGTAGTCGCTCCACTTCTCACACTACTGTACTAGTAATCGCGGCACTTCGCATACTACTGTACTAGTAGTCGCTCCACTTCTCACACTACTGTACTAGTAATCGCCTTCTCATACTACTGTACTAATAGTCGCTTCACTTCGCATACTACTGTACTAGTAGTCGCTCCACTTCTCATACTACTGTACTAGTAGTCGCTCCACTTCTCATACTACTGTACTAGTAGTCGCTCCACTTCGCATACTACTGTACTAGTAGTCGCTCCACTTCTCACACTACTGTACTAGAAATCGCCTTCTCACACTACTGTACTAGTAGTCGCTCCACTGCGGAGTAATACCTGTCCTAGTGCTGATCTACAGCCGAGCCAGCTGCCAGAGCCAGCTGCCTACACCACGTCCTCTAGATATCCCATTATGCTATTACGCCCACATCTGCGACAACTCCGGCCACACCCTGCGGTAGAGCGCCATCGCCACCACATCCTGGGCCGAAAGCTTGCCGTCAAACGTACACTTGAAGTAGCCGTGCGTACCCAAACTCTCCTTGATGAAACCGGTGCGCCCAGACTTGGTGAACAACGGAACCGCCTTGAACCAGTTGATGTCCTCCGCATTGAAGAACATGTACCGCACAGTGACGAGGCGCTTGTGGATCTTGACTGGATGGCCGGTCAACACCACCCGCTCCGCCGCGACTCTCTTGTGGTCGCAGTTGAGGAAGGTTCCCTGGCCCACCATCTCGATCGCACCCGCGTGTTCCTTGAAGAAAAGCGCCGGCGCGTTGTAGAAAAGCGGAGGAGCAATCGCCGTGGCGATGCTGAGCTCGCCCTGGTGCGCAAACCGCTCGTACTTGTGCACGTTGTTGGAGCTGTTCGAGGCCTGGTTGAACATAGGAGTGATCACCTGGCGACGGAATCCGTACTGGACAATGATACTCTCACCGGACGGAACCGGCTCCTCGTAGTCCTCCCACGTCTGGAAAGAGAAGTTGGCCACGGCAAGCTTGTGCTCGTGCTCCAATAACAGGTAGACCGCGAGCGGAGCAGCCGCAACATCCACATTGTCCACCACAAACTTGGGTGCACGAATCACCAACCGCACTCTGGTTCCAATCGTAACCTGCGCCTCGCGAATGGCGTCCTTGTGCAACTTGTTGCGTGTGGCCTTGAAGTTGTTGATGCGCAACAACCGGCTGTAGACAGAAGGCCTCTGCGAATCGTGTTCGTCCCAGTCCCAGTCGCAGGTGCCGAGCGACTTGATTCCGCGGTACTCGGAAAGCCTGTGCTTGGCCGACTCCTCCGGCGCCAACTCGATCTCGTCGGGGAACTCGCGGTCCTCTTTCTCCAACGCGCGGAACTGGCGCAACTGTTCCTCTTCTTCCTGCGGAGACAACTCCACATACATTTCGGTTTCTGCCTCCGTGGGCTCGTACTCGGTGGGTTCCATTTCCTCGTCCATTTCCATGTTCTCGTCGTCCTCCAGCTCGTCCTCGACGTCCGAAGCGCCCTCCAAAACGTCGTCCAAAAGCCACTTGCTCTGGTACTCCGACGTTCCCTTGGGGACCTTGTGCTTGCGCATCATAGGGCCCAAGTTGTCGTCAAAGTAGTTCTTGCCCTCCATCTGCACGCCAAAGGTGTCATAATCGTCGTCAAAACCGCCAAAGTCATCCATTTCGGCCTCCTCTGGATTCAATTCCTCCAAACCCTCCTGGTTTTCCGAGGGGCTGAACGCAGCGCCCGCATCGTTCTTGTGTTTCGCCAACTTCTCGATTTTCTCGAGCTGGAAGTCGCCGTGGCCGGGGATGTGCACCAAGCGGTCGGCGTTGAAGCCAATGCCTCTCGCGGTACCCTCCACGACGACAAATCCCGATTCGTCGCCGTTTTCGGACTGCCAGTACGCATTGTCCGCCAAAAGATACCCTCTGGCATCTCTCCAGTTGACCGGCTTGGGGAACTTCTGTGCAACGGCCCGGATACAGTTCAAGCACTCTGTGGCGTTATCCAACGCATAGAGCTTGTCCTCGTTCGGGAAAAAGTGGCTGAAAAACGACTGCAACGACTGTCTGATGTCTTGTTGGAGGTTTTTCTTGGGATAGGCCGAAACGAGGTTAGGCACCACACCAAGAACGGTCGCCACACCCTGGGCCACCACTGCACGCAAAATCTGCTCGCCGTACTCTTTCTCCACCTCCTGCTCCGCCGAAAGCGCGAACACCACGTAATCAGAGACCTTGGCCGCGTCCAAAACCGAGATGAGGTTAGTTTGGTCCGGCAAGATGAATTTCACGTTGTTCTTGAACCGAGGCAACTTCATGGAATACACACGGGGCAGTGTGAAGTGCACGTCCTCGTCAGACTCGTTTTCCTTCAAAACATTCACCAATTGGCCCAAGACCTGCGCTGGATCCAAGTCAGAAGTAAGTGCGATCACAGTCACAATCTTTTCCGCCCCCAGACTGCCTTCAAACAACTTGCGGGTCAACTTTGTCTCGAGAATCTTCTTCTCTTTCAACTGACGCTCCGTGTTTTTCCTCTCCACCTTAGAAGTCACCCGAAGACTCTTGTTGGTTCCGGTGGTGGCTTTCTCCACTTTGCCCTTGTACTGATTTTTCAACTGACCTTTGGAGGCATGCTTGGACTTGAACGGCTTATGTTCGTTTTTAAGCGTCGTTCTGTGCGAATGTCCGCCTTTGGCCATTTTTGCTTTTTGGTGTGCTGTGTGGGGCGGTGGAGTTTTTGGAGATTAGGTTTTTGGCGATGGATGCGATGCCTAGGGCACAAGCCCTGGCCCCTGCCCTGTTCACGTGACTCCACCCATCGCGACCCAGTCGTGGCGCCGCTCGCCAATGTGCACACCCACAAAATTTTCCCTCCGGCGCGCACTCTGGTCCACCTTAATCCGGCTTAGAAATTTTCACCTCCTTCTAACCCATATCCAACACCAAGTTATAAATGTATGTCGTCGTTTGAAGTGAACAAGTCCAGATCCAGAACCCATCCGTCACCAGAAATTGAAATTCCAATGAGAAGCCGTGTCCAAACTGTGAAAGATTTAAAAACACTGAAGAGTTGAGTTGAAGAGTTCGTTGGAAAGTTTGTTGGAGAGTCAACTGTCACTGACGTGAAGTATAACTGAACTGAAACAATGAAAACCCATCGGAAACTCATCGCGAACCCATCGGGAACTCGTCAGAAACTCATCGGAATAACTTGAAGACTGACTTGATTCCACTCAGCCAGTCCCGAGTCACACAACTGTCCCAAGTCACACCCCTCTGTCCTGAATCTGGATAATTTTCCTCATATACTAACTTCTCTAGCAATATGGCTCACGAAAACGTTTGGTTCTCCCACCCAAGACACTACGGTAAGGGCTCTAGAAAGTGCAGAGTCTGTGCTTCCCACTCTGGTTTGATCAGAAAGTACGGTTTGGACATCTGCCGTCAATGTTTCAGAGAGAGAGCCTCTGACATTGGTTTCAACAAGTACCGTTAAAGCGCTATACATATCTTGAGGCTTCGCTAGTTTCCGTGTATAATTAAAACATAACTCCGTTTTATCCGTGTAGAGTTTGGAGTGGCCACTGGCGGACTTAGTTTTCGCCAAATCCCGGTCCGTTGGGTCCAGTACGCTAGTGTCGAGTCTAGTGGTGCTGCTCGAACGTGCTTCAAACGTGTTAGAGGTACTAGGCCAGCTCCAGCGTGTTAGACATTGGTCAGCGAATCGTGTTAAAGGTACTAGGTCAGCTCCAACGTGTTAGAGATTGGTCAGCGAATCGTGTTCCCTCAACCCTAGTACTGCTGGACTCTGATTGCTAGCGAGTCGGTTTAGTCTACACGCTAGAGAGCCTTGGGCGCTATCAGAAATCTCCAATATCTCTAGCTTGTCTACAGATGTATCCCATTAAATCGACATTCAATATCCATCGCCTCACTGAAGAGACCCATCGGTTATCAAACTTCCTAGTGGGAGATGCTATGCTATTCTGGGGAATGAGATATCTTAGATATATGGCAACGGTTACGACTTGACAATTTACATCATACCGTCGTGGCAAATATTCCCGGTTACTTTTTGATTGGAGAAAAAAGAAAGTCAAAAAGGGCGATGGCCCGCGTTATATAGTGGGCGTATCGGTAGGTACACGACCCTGCTTCTAGGGCTGGCGCTATGTGGGTGGACCACCAGTTTCTACCAGTCTTTTCAAGTTTTGTGGCTCATGTTGATCTCGAGTCAAAATCAGGATGTGTGATATGGATTTTTCTGGTCGGGTCGGTTTAGAATTGGCAGGTGTGGTTTTTTTTGTGTGGTTTTTTTTACAAAACTGCATTACGTATCATATAGGAGTTGATTGACAAAGCTGCCATGTATACATTTTTTGCGTGGTGTGCCGTCTGAAGTACTGTAGCTTTTGAGATATGGAAGAAGCGATCCGCAAACCAATCAGTGAGTCCAATGGAATTTTTGCAATAAAAACATTCCAGGTTGGATTCAATTGGTTCGCAGTGTTTGCGCGAACAGGGCCAAATTTGTCAAAACCTTGGGAAGTGGAGAGGATGCTACTCGCATTCTTCAGCCGCATGAAGCCAAAGATGGCTACCCAAAAATTAATTTCCTCTACATTCTATAAGTTACCCACCTGATCACCCGGGGACTGAAGATTCGCCCGTAACCAAGAACAGAAGAATCTCCTTGCATCTCCTGGAATCTCATATAATCAAAGATTTCGAAGGATTGAGTTGTGTACATTCGCAGGAGCAGAAACTCAGAGAAGTAATGAACTTGATGAGCCCCTGAAATCTACAACATCAATCCACCTGACCGCTCAAGTAATTACACCCAAAAAGTGGTAATTACACCCAAAAAGTGGTAATTACACCCAAAAAGTGGTGATTACACCCAAACAGTGGTAATTACACCCACGGCCCGGGCGACCTTCTCCACAGAACACAGTGCAGGGCATTCCATTCCACGAGCCAATTCCATCTGAAATTGCCGCTAAGCCGGATGCAATGAATCCTCCGCAAGTGTCGGGCAATTAATTGGCGAGACCAATTCCACCACACAGAACCACCCCGCTACATAATGCGATAACAGAGTCGCGCACCGAGACAAATTTCACCAAAAGCTACAAGGCGCCCAAGCATCTAGCCGATCAAGCACCAAAGCAACAAAAGGAAAGCCACCGAATTCCAACAAACGCAAAACGAAAACCAAAACCAAAACCAAAACCAAAACCAAAACCAAAACCAAAACCAAAACTAAAACGAAACGAAAACAAAAACCATCCACCTTCGGTGGCCACTGGGACACCGTACTGCACACAACCAGGGCTGGAATCGACAGTGGGGACGATCACGGCGCATTCCGAGAGCAGAGCACGTGACCCCATTCATCCTTGAGCAGCTGACGGTGATGTTGGACCGCCCTCTCGCCCAGCTAAAAAAAAAAAGCTGGAAACGCCAAACAATCGCTCGCGGAGAATGGCATGACACGTGTTTGCACCGACACCACCCTTCCCAAAAGGGGGACGTGTCCTGCACACGGGCCACGCCATTTCGTCATTCAGTCCTTCCATAGCATTCCTTGCCTTACACCAGCGGGAAAAAAAAAAACCCTATAAATCGCGTCCATTCCCGCTCCTCTGTTCGCGCACAACTTCCCCATAGTCAATCCTTACCATGTCCCAAGTTTACTTTGACATTTCCGCCAACGGCAACAAGCTCGGTAGAGTCACCTTCAAGTTGTACAACGACGTTGTGCCAAAGACCGCTGAAAACTTCAGAGCCTTGTGTACCGGTGAAAAGGGTTTCGGCTACGCCAACTCTATCTTCCACAGAGTCATCCCTCAATTCATGTTGCAAGGTGGTGACTTCACCAGAGGTGACGGTGTTGGTGGTAGATCCATCTACGGTGAGAAGTTCGCTGACGAGAACTTTGCCAAGACCCACGACAGACCAGGTTTGTTGTCCATGGCCAACGCTGGTCCAAACACCAACGGTTCTCAATTTTTCATCACCACTGTTCCATGCCCATGGTTGGACGGTAAGCACGTTGTCTTTGGTGAGGTGACTGACGGCTACGATGTGGTCAAGCAAGTTGAGTCCTACGGTTCCAACTCCGGTGCCACCAGAGCCAGAATCACCATTGACGCTTGCGGTGAATTGTAAGTACTTTAATGAATTACGATTGGTTTGAGAAGTGTAGAGACGAGCAGGTGATAAGCGATAAGCCAAAGCGATAAGATGATAAGAGCGTAGACGAAAGCCGTATGTGATTGGGGTGCGAATCTTCAACCACGTATGTGAGTCGTTGAGCGAGGTACCCACTGACAATCGCCGGCTCAATCATATCAATTGCAGACTCAATCATTGCAGACTCAAACATTGCAGACTCAATTATGTCAATTACAGACCCCATTATATCCATTGCGGCTCAACTATCGATTGCCTCTACAGTTTTCTCTCATAAACCATTATATTGTCTACTGATTACAACTTGGCGGCCACAATGGCGTCGTAGCCACTCACCGTCACACCGGAACCTGGCTCGTTGCCAAAGTAAGTGACCTCCTTCTTGTCAGCGTCAACAACAAACGCATATCTTCCGGTTCTGACACCGAAACCAGCACCAGCCAAATCAAGAGAAATGCCGTTATCTTGAGAGAACTTGGCGTTAGGGTCCGAGGCGAAAATCACCTTAGGAAGTCCTGCGGAGCTCGACACACCAGCAGCCTTGAGCAACAACTTCGCCCAGGCGTTGAGAACAAACGCATCGTTAGCACTCAAAATCACCACGGTGGAGATGTTCTTGGTCTCCTTCAACTGCTTCAAGTGAGACAAGAAGGGAGGAATGTGGTTCTCGGTGCAGGTGGGGGTGAACGCACCGGGAACAGAGACAAACAACACCTTGCCGCCCTTGTTCTTTTCGAACAACGAGTCCAAGCTCAAAGGAAACGGCTTGGAGCAACCCAAAGCGTCTTCTTGGGCAATGGAGTCCAAGTCGATCGGGATGTAGGAGAACTCAACGTTGGAGGGGAAAGTCTGGCCTTGGGTCAATGGCATGGTGGAAGATGTGATAGCAAAGAAAAATGGCCAGAAGGAAAAGGCGGCCATGGGGGTCTCTTTATACTTTTCTGGAAGGATAGAGGGAACCCGTACCCCGCGAACTTCGGCGCGGATTTGTCAGTCGCATGATGTAATTCGGTAGCCACAATTAAAACAGAGGGATTTAAGTGATGCGGAGTTTACACTGACTGCTCGAATTTGGGCAGTTCAACCGATGGGCATTTGATCTCCGACGACTTTGCGACTCCTGACGACTTTGCTACTCCCGACGACTTTGCGATCCCCGCCTACTTTGCGACTCCGGATTCTGCCTTTGCTCCCTGTGGTGCACATTCTGGATGTTGGCAATTTGCGTGGGACTGCACCGACTCCGCTAGGACTATTGTTGTCGAATATTTTGCAGAACTGTAGATCTTTCAGCGAGACTCAAGCGCTTGCCAAATACAGAGAGTCCCGCCATGGATTTGTCAAGCGTTGCTGAGTAACGTGGGCCAGGCCCCGATAGGCCATTCTGCCGGAGCTGCATGACGTAAGCCGACTGCAGGTTTTGGACACGAGGCTCGACCGGATGCGAAATGAGGTACCGAGTGGAGCGAAGGTGACTGGACTTTTAGGAGTTTTACGCGAGCTGGAAGCGGGAGGTTTTTGTGCTAGCGAGGTTACGAAGAGCTGAGTGAGAGTGAGAGTGAGAGTGAGAGTGAGAGTGAGAGTGAGAGTGAGAGTGAGAGTGAGAGTGAGAGTGAGAGTGAGAGTGAGAGTGAGAGTGAGAGCAAATGACAGAATGACACATCGACAGAATCGACAAGGAATCGAGAAAATAGAAATTGCTGTCGGGGCGAAGTGAATTTGAGACAATCACAGAAACGCCACCGAGAGATTCGGCCGATTTCGGAGTTGCTGTTCTCGTTCCGGGTCGGCCGTTTTGTCGCGCCGCACCTATTTATTCAAGTGACTGAGCACCATGCGCTAATGGCGACAACACTGCGCAATACAACTGCGCACCAGGATAGAGTAGATACAGCGTCTGTGCAGTCCAGCATATAGCCCCAGCGTAATGTTCACCATAAATACGTTCGCAGCGAACATGGTTCGTAACACTTCGAGGTTTGTCCCTGGCATAGGCAAGTCGGTCATTTTGAAGCCCTTTGGGCTGGTGGTGATGTTTCCACTGCTTCTGGCCTCTACGCATGTCGCTTGTGGACAAGGTTCTTGTGTGTGCACCGAAACCCTTTGGATGCTGTGCCTGCATCGCACATTTGCAATCTGGCCCTGGTAGCCGTGCCCCGAGGCCTAGTGGAGACAAGAAGAAAGGGAGATGAGAGGAAATGGGAATGGAGACAAGAGGAAAGGGAATGGAGACACGACGAAACGGGGAATCGAAAGGATAATTGGAGACAAAGACAGAAGCGCCCACCTCCAAAATTCAAAAGCTCAGTTAATCGCCAACCAACCTAGGTTGGCGCGAACCCTGCAATTTCGTGCGATCCACTTTACATTTCTCACTTATCTCGCCTCGACTCTCGCGCCGGTTTTCTCCCTGGCCCTCTCCCAATTTCCCGTCTTTTGCGCCCTTTCATCTGATTCTCCGTTTTCGTCGTTTTTCTGACCGCCCGCTCCTCTCTCCATTCCACCTTCACCATTCTCCTGTACACACCACCATCACCTCTCAACCACATGTCTTCTGACCCCGACGCCCAGCTCGGCGACTTCTCGTTGCGTCCTCTCCGCATTCGGAAGAGATCCGACCCCCCGCCAGAAACTCTCCCGAAAAACAATTCTGCCGAGAACGCTCCTCCGGCCCCAAACCCCCATTCTGCGCCAAACCAGGATCTGGACTTCGTGTGCCGCCCCATGCGCCTCAGCCTGGCGCCTGCTCCTCCTCCCGAGCCGGCCGCGAGCCCCGGCCATCACAGTATAGAGATCAAAAACTTGCCCTTGCCAAAACACCATCCGCACGAGCAGTCGGTGGGCGACATGGTGTTTGCTGTCTGCTTGGTGGACTTCCACCATGTGCGGGGCCCCGAAATCCAGTGGTGGCGGTCCAACTACCACAAGACGTACGACGCGAAGGAAAAGCTTTTCGGCAATTTGTCATTCCAGGCGTTGCCGGACGGCTCGCACCTTTTCGAGGAGACCTTTTCCAACTTCAACTTGGTGTACGACTTCACCACCAGAGTGCTGGTGGATAATCTGAAAGACATTGAGCAGTTTCGCGGCAACCCCAACCACCTCGAAACGCTCTTTGGCTGCTCGTGCGTGCGCCAGGTGAAAACCACCGACTTGCCGGCGGAAGAGTTGGCTAGAAACAAAGATATCACCAGATCGATAGTGCAGAAGGCCGTGGTGGTGATCACACGAAAACAGCCGGTCTTCAACAAAATCAAGGAGAAGCTCAGCATCATCACTCACAGCTACTTCCAGCAGAGCAACTTCACCAACTTCGAGTTGCTTGACAATCTCTTTGACAACTTGAACGAGTCGTTCACGCTAGTGGAAGAAGACGACTCGTCGGTGCGGTTGTACCCCGCCCAAGCAGAGCTTTTAGAAACGAAGAAAAACGAGCGACAGGAAGAGTTTTTTGTCAATCTCAACTTGCGCCACATTCTCTCCGAGTTCAAGACAAACCTCCTTGTGATCTTGAAGGCGCTCTTGCTCGAGAAGAAGGTGCTTGTGTACTCAAACAACAACTTGGAGCTCCTCACACAGTTCCAGAACAACTTGATTGCGCTTATTCCCGACCTCTTGAACAACTTGGAACTCTCGGGCTGTCCGCTCAGCGATTACACCGAAAAACACGCCCCGCTCTCCAAACCCACCTCGCTCAAAACGAACGACCGCCGCTCCATGCTCCGGTTTTTCGGGTTGCCGTTGCAGATTTTCAACACAAAGGGCTCTTTCTGGAACCCGTACCTTCCCCTCCAGCAGCTAGACGAACTTACCACCGACACGTTCATGGTGGGCTGCTCCAACCTTCTCATTGCCAACCAACTGGCCAAGTTCGGCGTCGATTTGCTCGTGGACATAGACACCTGTCTGATCAGCTTCCCTTCCGGCAAGCAAGACGAGTTGTCATTATCCAGCTACGACAAGAAATTTATTGTCAATCTTCTTGCAACCCACCAGTCGGGCGAATCGTACATCGGAAGCGACGATTACGTCAGATACCAGTTTGAAGACTACATACGCAGCATGCTCTCTACAACGCGGTTCCAGCAGTACTACGACCGGTTCAAATGCCTCCCGCCCGGGTTCGATCTCCACACCAATCGGCAAATGGGAAACCTCAAGGCATTTGGCGAGCATTTCATCACCGCGTGGTTTCAGACGCAAAATTTCCGTATTTGGGATGCGATGTGCGACGAGTTCATCTTCAATTTCCACGATCCAACCCATATTGCTTGTGGAATGCTGGAGCCGGCGCCTTATCTTTCTCTGTTTTTTACGTTTAAAAAGGCGCCGCAGCCGGGTCTCGCAGACATTGCGGATCAGTACTTTTCGCACGCACAGAAACCGCAGAAGTTTATTTCCAAGGAGGAGGGGACGGATCAAAGCCAAGACAATGCGGACAAAATCTCCAACCCAAATTCCCAGGCCTCAAATTCCGAACCGGCCAAAAAATCTGGCTGGAGCTGGGGCTTCAAGAAGTAGTGCTGTGTGCACTCCACCGCGATCAAAGTAACTAATTTCACTTCTCCATCTCATCTCATCCAACATGAAGCATCCGTTTCAAATCCTCATCTCTGACAGGGCAGGCGAGCACTTGTTTGTTGCTGTCAAAAACAATTTATATGTTTTCCGCGTTTCTGACGGCGCTCTAGTAGGTTCTTGGGTCGACACTGTGGACTTGCAAAGCGTTCAAGAAAAGAAGTTTGAAGCAAAGAGAAAGGAAGCTGAGGCCAAACAAGAGGCAAGTGAAGAGTCAGAGCAGCCAGCAAAGAAGGCAAAGACAAACAAGAAGGAACCAAAAGTGCCAGTTCCAGGTCCCGGTGCTCCCACCATCTACAACTACATTCGTTCTTTGACTTTGACCAGAAACGAAAAGTTCATTGTGGGCACCACCGACAGCGATAAGGCGGCAGTGATTTTCCAAATCGACTTTTCTCAAGAAAACTGTCTCTCTTTGATCAAGCGCCAAGTGTTCCCGAAGAGACCCTGCGCTGTTTCCACCACCATCGATGACTCCACTTTGATTGTGGCAGACAAGTTTGGCGATGTGTACAGCGTTGCGATTGACGGAGCCGAACCACAAGACGAAAAGGCATTGGTTCCAATTTTAGGCCATGTGTCTATGTTGAGTGATGTTCTTGTCGCTGAACATGACAATAAACAGTTTGTTTTGACTGGAGACAGAGACGAACACATCAAAATCACCAACTACCCTAAATCGTATGTGGTGAAGCACTGGCTTTTTGGTCATCACGAGTTCGTGTCGTGCTT
This sequence comes from Clavispora vitiphila, assembly GCA_030557995.1. Lineage (NCBI taxonomy): Eukaryota > Fungi > Ascomycota > Pichiomycetes > Serinales > Metschnikowiaceae > Clavispora > Clavispora vitiphila. The sequence goes on from JANIJR010000021.1 coordinate 160,040, forward strand.
GCACATTTGTGATTTTGATAGCTCTCTTCTCATTAGTGGAGGCGGTGACGACTACTTGGTGTTGTGGAAATGGTTCACTGGCGAAAAAGTTGCTCAGATCGAACTCCGCGACTTGATCCAACCGTACTTGACCAAGGAACATCTCCCTCCAGTCAGATTTTTGGCTGAAGACTCTCCAATGGAGATCTCCGTCACAAAGGTCTCTACTTGTACCATCAACAACACCCGTTTGATTGTTGTGTTGTGTGAAAACACAAAGTGTCTCTTGACTTTCGAAGTTCAAGACAATTTTACCGTCAAGCACAAACAGACTTTTACCACAACGAACTCTTTGGTTGATTTCACCATTGTGAAGGACACCATTTTCGCTGCGATTGACACCGAGTCCGACGAGAAGTTACTTGAAGTGTACAAATTCAACGGCGACTCCAACTTGGAACAGATTGATTCTGAAGTCACCAAGAAGATTTCCGTTTCCAGCAAGTGCGAAGTGGAATCCCGCGCCCAATTCTACCCATTGTATTATATCAGTTCTTTGAGAAAACGGAGCGAGCATTAACACTCTGGGATTTGTGCCAGTCATGTCAACCCACAGCATTCCGTTAATATCCAGTATATCAACTTCTAATACAACATATAACAATTTGCCCCAAATTCGTAGGAGTCAAATTTTCTTTCTACTCATGGTGAAAATCGAATTCTAAATTTACGCTAAAACTAGCCCTTTCCTCTAATTTTTTAGTTTTCCTTGTCTTCCTCCTCAACGAAACCACCCTGCTTACTCAAAGAGTAAAACAAGGAATCCTTCTTCTTTAAGAGATTCTCTGGGGTATCAAATTCAGCAACTTCACCTTGCTCCAACACAACAATACGGTCAGAGTCCATGATCGTGTTCAAACGGTGAGCAATGGTCAAGATGGTTCTGTCCTTAAATTCAGTACGAATAGTTTCTTGAAGAACTTGGTCAGTCTCAACATCGACCGCGGCAGTGGCTTCATCAAGAACCAAAATTGGCGAGGGAACCAATAAAGCCCTGGCAAGACATATCAACTGTCTTTGGCCCACCGACAAGTTTGATCCACCTTCGCTCAACTTCACGTCCAAAGCATCCTTAATTTCTTCGTTAGCGTCTCTTTCAGAGAACATCTTCAACACATGATCTTTCAAATGAGACAATTCCAAAGACTTCCACAATTGTTCATCGGTGTACACATTGACAGGGTCCAAATTACTTCTGATGGTACCCTCAAAGACTTGAGCATCTTGGGGAATAATCGACAATTTCTTACGCAAATCAGACAAGCCGATGACACTGGTGTTAATGCTGTCAATGTCAATATTACCTCCAGCAGCTTCAATCAATCTGAACAAGGCAAGCGTTAACGAAGACTTTCCTGCACCAGTTCTGCCAACAATACCGATTTTTTCATGAGGCTTGATCTCCAAGTTAACGTTTTTCAAAACCAAATCCAATTCTGGTCTGTATCTGGTAGAGTAGTTTCTAAATGAAACCTCGCCATTCTCAGGCCATGATGCTTGGGGTCTGTGTTCCTCAATGATTTCAGGAGCTTCTGGTGTTAATGCGGAGTACTCCATCACTCTCTCAACAGACACGATGTTGGTTTCAACCTCCACAGTCATTCTAACAATCCAGTTCAAAGATTGGGTCACCTGCAAAGCATAAGAGACAGACAAACCAACCAAACCAGCACTGATAGAACTCGTTTTCAAACTCAAAATAGCCAATCCAGAGGAACCCAAGATAATGATGGAGCCTAAGAACTCTAATCTCACCGCCAACCATCTGTTGGCGTTAATAGCTGGGTGATAAGCTCTCATGTTTTTGTCGATTCTGTTTCTGTTCAAAAACTTGAATCTTTCCACTTGGCCGTATGCCCTGATGAGGGAAACACCATTCAAAGACTCTTGAAAGTTAGCAAAAATTGGAGATCTTGAAACAGAGTCCAAACGACGCAATTCTCTGGAAGTTTTCAAGTAATATTGTTGGTAATAAATGTACAACACAGCCAAGGGACCTGCCACAAAAATGAACTCCCAAGTGGAGAAGCAGATAACAAAGATAATAAACAACACCTTCATAGAGTTATTGAAGAACATTCCGAAAACTTTGCCCAAAATCTCATCAATCTTGTAGATATCATTGGAGAATCTGTTCAAGATACGGCCAATCGGGGTAGTTTCAAAGAACGACATTGGTGCCCTCAACACACTGGTAGCCATATCATTGTGCATCTTCTTGGATCCTTGAATAGTACAGAAAATCCACATATAAGCGGACTGAATCAAAGAGCACGCAGAGAATCCAATACCCAACAAGAAATAGAATCCAAGGTATTTGCCAACATCTGGATTGTAGCCATACTTGGTGTTAACCTCAGACCAATGCTTCAACCAGACATTGGCAGAAACATTGAAGACAACTGTAAATACCACTGTAATGAAGAAAATAATGACGTTAAGAGGATTACAGGCCATGGCATATGCCTTGTAAACTTCCCACTTAACCCGACCTTGCTCACTGTGTTCGCGTCTGGCCTTAGCATCCTCGTCATCTTCATCATCACTGCCATCTTCTTGAAGCAAAGCGCGTTCTTCATCAGTCAAAAGGGGGGCATCAGAGGCTCTTCTCAAACTTGTACTGTCAACTTCAGTATCGCTCTCCAAGTAGGAAAGATTGACGTCATCCTTGTCCTTCTCAGCAGACTTGGCGGTTTTCTCTTTAGTAGAGTTAGCAGAAGAAGAAGCAGTGGTAGATGGGCTCTTGCTTCCGGACTTTCCAAACTCAACAATAAGTTGGCGCAATTGACTCTTTTGTTGCGACATGATTTCCAAGTAGGTACCTTGTTCAACCAACTTACCGTCCTTCACCATGTGCAAGTTATCAGCGATACTCAACACGTGAATAGCATTGGTAGCCAAGATCTTACATTTAGTCTTCAACAAACCGTCAGGGCCCAAAACGTGGTCAATCAAGTGTCTACCAACATGCTCGTCAACAGCACTCAATGGGTCATCTAACAAGTAAACATCAGCACGGGCATACACGGCTCTGGCCAAACTAAGTCTGGCCTTTTGACCACCGGACAAGGATATACCCTTTTCACCAACCTCGGTCTTGTCACCCTTTGGCAAAATGTTCAAATCCACAGTCAACGCACAAGCTTTCAACACATTGTTATAAAAGACAGGGTCATACGTGTGTCCGAACAAAATGTTTTCCCTGACGGTTCCATTGATAATCCAAGGCACCTGAGAAACGTATGCAACTTTTCCGTGAACCCTGACGTCACCTCTCAACTTGTACAAATCACCCAAAAGCGATTGAATAATAGAGGACTTACCAGAACCGACTCTACCGACAATACAGTCCAATTCACCCTTGTTGGCAGTCAAATTAATGTTAGACAACGCAACCTTGTAGTTTTCCTCGCCATTTTGCTTGGACCACAAGAAAGTACCGTCCTTGACGGAAACAGCGACATCTCCCACCTTTTCAGCTCTTGGGGATCTCACTACTGCATTCTCTTGCAACTCGGAGCTGGTCAAAAACTTGGTCAATCTGGTAATAGCAACCTGAGCTTCGACGATATTGGTGATGACCATAGGCACAACCGCCAAAGGGAAAGACAACAAGTTAAACAAGGACAACGCAGGAAAGACAATATCTGTGGACAAACTGGCATTTTTTTGCGTCAATACAAATAATCCAAAAGTAGAGCAACTGACCAAGAAAGGAGCCAAATTCCAACTGAAATTGGATACAGCACCAAACACACCCATACGGCTTAAGTTGGCCAACTCTTTGTCGTTTCTGACGTGGTTCAACTTGGCCAAATAAGGCAGCTCCCAGTTGTACAATTTCAAGGACTTGATGTTGTTCAATATTTCACTGATCAATCTAGATCTTTCGTCCTTGTATTTCATCTGTGTCTTTTGCAACTTCTTTTGGTATCTGGCAATCACCGCATTCAATGGGATCATGATTACCATGATGGCCACACCGGCCCACATAGAGTTACCCAAAAGGCCGTGCAAAGAATACAAACAGATGGTAATTTGGAATGGACCGGACCAAATAATCTGTAAGTTCTGCACCAAATCTTGCAATCTCTGCACATCAACGGACATGAGATTGACAATGTCTCCGGTGTTGGACGCTTGCTTGGCTTCGTTGGACAAGTTCAAAGACTTGTCGTAAATAACGGAAGTCAAAGAAGATTTGATCTTCATACCCAAGTCGAACGCCCTTTGGAAGTACTGGTGCAAAAAGGCGGTCTGGGTAACAGAAACAACGAACATGGCGCCTGCAATCATCAAACCCTTGGTGAGAGGCAATGGGTTGCCCTCCTTGACCGACTCGGAGTAATCATTGACAAAACGGATCAAAAGACGGAGCAATTGTGGCTGCACAAACGCCAAACAATCCTGCAAACCCTTGAACAAGCCTCCCACGACGAAAGAGAAGCCAAACGCACGCGAGAGCGCCTTGAAAAGAGACGGAGAAGCTTGCTTACTCCAGTAAGCACGGAAAGTCTCAGAAGTGGAGGAGGAACGGAGTTGGCGGGGCAAGAAGGGCAAGTCCCTTTCCGTCAAATACTGTTCGTAGCCCTTTCTCATGAGCGGCGCCATCCAGTTGAAAGTGAGGCGAGAAAACACATTGGCACTATCGTAAGGAGATGTGTTCAACTTTGTGGAAAAACTGCCTAGGGACTCGGGCAGAAAACGGTCCGCCAACACCAAAACTAAGAGCGCATTGACCGCAGCCAAGATGGTGAAGGTTGCGTGGTTGTTGTGGAGATCACCTCTCACCTTCAACGCCACGGCATTTCCGGCATGAATCAACACCTGCGAGAGCCAGTAGAAGAGTGCGACGCCGTTCGACACGTTGCTCTTGAACTGCTCAATGTAGTGGATGGCGTAAGCCACCGATACCGCGGCAATGTTCATGTAAGCGGCACTGGTCAAAATATCGGTTTCTCCCGGGTACAGAAGCGCTATCACCACGGAAAACACAAGCTGGATGGCGGTCAACGCCAATTTGGCGTAGAACGCCCACGTAATTCTGTTGCCGGTGGCCTGCTTGTTGTTTCGGAGACTTCTGACTTGGAGCGAGCCGAACACCACCATCATGGCGCCCACCGCCAAGTAGAGCGCGCCCGACCAGAAACACGGGGTGAAGTCGCTGTAAACCGGCGAAATGGGACCCCAGCCGTCCGCACAGTGGCACAGGAGCCATCCTGGAGCCAGTTGGGGCGGACCCACTGGAACCGAGCTGTTCTGGGGGGAAATTCTAGGCGCAGCTTGCGCGAGAAAGGGCTCTCTGGCCAAACTGTCCCACTGCTGTAGCAGCGGGTCGGTGACAAACGCGCCAAGTACTTCCATTGTGGTAGAAGTTTAGGGAGAGGCGGTTCAATAGAGAGATTACAAATTGCCTCCGGAGCGCGCCAGAGCCACGGACTACACGCAGGACGCAGAACGGCGATAACAACAGCTGCAGAATCATTTTAGCATGGTCTATTACGTAAATGCGGGGGGTGGCGTCGTGCTGTTGCCGGGGTGGCAGGATCTGATGCACATGTTGAGCTTGTGGGCTGAGATCCGGTGTGAGGTGGCCGCTTGGGTCCGTATGGCGCTCCCACTGAGCTCGCGCGGCTGCATCTCCAGTTGGTCGGGATTTGTCATCCACTTTGGGCGCGCATATAGTGGCACCCTTTTGCATGCACGGCACACGATATAGTGCACAGCCCTGGTAGAGGTCCGTCTGTGGCCGGTCGGACGGCAGCCAGAGTAGCGTCTGATTTAAATCTCTGCACTGGGGTGCCTCGTGCTGTCTGTTGATGCAGGATGGACATTGGGCCACCCGCAGCTGTGAGTAGGCATTCCAACCTCCGTAGACGGCACCATGCGCTAGGAATGAGGAACAAATGACTCTGGGACAGCAAACTCCCAGTGTAAGACGAAGAAAGAAGATATTCGGCCACTTTGGCTCATTCATCACTGGCCAAATAACGGAATAGATGCAACGGCCACGCTGGTTCCGAAAACTATGTAACGGGTTTAGTCGATGATTGCAGTGAATACACATGTTACTTTGTGCATCGACGAGGCGGGCCACGGGTCACGCCGAGTCAGACCAGCCGCCAGGAACCTCCGCCAAAAACCACCGCCAACATCTATCGCAACATCTATCCCAACACCAAAATGAGCGGCTAACGAGCTAAAATCAACACATTTTCAACTGAAGCCAGTCTCGACCAAAAACTGCAGCAGCATACTAGGGACAGTCCCCACCTGACAACCCACATGTCACGTCGGCTTCCATGTGACGGGCTAAACCTCTCACTTGAACAACCGCTTCAACCGCAGCTTCTTCTTTTCCTCCACCTTTGGCTGAGGGAACAGCGGTGGCGGCGCCTGCGGTGCGCGGCGCAGGGGCGGAACCTCCACCGACAGCGGGCGAGAGGGTTCCTGCCGCTCCTGCCGCGGACGCTCGTGCCGCTCTGCCAAGTATTCTGGCGCCTCCTGGGATGCATAGAGCTCCTTCACTATTTCCAAGTCGAGCGTCCCCGGGGTCTTCACCTGGTCAATGTCCTGCAACCCAATCAAAAAGTCCCGCGGGCGTAACACCGTCTCGGAACCGAGGAAAAAGTCCTTGTTCTGCATCGCCGAGAGCTCGTACACAGAACGCATTTCGGAGTAGGTCACGCCGCCTGCGACAAAACAGAACACGCGCGGGCGGTGGGCCGGCAGAGTGCGAGCAGTGGGCGCCCACTGGGCGCGGATGCGAGTGTTGCGCATGGAACCCGGGCGGTCGAGCTGGGGCCGTGCGCTGTCCTCCTCCAACGGCTTATCGCGGAAGTAGGGGAAAATGTCCTCGTCGAGTTCAAACCGGGCCGCGCGCGCAAGAACCGACTTGAGTCCCGGCGCAAACCGCGACGTGTTGTATGTGCCGTCGTTGTTGATGGTGTGGAAGGTTGTGGTGCGGACAGGAGGGTCGCGCGGCGAGTCCTTGACCACCGGAAAACCTAGTTTGTAAAGATTGACGAAACACCGCAGCACAAGCGACACAATGTGCGAGTCCTTGACGCCAATGAACTTTGCGAGCTTCACAAAGTCTGTGCTGGGGAGACCTCCGCGGTAGAGGCCGTAGATGAGCACAAGGCGCACCTTATCGTTCACATGCAAATCGTCTCGCGCGAGGAGCGCCACCAAGTCCGCTGCTAGGTGAGTGTTGCGCACGCCCTCGAACAGCGTTCCTTCGGCACAGCAGGTTTGCTCGAAGTCTGCGGCAAACTCCGCCAACTTGCGCCGCGCATTGATATCCAAGCACTCGTCGATCAAGGTCTTGTGGAGCGTGACGAGGCGGCGCTCGTCGTCAAAGCCCAGAAGATGCGCCACCACGTACATGAGGTCCAGCGCGGTTTTTGCTTTCGCGCGGTCCACCATCAACGGGTTGTTCTGGATAAGGTGCGCGATGCGGGTCACAATCACCTCCAGAGCCTCCACTATGTGCATGTGGCGCACTGCGGCCCACACATCGTCTTCCGAGTCCAACGTGGCGGTGGTTTCGGTGGTGTCGCCCTTTTCCGTCTGCACCGTGTAGGTGTATTTGCCCTCATGTTCGAGCTGGGGCACCACGTCCATGGCCATGGCCTGGTACGAGAACTCGTGGAGGAGTGGTGCGTACAAGTCGAGCGCGCGGTCGCACACCACAAGCACCGCGCGCGGCTTGTCGCCCACGGACTCGGGCGGGTAGTGCGGGTCGTGGCGCGCGTGGTCGTCGAGCTGGCGCTGCACCTCGTCCGCGAGAAGTTCGGGCAAGCGCGCCGCGGCGTGGGTGGAGTGGGGAGACCGGTAAAACCGGAGCAACGGGTACTCCCCCGCCGCCACCACCGCATTGACAATGGCACGGGCAGACTTTCTGATTTGCGGCAACACCACGTCGCCGCAGTTTTCGTTGTAGTACACCGGCATCGGGTTCTGGGCCACATGGTCGGCGAGGAACACCCGGGGCTCGAGCGGGTACATCGATGCAGGCACAAACGCGGGCGGCGAGTCCAAGTACGCCCCGCTTTCGTGCACCAATTTGTCGAGCCGCGCGCGGGCGGTATCCTCCCAGTGCGAGAGCGGAGCCAAGAGCAACGCGCCGCACTTGTAGCGCCGAGCAGCGGCGTCCGCCGCAATGCAGTTGAGGTGCAACACCAGCGGGTGCACGAGGTAGACCGCGCGCGAGAACGGCTGCGGCTTGCGCGGGGCGGTGATGATTTCTACCGAGGTCACAAGCCGGAGCAAAGCATCTTTGGATGTGACCCGAAGGAGGAGCGCGTGGGTGTGGGGGTCCACCACGAGCGCGTGGAGGCCGTCGGTGGAGGTAGCGGCCTTGAGGTGGGAAAGGAGGTGGTTTTCCTGGAGGGCAAAGAGGGAGGGGGAGCTCATGACACTATGAGTGAGGTGGATGGTGGAGCAGTGGGAAGGGGGGGGGATCCAGCTGCGATCAAGGGTCTAGTATTGGGTATTCTAGTACCTGGGGTTCTAGCTATCTAGCAATCGGGAAATCTGGGATCTGTAAGCGAGAGTGGCCACGGTGGTGGGAGGTGGAGAATGTGTCTGATTGATCTGATTGCTCGGTGATTTGTGCGCGCCTATATACCGAGTGTTGAGGCACTTTTTGGTACGGAGAGGTATGCGGCGGCGTGACGCGAGAACAGGGCTAGTATTGTATGCTTTGTATTTGTTTGGTGTTTAGTTGTGGTCCGCGTCGATATATCTGTGCTTTGTGTTTTGCTTGGTGTTTGCATTCATTTTTGTGCTCGTAATTGGTATTTAAGCATTGGCAATCTTGAACATTGGCAATCTTGAACATTGGCAATCTTGAACATTGGCAATCTTGAACATTGGCAAACTTATTTAATCATCGGCAAACTTATTTAATCATCGGTAATCGTACTCAATCTTTGGTTTTTTGGTATCTCTGGTATCTTTGGTATCTTTGGTATCTCTGGTATCTCTGGTATCTCTGGTATCTCTGGTATCTCTGGTATCTCTGGTATCTCTGGTATCTCTGGTATCTCTGGTATCTCTGGTATCTCTGGTATCTCTGGCATCTCTGGTATCTTTGGAGCTTCGCTATTCATCTTTGCACCTCCACTACTGGATCTCCCGCATTAATTTTCCGTATTGCTCTTTGTTTAGCTTCCCAGTTACTTATACCATTTATGGCAACTTACAGGTCTTCCTGTTGATGCATTGAGAAAGTACCACATTATCAGCCATAGTGGTACTGGAACTTCAATAATCTGTCACTCTTAACAATCCCTTCATCTACTGGCGATGTGACAGTCACAGTGTGTTATCATTACAGTGTTTTTTTTTCAAAGATACCATGTACTTCGAACTCCGGGCCATGCCGTTTTTGGGCGTTAGCACAACTACCCCAAAGGCTCAAAATCGCACATTGAGGGTCCTATTACACCCATGGATCTAATCTGGGACGTTGGCAACGCTAGTAGAAAACATTCGTATCATGAATGACGTCTTACCGTATATTATTGCAACCATTTTCCGGATTCCCGATTCAATACTGTCAATAGACTCATGTAACTCGCCACGTAGCTCAAAGAGCCCGCAGTATGTGGCAACTAGAAAAGGGAACGCGGGCAAGAAGCAAATTGCTTCAAGTTTGGGGAGACCCTCTTCGATTCTACGGCGACATGGATATGAAAAGGTATGGGTGGGTACTCTCGTCATGTACATTGTTACCGGAGAAGTTGTGCATTTTCCGAGCTCCGGCCACTGGCTCCGTCAAATAAGCCCACGGCCATGCCATTTGCACCGAACAACCGACTTGGGGCTTTTTTTCGATGGTCGTGTGACTTTGGCTCGTCGAATCTCGCACAAGGACCATGACTTCAAAGACCCGAAAACGCGTGTCGCTCTTTCCGCTTTCAAAATCACCTCGAGCTTCGACTAGAACCGGCGCCCGCTCCAAACTACGCTAAAACCGGCGCACAACGTAACCTAAGGCGCCGCGCAAACGCTACTTCTATACCGCAATTCGTAATCTGTACCAATCGAGCAATAGTCCGGCGCAGTCAAACAAAACCCCCGTCACCACATCGACCAAAGCGGACCAACCCCCGCCCTAACCACCAAACAATGGTCGGCTCCAGTTTCTAATTCCAGAAAAGTATAGTCGCAACGCGAAAGCGCGATAAAGGCCACCGCATGCCGATGTGGACCGACCGCACTAGTGCAGACTTGTCAGTCGATATCAGTCCCGGCCAACAACGCCACGCCGAAAAACCCACAAGCCTTGTTCCACATCAGCTCGCGTCCGTGCTCCACCAGCTCCAATTCTCCCGCTATTTTTCTCCACCAACTCTCGTCGGTTTCTTCCCTCTCCTACTTCCGCTCCAATGCTGTCGCGACAGCCTGTACACTCTGCCACTCCACTTCTTTCCGCTCTTTCGACCCGTCATTCGGCGCCTTCTCCCTCCCGCCTTGCCCCATTTCATGCCAAAGTGAGACTCTCCAAAAAACCGCGTCCCTACCTGCGACCTCACATGTCTGCATCGTCCACCCCCACCTGCTTGGTGGTGGCATACATTGCCGGATGGTACATTTTCTCTCTTTCCATCTCCATCTACAACAAATGGATGTTCGGCCACGGCCTCAACTTCAGCTTCCCGCTCTTCATAACCTCTTTCCACCAGGTATGTCTTTTCCTTCTCAGCGGCACGCTCTTGCTCTTGCGGCCCAAACTTAGACCCACCATCAATACTGCACCTTCTGCCGGCTCCACGCCCACCACAACCACCACTGTGAACCCCTCGGGGTGGGAAAAGCTCTGCACGGCTATGGCAATGCCCCTTTTGCCCTATTTTGTCAGCATTGTGCCGTGTGCGGTGGCCTCGGCCGGAGACATTGGCCTCAGCAACGTTTCGCTTAGGTACATCTCGTTGACGCTCTATACCATGCTTAAAACGTCGTCGTTGGCATTTGTGTTGCTCTTTGGGCTTCTTTTCCGCTTGGAGCGCTTCAACTGGCGCCTTGTGGTCATTGTGGCGGTGATGTGCGTCCTGGTGATGATGATGACACAGAAACCAGACCAACTGGTAGACCAAAACCAGCTCCTCGGAATTGTGCTCATTTTGGGCGCGTCTTTCGTGCTGGGGATCCGCTGGTGCTTCACCCAGATCCTCTTGAAGAAGAACGACTACACGCGCAACCCGGTGCTGACGATTTTCTACATTGCACCTCCCATGTCGCTTGTGCTCTTTTTGTTTGCGCTCGCGGTGGAAAAATGGGACTCCTTCACCGCTCTGCCGATCTGGGAACTGAAGGGAATTCCCCTTACCATCGGACTTATGATTGTTCCCGGCATTTTGGCATTTATGATGACGCTTTGCGAGTTTGAGCTTCTTGCAGTGGCTCCCGTGTTGACTTTATCCATCGCAGGCATTTTCAAGGAGTTGCTCACCATCATGTTCAGTGCGCTCATTTTCGGCGACAGGTTGAGTTTCATGAACGGCATTGGCTTGTTTTTTACCTTTGTGGATGTGGTTTGGTACAACTACTACCGATACACGGAAAAGGAGGCGGCAGAGGAAAGTTATACGCCGTTATCTGATCTCGAAGAAAACGTACCGGGCGAGTTGAAGAAGCTTTAGTAATAGATGTATATTTAGAGCGGTGTAGAATCCGGGGGAAACTGGCGTTCAAGAGAATAATCGAAATGGCCACAGAGCCGCTTAAGTAAATATTGAACAACACAACTGATCAGGTCTGGTCGTGGGACCGATCAATGAGTGAAATTCCCGGTGGCATTGCCACTAAAATCGCATTTTATAACAAATATTATTTAAACCCATATACGAGAAATTTTCGTTTCACTTTGCCACTCCTAAAACCAGGAATTGTCTTATTACGCTAAGCATACCCCGAGCATGCCGCCCAAGAAAAGGATGATGTATAAAGCGTTGCGGGTCTCAGACATGGAGTCTCTGAGTGCCATGGCACCGGAGCTAGGAGTCGGCGCACTTGCGGCAGTTGCATCAGCAGAGGCTGTGGTTGTGTCTGAAACTGTCACATAGATTTCGCCGGACTGAATCACCACCGCAGAAAAGCGCGATGGAAGCACTTCTGTGTTGGTAATGTTCCCCGTAGAGAACGTCATGGTGACATTCTTCGAGTTGGACACCTCCGTGGCGAACGGAATGTAGTCAGAAGTGATATAGCCCACAGTAGCACTGATGGTGCTATTGCCTGAATAAAACAGAATTTGTGTTTGATTCACCGGCTGGTCTGGCTCATCCGTGTCATACGACACGATTACGTTGCTCTTCCTGTTCGCCATAGCCACAGTACCTCCCTCATTATCCATAGCAAAGTAGACTTGTTTGATGAAGGGTAGACCAAGAGCAGAGTAGCCAATCTCGGAGTCCGGGAGGACAGTGAGAAAGCACGCAGGCTCGCCATCGGAGAACACCAAATAGCTGTCATCGTAGTACGCGTCCGTCAACAACAGGGAAAGCGGAACCGGCACAGTCAAGGGACCGAAGGTAAAGTTGAGAGTTGCCTGGGTCTGGTCAAAGTCCGAGCATACCACAATCCACCGGCCAAGCGCCGAGGAGAAATAGGCGTTTGTCTGCACTGCCAACTCGATAATACAATCCCATGGTAAATAGGAATAGCTGGACCTTGGGTCGATCAACACTGCTACCGACAGGTTTGAGTAGAGAGACATGGACTTGTCAGACAACGGGTTGTACAAGGCGATAGTGTCCAACGCCACAATCGGGAGCGGGCGCACGTCCGAGTTACCCTGCGACCAGCCTTCATAGGCAATCTGCGGAAACTGGTAGAAGTTGCCGGTGTAATACAGCTGGTTGACCGCGCCCAAGAGCAAGTGGCCGGTACTGTTGTAGTCATTGTCGCCAAAGTAGGTGGAGTAGCCAAGCCCGGGGATAAGTCCGTCCTGCAAGAGACGTTCGAGAACACCGCTTGCGGTGAAGCTCTTTGCTAGCCCGAAGCCGCCAGCGTACACATTAGTATCGTCAATCAAGCCAAACGAGAGTTCGTCCAACTCAATGTAGACGCCGCCAACCACGCCCACCGTGAAGTTGTCGTTATACTGCACACCCTCGGCTACGATCCCGTTTGGGTATGCAATGGAAGTTGCCAAGGCAGTGGCCATATCATCCGTTTCGGTGAGAACCGTCGTGGAAGAGTCGGTTTTGGTGTATGTAGTGGTGGTGACGGGGGTGTACGCGCCGTACAAATAGCAAATGCCGTCATCCGAGTAGCCGGAGGAGGCGGTAGCGGTGGCGGTAGAAACAGAGGTCACGGTGTCGCAGTCGGAGATCTCCAACGCATTGAGAACCCAAACCGCCGGCTGCAAGAAATCCACACGCACGCCGTATTCGTTGCCGCCTGCGTCGGTCATCATCGCGTTGAAGTAGATGTCTTCGTCCGGTCTTGTGAGCTGCACCGTGAGGAGCGATTCTGTTGAGGATGTCGTGGACGACGACGACATCTTGGTGGATGTGGATCTTGAAGATCTGGATGTGGTGGACCTGGATGTGGTGGACCTGGATGTGGTGGACCTGGATGTGGTGGACGAGGATGCGGTAGATCTAGATGTGGTGGACGAGGATGCGGTAGATCTAGATGTCGAGGAGCTGGATGTCGAGGGGCTGGCAGCCATGGCAGACGCCGCTAGCGTTGCGAATACGTAGAAGAGCAATCGCAGCATGCTTCAAGGGGTTTTGATGGCGGTTAACGAGAGTGTTTGTGAAGAAAAGCACACGGTGGCCTCAGAAGCAGAACGCAGAAAGGCGGGAAGCTAAAGGCTCGGGGAGATGCAACAAAAAGTTATTGGGACCGGAAGTAGAAATTATGCTTTGGATTCAGTCTTCACGACGGAAATGGGCAATTCTTTGGTTGTAGGTTGCTTCTAACTGGAGGCTGACGAACGTGATGAATGCAAGCTTGGTCAGAAATAAATCTGTGTTCTATAATGTACCATACGGGGATGCTGCGGTTTGTGTGCTTGCGATGATTCCCGTCTTCCTGGATGTTTTTTTTTTTTTTTTTTTATGTTGGTGTAGTTGAGAAGTCGAGAAGCGATTTTCGCCCGATGTGGATTTGTTAGCTGCTGCAAGCCTGTGCGTGGGCTCGTAACCAGGGCTGACGGTAATCTTGGCCAATGTCTGGAGAGAAATTAGACGGAGTAATTTATATGAGAACGTCCACAGAAACAAGCTGGCTTCACCTCGTTTGCGGTGCTTCTGCTGTCCTACTCCGGTCTTTGCGCATCCGGAGTCGCCCCAAGTGGCTCTGCGCGTATCTTGCGGCGCAACTGTGCGATGACGATAGGGGCGAAGTGGACCAGACAGAAGCGGACAGGGCAGAGGAGAAAGAGAAGACGGAAGAGGAGCGGAAAAAGAGGCGGAAGGCAGGAGAATGCGAGCTACACCGCCGCGAATCGCCTACGTTGCTCTACGAGGCCACCAGCCCGCCACGTGAAGCGGGACTTATCCGAAAAGAAGACAAAAGTCGACCGTTGTCGGAAAAACAAAAATGATGTAGTGTGCGCCATATGGACTACACACCGACCGCGCGGAATTTCGGAGAAGCACGACGGGTAAAGTGTGAAAGCGACCGAGTATCTTTTGCAATTGCTGAAAGGGGGCGGAAACCGCTGGCGACGGGTCAAACAATGCGAACAGACCCGCCTCGCAACTGGCCCTAGCAGCTACTGCCCAGACTGTGGGTGTTCTGGGCACTGGAGTGCGGTGGGGGAGGAACGGTGCGAAACTGCCGGGCGTGAGTAGCCTAAAAAATTTACTCCTCTAACAATGTTCAACTGGTGTGGGTGCATTCATTGTCCTTGGCGCGTGGCGATATTCCTGTGGATCTTGTCTATTGTGAAAGGTTTACTTTGGCCAGACACAAGCCACGCCACGGGAGCTCCGGTGGCGAGTCTGGATTTGCTTTTAGGCCGTTGCGGCCCCGAAGGGCGTTGCGACTCTACATGCACAACGGGCAATCGTAACGTTGGCCAACGAGACAGGCCGAGTTGCACACGCAGCGGCGGTGGTTTGCAACGGGCCTACTCCAAGATACTCCACCACCATACGACCACGGTTCGAAGCGGAGCCCAGAAGCTAAAAATAAACACCCCGGTTGTGTGCAGTACGCACATCGCCGTAGGGCAGATGCTTCCGCCGAGCGGGCCCCAACGGACACTGGTATGCGGAGGTGCGGCGCCAGAACGCCTGTGTCTCCCGCCACGTAGAGGCGGCGCCCCGGGATGTACGCTGTAGCTGTAGCGGTGGTCACGTGTACGCTGTTGTAGCGGAGGTCACGTGTACGCTGTTGTAGTTGAGGTCACGTGTACGCAGTTGCAGCGGTGGTCACGTGCACGCAGTTGCAGCGAAGGTCACGTGCGGCAGTCGGCGGCGGTCCCAGAGGCCGTGGATGCCGCCGCAGGCGCCGTCGCCCCTTCGAGCGTGCCCCAACGCCGCTGCAGCCCGCTCTGCTTCGCTCGCACGTCCGCGGACTTCGCCTGCGACCGCTCACCGCACCACTCGCACCATCTCCTCTGGTACTCCATCATGCGCGCGCACGAAAAAACAAACTCACCACAACCACATCACCAATACCCCAACTCTGCGTGGCGAGTCAGCAGGAACCCCGACTCGGAACTCCCCACATGGCATTTTTCTCGGCGCCCAAGATGCTCAGGCGCCACGACGGAAAATACCGCCGCATGAAAATCGGCATCCGCCCCCAGCTCATCATCTTGGTGTGTTTCCTGTCGCTCTTCTCGTTGTTAATCTTGGGGGTGGTGGCGGGCGTGTATACCTCGAACAACATATCCAGCCTTCGGTCCGACCGGCTCAAAGTCATCGCGCAGCTCAAAGCCACGCAGGTGCGCCAGTCCATCGAGTACGTCTACTACCAGGTGTACTGGCTCTCGCAGCGGGAAGAAATCACCTCTCCCCTCGCGCTGTACAAGGCCGGCAACAACTCCAAGCTGGTGTTTGCTGAGGCGCAGCTCTCGCTCGATCTGTTTCTTCTGCTGTCTGAGACGTACGCCTCGGCGAAAATCTACGACCTCTCCCTTACGGCCGTGGCGCTGTCGCTGAACCCGGACGTGGTCGCCGCAAGCGCCGTGAGCGACGCATTGTACCCGCTCAGTCCGTACTCCTCGGTCCCTGCGGCCGTGACCACCTCCAACCTGTCGTACGTGTTGACCAGAGGACTATTCACCGGCCCGCTTGCCAACAACTCAGACTCCGCCAACCAGACATACTACTTCGGCATCACCATCCCCATCTATTCCAACACCTCCATCATTCTCAACACGCCGTCGGTGTCCGGGTACTTGTCGGTGATTTCCGACGCAAAAACTTTGCTCACTGCCCTCTCCACCAAGGGCGCCGATTACAGTGCGGCGGCGGTCAAGGGCATTTACGCCAACGACTCCAACGTTGGAAATAGCGCTGCACTCACGGGTTTTGAGTGGGTCTTTCCGGTTCCAGACTCGCTGTTTGAATCCAACATATTCTACCCGTTGTCGAGTTCGTCTTCGGCGGTGCAGCAGGCGCTCAGCCACGAAATTGGCTTCGCAGACGATCTCGAGCTTGTTTCTGGCCAAGTTAGTGCCGTCGGCTACAACCGCTTGCGCGTCGATTCCGACAATATGTGGAGTATATTGGTGGACCAGCGGCGTAACAACTTTCTCGCACCGGTACGCAAGCTCACGCAAATCATGGTGGGTGTTGTGTTTGCCATTGGTGTGTTCATGTGTCTCGTGACATTCCCGCTTGCGGTTTGGTTCGTCAATCCCATCACCAAGCTCAAAGAAGCCACCGAGGCCATCACCAACTCCAAAAAGAAGAAGGATGGCGCGCTTGCACGGTCACACTCGGCCCGCAGCACGCTGTCGGAGCCGCGGGCGGCGCTCGGCAAAACCAACTCGGCCCGGACGTCGTCTGGCATCACCCTTTCCTCTGCTTCTTCGACCGTATACCTGTCGGGCATCAGACTCCCCGGACGCATTCCCGCACTGAAAAAATTCTTCAAAGACGAGTTAACAGAGCTCTCGGACGCATTCAACATCATGACGCAGGAGTTGGAGACGCAGTACTCGCACCTCGAGCAGCGGGTCAAGCTGCGGACGAAAGAGTTGGAGGCAGCGAAAATCGAAGCCGAGACCGCCAACGAGGCCAAGACCGTGTTCATCGCCAACATCTCCCACGAGTTGCGTACGCCATTGAACGGTATTTTGGGAATGACCTCGATTGCATTGGAGGAGCAGGACCCTCTGCAAGTTCAAGACCTGTTGAAGTTGATCCACCGGCTGGGCGAGTTGTTGTTGCACATTTTGACGGAATTGTTGACCTATTCCAAAAACACACTCAATCGCTCTAAGCTCGAGAAATCCAACTTCCAGATTCTCGAAATCGTGCACCAGGTGCGGTCCATTTTCGGCAAGTTGGCGGTGGACCAGCGGGTCAACTTCAAGATATTGGTGAAGCCGAATAGTTTGCGGAAACTCATTCTATACGGCGACTCTAATCGTATCATTCAAGTGGTGATGAACTTGGTGTCCAACAGTTTGAAGTTCACTCCAGTCGATGGAAATGTTGACGTCATATTCCGTCTAATAGGAGAATACGACGAGGAGGCGTCACAGAAAGTTGACCATCTGCGTGTTTGCACGAAAGCTCCACCACAAACACCGGACAACCGGGAAACTGATTCGCTAAACGGAGATGCTGATAGGGACATTGACTTGAACGAGAAAGACTCTGAAAAACGTTTCTCCACTGAAAAACGCTTCTCCGGCGAAAGACGCTTCTCAGGCGAAAGGCGCATCTCTGGAGAAAGACGCTTCTCCGGCGAAAAACGCTTCTCGGGCGAAAAACGCTTCTCAGGCGAAAAACGCTTCTCCAGCGAAAGACTCTTCTCCAGCAAAAAACTCAACGAGAAAAACGAAAACATTGACGAAATGAACGACCTCCAACGTGTTTCTTCCACTTTGGATGAGTCCGATTCCCAGAGTTTAGCTACCATCGCCACAACTGAGTTCGAGAAATTTCTTTTCTCATCACAATTCTCCAAACCGCTTCCGCCTCCGCCAATGGTGGATCGTCGACAGGCCGATGTGCGGCCAAAAAACCTGGCTGAGGAGCTACCAAATTCCGCATTGCCAGACATACAACCTGGCGAGGAAAATCAAGATGAGAGTAATGAGAAGGAAGCAAAAGATGAGAAAAAGGCAACGATGGAGAATCCAGAGAAAGAAAAAGCCCGTCCCGTAGGCTTTTTCAACTCACCCAATCAACTCTCCAATAGTGAGTTGGTCAAGGACAACAAAGTGTACAAGATGCGCAAGTTGTATCTGCCCAAAGTGTGGGCAATTCAAATCGAGGTCAGTGATACCGGTTCAGGAATCGAGCCTGCTCTTCAAGAGAAAGTATTTGAGCCATTTATTCAGGGAGATCAGACTCTTTCTCGCAGTTATGGTGGAACCGGTTTGGGTTTGTCCATTTGCCGCCAGCTTGCGAAGATGATGCATGGTACTCTCACGTTGAAGTCCGTTATTGGCAAGGGCTCTACGTTCCGGTTCACGGTGCCACTTCCGCAGAACGGCGAGATTGTGGTACCTCCAGATCAGATGGAGGATTTCTGCAACGACGAGTTCAACCCTAATTCGAAGGTCAACCGCCGGGTAATTTTCGACATTGAGGAACATGAGCTGGACGACGATTCTCCGGTGGTCCATGAGCCTGACAGCCTGATCAGCGACGACACTGTCAAGTCCAAGACTCTGGACCAATCGGAGGAAAAATCGCCGCAATCGCCGGAAAAGGCGCTGTCCAAACATTTTGCTCACCGTCTCGACTTGCCGTCGCTCGGTCTACACCATCTTCAGGATTCGTCCACCGGGACCGTGAACCAGGCCCAGAGCGGAGATACTCTTTTGAAGAGTTTTTCCCACTTGAAGATTTTGGTGGCCGAGGACAACTCCGTCAACCAGGAGGTGATCAAGCGCATGTTGCGGCTCGAAGGTTTCACCAACGTCACCATGGCCGGAAATGGTGCAGAAGCGGTGGATTTTGTCCAAAACTCGTACGACTCCGGCTCGCAGTTTGACATGATTTTCATGGACGTTCAAATGCCCAAGATGGACGGCTTGACCGCGACCAAGCTAATCCGAAACAACTTGCGGTACTCCAAGCCCATTATTGCATTGACGGCGTTTGCCGATGAGAGTAACGTCAAGGAGTGCTTGAACAGCGGCATGACAGGTTTCCTCTCCAAGCCCATCAAACGAACCAGTTTGCGGCAAGTCAT
Source organism: Clavispora vitiphila (assembly GCA_030557995.1). NCBI lineage: Eukaryota > Fungi > Ascomycota > Pichiomycetes > Serinales > Metschnikowiaceae > Clavispora > Clavispora vitiphila. The sequence continues at coordinate 179,429 of JANIJR010000021.1, forward strand.
TACGGAGTTTTCCTCGGAGCTTCTTAGTGAGATTGTCACTACCCCGGTGGGGATGACAGACGAGCAGGATCGCCGTCTCGATTTCCCGCCTTTGTCGCCCACCAAATTTAGATGACGGGTGTGTATGTTTAGACTGTAATATATTGCATAATAGATATCCTAAGATACGGTACTAAATTTTTTACCCCCAGGCATCAACGCGTCCATAGTTGTCAAGACTAGGCCGACCCGTTGAGCCGTTATGCTGGCATTCCTGGTGCACTTCGCGAGTGAAGAAGGCGGACTAATAAACGGCTGAAACATGTGTGGTCTGCTGCAGCCGTACCGCACTAAAGTGGGTGCGTCGAACAATAAACCTTCTCTGCCGCGACCCGAGCCGTGACGTCAGATTCTCGTGCCACACATGCCACCCCGCTGTGTGCAGTCCGAGGCCCGCCCATTTAGTATGCGTAATGACCTTCTCGCTGGCTGGCTCTTCTTCCCCACTACCTTCTTCAACCCCCAAATCCCCGTTTTCCTGGGTTTTTGTGTGCCGATCACCCCAGCCTTTTATTACTGAATCGTTCGCGATGGATTTTGTGGAAAAGGGCCACAGCACATCCTCCATGGGGAAAAACCGGACCCTTCTCACCCTTCTGTACTGGGTCCGGCTTGTGATTGTTTTACTATGGGGCAGCGGGTTTTTGATCACCGCCATCGCGTTTCTTCTCAGCTGGAAGGCGTCTCGGGTGCAGAAAGTGCCCTTAGACCGCATATTGCCCGCCGCCCAGTATTCTGGCGCAAAGAAACCGTTGACGTTCGAGGCGCTTCGTGACGGCGAGTTTCGCCCGGAGTTAAAACATGTGCAATGGATCCACAGCCCTGAGTCCGTTTCCAACGACCAAGGAACCTATTTACTTTCTGGAAAAGTGGATGGAACCACGAAATACGTTGTGAAGAGCATTTCCAACGAAAGCTACCTGTACGACTTGTACAACGACAGCTTCTTCTCTTATGGGGGTCAACAGTACGAGATTGACGAGTTGTTCGCCTCTCCCGACTTGAGCAAGGCGCTTTTGCGCACAAACACCACAAAGGGATGGAGACACTCGTCTACCGCCATCTTCTGGGTGCTTGATGTGCAAACATCGCACATCACGCCGCTCCACTCCGACTCTGACAAGATCTCTACCACGTTGTGGTCGCCCAACTCGCAGGAGATTGCATTTGTTCTCAGAAACGACATCTACGTCAAGAAATTGGAGTCGGGCGCCGTCACCCGAATCACCGCCGACGGGAGCGCGAACATCTTCAATGGAAAACCCGATTGGGTTTACGAGGAGGAAGTTTTCGCCTCGGATATTGTCATGTGGTGGTCTCCCCAAGGAGACAAGTTGGCGTTCTTGAAATTCAACGACACTTTGGTGCCTGAGTTCACCATTCCCTACTACGTTCAGCCGGGCCACGACGAATATCCCGAGTTGGTTTCAATCAAGTATCCCAAACCAGGATACACGAACCCCACGGTAGAATTGGTGGTGGCCAGTTTTGCCGCCGACGATTTCCTGTTGCACCAGGCGTCTCTCGAGTCGGAGAAGATCTCCGAGAAGCTTATCACCGAGGTGTTGTGGGTGTCTGACGATTTCGTATTAGTCAAAACCTCCAACAGAGCCAGTGACTTATTGGAGGTGTTCTTGGTGTCCGCAGACGATAAGGCGAGCGCCACATTGATCAGATCGCATCGCGCAGACAAATCGTGGTTTGAGGTGACTTCCAATGCGGTTTATGTCCCCAAAAACGAATCGTTGGGCAGAAATGTCGATGGGTACGTGGATATTGTGGTGCAGGATGGCTTTAGCCACTTGGCGTACTTTTACCCTCCCCAAAACCCACACGGTGTTTTATTAACCCTGGGTCAATGGGAAGTACTCACCAACCAGGTTGATCTTCGCAACAACGTGGTTTACTTCACGGCCACACTTGAGTCTTCAGTCCAGAGACACTTTTACTCTGTCAATTTGCTTGACGCTGTCTCTGGTGATGCTGTGTCCCAGAAGCTCACAAATGGCACCTCGTGGTACTCAGGCTCTTTTTCCTCTGGGTCCAGATACCTCCTTTTGAATTATTTGGGTCCAGGTGTGCCCAGCCAGCGGTTGGTGGATTTGCACACGATGGCCACCGTCAAAACAATCGAAACTAATGCTGCCCTTCGGAAAGTGGTAGAAGAGTACGATTTGCCTCACAAGAAGATTACCACCGTTGATTTGGGGTACGACGAGGCTAGTGGAGGAAAAATCGAAGCCAATGTGATGGAAACTTTGCCACTAGGATTCGATCCCAAGAAAAAGTACCCGGTGTTGTTTTACGTCTACGGCGGGCCGGGCTCGCAGTTGGTGACGAACGAGTTTGCCGTCGGGTTCAGCGAGATTGTTGCAGCACAGCTCAACGCAGTGGTTGTGACTGTGGACGGCCGTGGAACAGGCTACAACAACCGCAATGCCCACTCGCAGTTCAAGTTTTGTGTGAGAGACCAGTTGGGCCACTACGAATCCATTGACCAGATTAGTGCTGCCAAGGTGTGGGCCAATAAGAGTTATGTGGACGCAGACCGCATAGCGATCTGGGGCTGGTCTTACGGCGGCTTTTTGACGCTCAAGACGTTGGAATCTGACTCTGATCACGTGTTCAGCTACGGCGTGGCGGTGGCACCTGTGACCAAGTGGCGGTTGTATGACAGTGTCTATACTGAGCGGTACTTGAGGACTCCGCAGGAGAATCCGGAGGGATATGCCACTGCCAGCATTCGGAACGCCGAGGTGTTTAAGGACGTGAAACGTTTCTTGATTATGCACGGATCGGGAGATGACAACGTTCACTTTCAGAATAGTTTGCGGCTCTTGGACGAGTTCAATTTGGCAACGGTGGAGAACTATGACTTTATGGTGTTCCCAGACTCGGACCACTCCATCCGGTACCATAACGGAAACTCTGTGGTGTATGACCGCATTTTGGGATGGCTCCGGCGTGCTTTCAGCGACGACTTTGTATAGACTGGGTGAGGTTGTGTTACTGCTATTACTAGTAGAGTACTGTACTATATTAATATATTCGGATATTGATCGTGTGAATGTGGGGTAGGATTGAGGGTGGAGCATTGTATGGCACTATATTGAGAATAGTACTGAACAACAGTCGTGATGCTTTGCTATGCTCGAGTATCATCGCAACGTGCTCATGATTTCTTTTAATCAGATAACGCACTGATATTTCAAAGGCGGTTTACGAGTCAGAAGCATATTGCAATTAAGAGGTGTACTACTAATAGTCCAGATGTCACAAGTGCTACATCACAAGTGCTACATCACAAGTAGTCACTGCAGACGTCGTTCAGGAGTCCCGAAAACGTGAATATCCTCCCAAAAACAGTAGTGGCATTCCACTGCCCAGCAATCGAATTGTCACGACATCGCAGCCACGTTGCAGTGTTTCGCAATCACCATTATCAACCGGGACAATCTGCTCACAGTGCGCAAATCGCAAACAACAGCACGAAACGCACTCGAAAAACAATTAGCGGGGCCAAGGCAAACGGACAACTCCCCCAGCCCAGAATCTACCATCCAAGAAGCAGCAATATCTCGATCCTCTGGGTGGCCGCCCAGCTCCACCCACGCCGGGTAACCTCATCCTGTGTGTCTGCCGGCCGAAAATTTTTCTAGTATATAACCACCGCTTCTCCTACTCCATCTCACCCCAACCATCTCACTATGATTATTTTCTCTGACGTTATTTCCGGCGACGAATTGTTGTCCGACGCTTACGATGCCAAGTTGGTTGATGGTGTTGTCTACGAGGCTGACTGTGCCATGGTTCAAGTTGGTTCTGGTGGTGACGTTGACATTGGTGGAAACCCATCTGCTGAGGGTGGTGACGATGACCTCGAGGAGGGTGTTGAGACCGTCAACAACGTTGTCTACTCCTTCAGATTGCAACAAACCCAATTCGACAAGAAGTCCTTCTTGACCTACATCAAGGGCTACATGAAGAAGGTCAAGGCCCACTTGGCTGAGACTGCTCCTGAGGAGGTTGAGAAGTTCGAGAAGGGCGCCCAAACCTACGTCAAGAAGGTCATTAGTTCTTTCAACGACTGGGACTTCTACACCGGTGAGTCCATGGACCCAGATGCCATGGTTGTGTTGTTGAACTACCGTGAGGACGGTACCACCCCATACGTGGCCATCTGGAAGCACGGTGTTAAGGAGGAGAAGATTTAAGCTTTGTAATATTTAGTAAGGTCTTCATATTGGCTTTGTGTAGCGTAGGAGTGGACACCACCGGCTCTTGGCATTTGCTAGTCATTGTTTGCGACGGTATTTGTGTGATTTATTTTCCGCGTATAACAGTCGTCCTAATGCCCTTACTCAGTATCCGGGCCTGACGTGCATCTTTCCAGGATACAATGTTGTCTATCGGGACTACTGATCTCGAATCGGTACATATCCATCGAATGCTAAGTTAGTCCCGGTGTATATACTAAGTATGTTATTGCGTAGTTGATTCTCGGTCGTAGAATGCAATTCCATCAATTGCATCCATTCTATGAATTGCATCCAGTCTACCAATTGCATCCAGTCTACCAATTGCATCCATTGCATCCATCCCATCCATTCTATCAATTGCATCAATTGCATCCATCAATTGCATCCATCAACTGCATCCGATCGTCATCCAAGTGGATATATTTTGTCTATTTACATGTCGCAGGTGAGCCCAGCCCATCGTATAATTTTAAGCCCTCCGAATCCGCATGCACTGGTTCTCCAAGGTGGTTTCCTTCTCTGCGTACTCAAAGAGTTCCACGACATAATCCGGACCCAAAAGAGCGCCGATTGCATGGACCCGGCTCTGATCCACCAAAGTACGGGCCCAATGACCTAGTTGAACCCTCTCGGGTGAAACCCCGCCGCATACGGCCCATGTAGCAATGCGCTTCAACACAGAAAAAGACTTGGAATCGCCAAAGCCGTATTTGGCCAAGTAGGTCTGGGACTCGGGAAGAAGTCGGTCCCACACGCATGCGTGGCGACAGCACATGGCTACCACCATACCCTCGAACTGTTGTGGAGCCACTTTGGCATTGACAATTGCCGTGAGAGTCAAATCGGTTGCGACGCCACATAAGTGCTTGGAAATGCCCACGAAACGAATGGCGGGAGAAATCTCCGAGAGAAACCGCGCAAGATCGAGATGTTCAATGTCGATGCGTGAGCGGACAACATTTGGATGGAGATTGGCGGATTCGGCAAAGCGAGAAAGCTTGGAATCAGCTTTCATGCGATTGACTCCGCGATCAATGAGTCCGTAGCCGTAGATGGGGGCATGGGTGTTGGTGGGGTTTGTTGCAGAAGCTGGAGTGGCGGCCGTACTGCTGTCAGCACCGGAAGTAGCGTCAAAAACCACGCACTCGTTAACGGTTCGAGACAACTCGGCCTTGCCGCAACCAAACTCCACATAGAATAGCTCTGGCAGAAGCAATTTGCCCGACTCAAGAAGTGCTGCGAGCGACGCCTGCTGCGTCATGTGACGAAGCTGTTCTTTTCCGCCGGCGGGAACGATAGCTTTATGGGTTCCAATGCGGCGTTCCACGGGCGTGGAAGAGGCGCCAAAATGGCGCACCAAAGCTGTGTAGAAGTCGAGTTCTGTATCGCTGTCGTCCTTCTCTTCGCCATCCTTCTTTTCGCCTTCCTTCTCTTCGCCATCCTTCTTTTCGCCTTCCTTCTCTTCGCCTTCCTTCTCTTCGCCTTCCTTCTCTTCGCCTTCCTTCTCTTCGCCTTCCTTCTCTTCGCCTTCCTTCTCTTCGCCTTCCTTCTCTTCGCCTTCCTTCTCTTCGCCTTCCTTCTCTTCCCTCTCCTTCACTTCCCCCTCCTTCTCTTCCCTCCTCTCCCCAATGGCGGAGTTGCAGTTTCGGCGGAACCACACCGGAGGCGTTTCCGGTCTCGCTGGACATTTGGTCAAATGGTTGGCCAAATCTCGAGCCCAGACACTGTGCTTCTCGTCAAGAGGACACGGGACCCGTGCCTCCAGTGCATCGGGATCGTGTTTGAGATGCTCCAGACAGTAAAGACGTTCTGACTGGCGCTGCATGGCGCAAAACCGATTCTTTTGTGGAAGCCAGAACAGGCACTGGAGCGCAACCTTTTTGCGTTTTGCCTCGGGACCCGATTGGGCTCTCTTTGTTTTGCTCATTGTAGTGGTAGTAGTAGTAGTGGTGGTAGTGGTGGGAGTAGTGGTAGTAGTGGTAGTAGTGGTAGTAGTGGTAGTAGTGGTAGTAGTGGTAGTAGTGGTAGTAGTGGTAGTAGTGGTAGTAGTGGTAGTAGTGGTAGTAGTGGTAGTAGTAGTAGTAGTACTGTGGTGAGAGTACTGTAGTGTGGTACCGCGCAAAAAATTCGATGATCATCTCTTCACCACCTTAACCCATCTTCTCCGGCCCGCCATGAAACACAAAAAAAACGAGCTCTGGAAGCTCGATCTCCTCGAGTCCAAGTTCACCCAGGCCACTCCTCGGTTCTCGTCCACAAAGCGCCTTCTTCAGGCCCGCAACAACTCGCAGCTTCTCAAAAAGCTTCCGCAATCGCCCAAAGAAGCGTTTGCCATGATTGCCGCGCTCAAGCACGACTTGTTTGTCCAGAAATGGCACGGTTCTCACAAGAAGTTGCTCCGGGAGGTCTTGCGCAAGTCCAAGCACGACCAGCGGGCGTGGACTGGCTCCCAAAAGTCGTTGCAGCTGTTTTTTTCCGAATCGCAGAATATCCACCACTTGGTGTCGGCCAAGTTGGCCAAAACCGTGCAGGCGGCGATTCTTACGACCAAACAGTTGCGTCAAACGCCCCCCGCCTACATTCCGGAAGAAGTGGTGCAGATTGTGTGTGACAAGTCCAATGCCAGCAATCCGTCGCATTTCTTCAAAACTCACTGCCAGAACGACAAGATTCTCAACGGCTATGTGTCTGCAATGTGGAACGACAAGCAGTTTGTGCTGTTGGTGCAAGAGATTGACTGGTCGTTCCGAAAAATCAGAGGAGGTTTGACTGCGGACGAGAAGGCCGTGCATGCTACTGCTAAACCCGCCAAAACTGCCAAGGCTGACAGTGAGAGTGAGGAGGAAGACGAAGGAGCTGATGAAGATGACGAAGATCAGTTCGCCGATCTTGATAACCTTGTCGGTGGCTCAGACAACGACTCGAACCTGGACTCAGAACCGGACTCGGAACCGGAATCAGAGCCGGAATCAGAGCCGGACTCAGAACGGGACTCGGGTTCTAAAAAGGACTCCAGCACCAAAGAAAAGAAAAAAATCGTTCTTCCTCTGTTGGCTACTGGTTACTTCTCCGGCGGCTCGGACGACGAAGGTGACGTTGACAACGATAAAGTGGTCAAGGCCGCAACCACCGTTAGAAAGAACAGAAGAGGCCAGAGAGCCAGACAAAAGATCTGGGAGATGAAGTACGGCAAGAACGCAGTGCACGTTCAAAAGGAACAACAGCGTGCGGCCAGTGAACGCGAGCAAAGACAGCGGGAGTTTGAAGAGAGACAGAGAAAGAGAGAGGCCAAAGCGGCCGCGGCGGCTGTTCCAGCGGGCGAAAAGAAGAAACATGTTGCAACCGAGATTCATCCGTCGTGGCAGGCGAAGAAGTTGGCGGAAGAGCGGCTGAACGCGAAGTTCCAGGGTAAGAAGATCACGTTCGACTAGGCGAATAGTGCTGCGACCGCAGCTGGAACCAACTACAGCTGAACTTAAACTGAACTATAGCTGTGCGCGTTTATTGATTACAACTTAGCCAAGTCCACCACAAATGATTCGGCCATTTCAGCCTCGCTCATCGCCTTACACACCAACGGTGTCTCGAACAAGATCTGGTACTGGCATTTTTGTGGCTCGCTCACAGAAATAATCTTGTTGTCCATGCCACAAACCAACTCGACCTGCGCCGATCTCTGGGGTCCGTTCCAGCACTTATTTCCGCCGGAAAACTGCACCACATTTCCGTCCATGCCGCGGAAGTGGCCAATTAACGTGGTGTCCTGATAAATCGCATCTAAAAGTCCAATCTTATACTTGTACTCGCCCAAATCTTGTAAGAACCATTCACCTTGCACACTGCGGAACACGTCATCGTCCCCGTAAACTGCGTTGACGCGAGTTTCCAAAACAGAAGCTTCTGCTTTGGCTGACAGCAAAGCTTTCTGCGCCTTCTTTGCCTCCACTGCAATCTGCGCCACGTTCTTGTTGTTTCCGGTGGAGGTTGGGGTCTGTTTTTCCGGTTTGGGCGCAAAGAGACTGATGATCTGCGAATAGTAGTGGTGCCACATATTGGAGAAAGTCGGCACAACAGAAATAGTCTGCTTAGGTCCGTTCGAGACCTGCGAGATTTTCGAGACAATGTCGTCCACTGCCAACGCTGGAACACTTTTTTCCTCGACCTTGTTAGACACGTAGTCGCCGTATAGTCTCACACACTTCTTGACTGCAGCATCGTTAAAGTTGGGGTTGTAGTTGGCTGCAAGATCCGCCACCATGTTTTGGAGCTTTTGAAGCTCTTGTTGCTGCTGCTCTGCCTGCTTCTTGTACGCCTCGAGCGTGTCCTTGATCTTCTGGCCGTATTCTTCGAGACCCGGGTCCGACGTGTCCTGTGGTGCATTTTGGGCGTCCATTTCGGCCTGCTGCAACTCCTTCTGGCGTTTTGCTGCTAAAATCTCCGCCTCGGCCGCCTCCGCACGCGCCGCGGCCAACTTCTGCTCGAGTGACTTTTTTGCACTTTGGGCTTTTTCCACATACTGCTTCCGGGTTTCCAACGCCGCAGAGACCTTCGAGACCGTCTCTTGGACGTAATTGTCGTACTGCTGTCTCACCTGCTCGCATTTGTCAGGACACAGGCGCGAAATCCACTCGTCCGAGCCGTCGCAGCAAATATCGTAGTCACAAACGCCGTCGTTGAGTTTGTGGCGCTCGAGAAGCCGAGGAAAAAAGCCCTTGTTCTCGCAGTAGAACATAAGGGGCTCATTGGCAGCGTAGGGACACGCGTGGGTCGCAGGCTCGTCTGAGCCGTCGGGACAGTCGCAAAAGCCGTCATTGATCTGTTGTGGAGAGAGCACGATGGAAGGATCCAGAAGACAATGCCACACTCCGTTGGAATCGGGAAGGTAGAGATTCTGGTCTTCTGGCAGCACTCCTAGAATGCTGGCGGCGGCAGCAGTAGCGAATAGAGGTAATCCCAAGAGCATGTGGTACAGTGAAGCTCAGAAGGTGGAATTGAGTGGGGGAGTGCGGTGGTGCAGTTGCAAAGTACAGTTGTGAGGTAGTACGGATTGAGGGACGTGCGGTGGATTCAAAACCCACAATGGCCCAGGGTAGAAAGCAGAGAAGCGTTTTGGATTTGGAGAAACTGGAGTCCTGCCGCGCCAACAGCAGGATCTGGCGAAGCCGGGGTCACGTGTCTGTGTGCAGTACCCAGTGGATCCGGTGGGGTTTGGTCGAGGGTTCAAGAGCTCGGGGTGGTTGCTATACGCTGGGCATTGCTGCTGCTAGCGCCTTGGTCAGGCCAATGAGAAATGTGCCGGTGGTGTCTCTTAACTATCAAGATGCCACACTGGTGGGTGTGCGCAACAGATGTACTAGGTGCAAGCGCACACCACACCAGTAGCGTTTGTGAGAAAAGCACATCTGTATCCGTTCGGATCAGACACTCGCAGCACACACTACGGTTCACCGACGGGCATTCTACCACGCTGAAGCGTCTGGGTCTGAGTCTCTACTGCTTTCTCTATTTTGCCGTGCGGTACATCGTTGATCTCTCTGATTTATCTGATCTATCTTGGTACATCTTGATATACCTGACCATCTGATCGTCTGATCGTCTGATATATCTGATCTATCTGATCTATCTGATCTGTCTTGGTACATCTGATTTATTTGATCTATCTTGGTACATCTTGATATACCTGATCATCTGATCGTCTGATCTATCTGATCTATCTTGGTACATCTTGATACATCTGATCTATTTTATCAACTGCTGATCAATTGTCGTTCTTTTGTGTACCCGACCTGCTGATCTGTACTTTGAGTGTTCCACTGCTAAACTGGTCTGCTTGAATTCAGATTTTAGAAACTGCGTCTCAACAAAGGCCTGATCCCATGTCACATGGCCCGAAAAACCTCTACGGACCTTCCCGTCGCCAAGTGCAAGCGGCTCGTGCGCCCGCTTCTCGCAAAAATCCATGTTCTCACCGATTTGTACCAGAAATACCCGTCCAAATTTGTGTTTGAAAATCTCCCCAAGACCCGAGAACGAGAGCCAGATAGTCTGAAAGATCGAGATCGGCTGCCAGGACGAGAAAAGAGGGAACGGCCCAGGAGCATGCATAAACTGGTGACGTCCGAAAGGCTCGCACAACTCAAGCCGCTTCTCTCGTCGGAACTCCACCGCTCATACTCGGAAATCTTTGTCATCTGCCGGAACATCTTCACCACGCTTCTTTCTGAGGAGTCTCGCGTGTCAGAGCACTTACCGCGACTTTCTGTGCTTGCGGCGTCCAAACTAGGAAAACTGGTGGCTCTTGGCACCAAGTCTACCTACTTCCGGCTCAGTCAGGCGCTGCTTTTCGACGCGGAGTCGATTCCACCGCATTTACGGAAATTCCATGCGGAACTCGCCGACGACATCGACCAGTGGCTCGATATAGAGCCGGAGTCTGTCACTCGCCGCTACCGTCGCGACATTGTCGCCGGATACGTGGTGCACATTCTCGTTTACGCCCTGCGGCCGATGCTCTTTCTTCTCGTTCCGGTAATCTGTCACTGGCTCCACGAACAGGGTGCGCAAACGCTTCTGCGCACGCTCTTTGCCGAGTTCTGGAACTTTCTGGCCCAGGACCCGGACCTCCAGCATATGGCAGAACTAATGGTGTCTGTGGATACCGATCCCACTGCATCTCTCTTCTGGCCCCTTCATCACTCAGGATATTGGGAAAGATTGGTCAATCACCTTGGGGTATTATCGCCTCATTCTCAGTCGTACGAAGGATTGCTCCTAGATTGTTTGGTTCAGCCGGGCCGGCTTGACGGAGTCTCCCATGCTTTTGTGTTTTCTGTTGCGGCTCGAAACCCCCAGCATCCAAACAACACTGCGGTATTAATGGGGGTTTTGGCCCAGACTATTTGCCGCATGAAGGAATCTTCCTCTGCTTCACAAACGCTCGAATCTTTTGGTTCTACGTATTCCGACATCCGGCGGTTTTTGCAGTCCTGGGTGGGATTAAACGACCATACCATCTTCAACTCGCAGGATAAGGGAAATTTGCAACTTTTTGACTCTCTAAGACTGCTTCTCCGCTATATTGGTGATCGTGCCGCGACGGTGATAGAGTATCTAAATCAGTCGTCAGGACTGCGCCTGAATGACATGCTTCGGCGATTCAAGTTTCTCTACTACCATACGGACTTGATGCAGGTTGTCGTGGGGCTTTTGCAGGCATATTATCTTGACAGTGAGCCGGAGAATCTCGCAGGACTGAAACCGGCAGTTGTGGCAGAGTTCTTCTCTGAATTTATGGCAGATTCCGCCGAACAGGCTGTGGGCGACTTCTTGGTTTGGGTGTATGAAACCGGCTCGGCCGAGCTTGTGGCATTTGCACGAAAAACGTTTTTGCACATGGAAGATAAATGGGGTCATGGTGGAGAACTGGAACGGTTGCACCAGATATTATTTGACGAGTGACTGGATGGGGATATAGGACAATGGATATTTTAACAAGTGACACTGGCTAATTTGCTAAAGTGATGGATCCATCACGGCTCGTGAGTTGTCAGCCTTGTGCTTACCTGGGGCGTTACTCGGTCTAGTTTGGTGAGTTTGGTGAGTGTAGTTTGGTAAATACAGTTTAGTGAGTCTAGTTTCGTGGATCTAGTTTGGTGAGTCTATTTTGGTGAATATAGTTTCGTGAGTCTAGTTTCGTGGATCTAGTGGTCAGTCTAGTGGTGAGTCTGCTCAAGTCATCTTACAGATACGTCGGCACCAGCCTTACAGTGTCATATCGATCGTTTCAGTCTCGTCACGGTGCATTGGTAACAAAAGCTCGTAACAAGTTCGTCAGTTGATGGGAGAGCAATCTTCCCCGTCGATCGGAACAAACTTTCCATTCAACGTTTCATCCGTCAAAATCCTAGCACATGTATCCACCACGGTAGCAAGAGGAACCGTTTTCAACTTGTCCGACGCCGCCTTGCCCATGTCTGTTTCTTTCACCAAAACCGGAAGTGCAGCATTGACACGGACTCTTCCGTTAAGCTCTGCTGCCAACAGCTCAGAAAAGCCTAAAAGTCCTGCTTTCAGGGCAGCATATGCGCTTGTTCCGGGTGCAGTGAGGCCCGTAGTCGAAAGCATGGAAGACACGTTTAGAATGCATGGAGTCACGGTCGTTTTTCTCAGCAACCGCATCATGGGATCTAGGGCAAGCTTGGAGAGAAGAATGGGCGCCGTGAGATTCAAATCTATCACGTTGGTGATGGTTTCGTTGGATGTTTTTTTCAAGAGCGAATAGGTGGCTATGCCGGCGCAATTGACGAGATATGTTGTTTGTTTGAGGCTCTCCACTAGCAGAGAATAGCCTGGGGCCTGTTTTTCTTTTCCTCGAGCGAAATCCGCGAGATCAAACCCAACAAAGTTGTGGGTCTGGGCTTCTGCGATTGACAATTGGCTCAAATTGTGAAGGAGCAACTTTTCGTTGCGAGCCACCATAGTGACTGAACATCCCAACGAAGCCAATTTCTGAGCAATGGCGAACCCGATTCCTTTGGATGCGCCAGTGACGATTGCTCTTCTTCCCGCAAGCATTGGGTGGCTGAGATGGAGGAGTTGGTAGATTTGGGATGGACGGAGGTGGTAGAAATGTAATGGGTGAAGACAGCAGACTTCCAAGTAAGGCTATGCGAGTTGTTCTTCGTGATTGTCTTGGTTCCCACAGATTTATATGGGGTGAGCCTGAAAATCTCAGTAGTCTACGTAGGTGAGACTTTCTCGGACATTCGCGTATCAGCACGATGGAAATCGCATATTGCCACAAACTACGATCCGCGTCGCTTCTGCACTTTAGCCGAAAAAGACTATGAGATGCAAAATCAAATGTTCCAGCATTTTCCCCAACTAGACAAGAAACACTGTCTGCTCTGAATATGGTTGCTCATGAAGTTGAACAAACATCAAGCGGACTTCGTGGCCAAGCTGGTTAAGGCGTAAGACTGTTAATCTTGAGATCGTGAGTTCGATCCTCACCGAGGTCGCTTTGATAGCCTTTATGGCCAAGTTGGTAAGGCACCTCACTAGTAATGAGGAGATCGTCAGTTCGAATCTGGCTGAAGG